>OU015754.1:83466504-83479834 GCA_907169655.1 Acomys percivali | reverse complement strand
CTCTGTGTGTGTGTGTGTGTGTGTGTGTGTGTGTGTGTGTGGTGGGTCTGGATGCTGTGTAGCGGTATCCTCCAAACTAAAATAATCCCATTCTGGAGAGGAACTTAAACAACTTACAAGTCTCAGGAAGTCTCTGAAACTTACTAGATTCACAGGATCTTCCTTAAAACAGTAAGAATACATGGGGAGGGAAGACACTCTCTGAGGTGTGGGGCTTCCTGAAAGTCATGCAGAGAGCCCAGTCTTACAGCGTCTCAGAGACATCACCCATGCTGGACTTTTAGGTGGTGCCACCACCTTTGTGTTAGCCATGCTCCTGGAAGTAAACCCTCATCTATACCCATATTGGTAATTCTAATAAAATATATTAGTTTTCCAAAGTCCTTTTCAGTGGTATTGTTATTTGATCCATGATCAGTGACTTATCTGGGGGGAGTAGATACTGGCTCACATCTCACCAGGAAGTCACACAGCACTGGGTCACAGCCCTTCCTAGACCTTGACTGGCATCCAACATGCAGGCTGTGACACATTCTCCTTGGCATCATGAGGCCACCTCCCCCCTGCCCAACCCAGGCACACACAGCACTCTGCCCAGCTTGAACTTTACTGGCCATTTTGAACTTGCTATTTCAGCAACTTCTTCCAATAAAAAAAGCCTTGCCAAGCCCTTGGCTCGCCTTCCTGAGGGCCCTGGCTCCTCACGCCCCTGCTAGCCTCGCTGCCCCCAGATGTCCTCAAGTAGATTTGGCTTAAAGAATTCTCCCTGAACTTTCTGGACAAATGACAGTTTTCTATAGAAAAGTTTCCATTGACAAGTCATGCTGTATAGAGGAACGTTTTCTGTGTCAAGCTTGTCGGTTACAACGAGATGCAGAGGGAGGGTCCTTCACAGAAAGAGAGCCTACCAGATGGCTTGCGACTTCTCAAGGGCATGAAACAGATGGGAGGCAAGGGTGACTCCAAGGACACTGGGACCTGGGGCTACCATCCTTCGATGAAGTGGGACAGAATTTAGGAGGGAAGTTTGGAACACAATGAGTTGATGGTGTTAGGGCTCCCCAGAGTGGGGGAGATTGAGTGGGTATATGAATATGGAGCCTGGCTGAAGGAGACGGCGAGTGGACCTACACAGGCGGCTGCACAGGGAGACACTGCTCTCTGGGAAGGTCCCATCTGTGACCCTGAATGTGGAGCCATGGGCATGCAAGTGTCATCTAAGGCCACGTCTGACTGTCCAGAGACTGGATGTGTGTAAGGGGAGCACCGCGGTGCCCGGCTTCTTGCTCTCCGACTGTAGAACATGGGAGATGAAGTAAGCCATGAAGAAGATGAGGGAGAGCGTGTCCCGATGCAGACTAGAGACCAGGCGGGTGCACCACGCGGAACACCACGCGGAAGCTGGAGAGGAGCCAGCACAGGGGCACGGCTCTGTCTAAAGGCGCCGCTCACACGAGGCGCCTGATGCCCTCTTCTGTTGCAGCTCAACACCAGGCTGAGCCTTTGATGGGGGAGACTCGCTCAGATTTCCAGTGAGATAGGCACCCACAGAAATGAATATAGACATCTTTCATGCAGGAGATAGTGAAAAACAAGTCAACAGCTGCAGAAAGGTCAAATGAGGGCCAAATCTCAGGCCCAGGCTTGCTCTTAGCAATGGAGGCCATGGTAGCCTTTATTTTATTTATTTTTAAAATGTATTTCTGGTTTGTACATCCACTTTACATCCGACTGTAGCCCCTTCTGTCCTTTCCTCACAGTCCTTCCCTCCCAGCCTCTGGCCCTCTCCCCGCTCCCCTTGTCCTCAGAGAAGGGGGAGCTCCCCCCAACTCACCCTAGGACATCAAGTTGCTTCAGGACTTAGCTCCTCGAACAGAGTTAACCTACATAGACCAGTGGGGGGCAGGCCTAAGAGACGGAAGCACCAACCAAAGGGCACGCATGGATTGGACCTAGGTCCCTTGCACGTGTGTAACCAATGGGCAGTTCGATCTTCATGTGGGTCCCCTAGTGAGCTGAGCGGGCCCCAAATCGACTGGCTTACAAGGCTTGCGCTCGGCAGCAAACCAAGCTCAGGAGTTTCTGGGATCCTCACAAGGCCCCTTGCTAGGGTTAACAGTTACTGAGTGTGAGACCCCAACCACCTACCTGTCCATAAGCCGTGCGCCGTGCGGGAGCGTCAGGGGTCCTGGGCTGTGACCCATGCTGGGGTGTGGTGCCATGAGTTGCCCATGCTCCTGGGAGGACCTTCTCACTCAAACTCCTGTAAGGAACCCGCGCGAGCTCACTGGATCGCTAAGATGGACTTCAGTCTGCGTGTTTCCTTGTTCTGTTAATTGAACCCCATCTGCAGCACCCCAGAAGAGGTCACATCGGGGTTCACAGGCCATTCCTGGGTAGTGACTCCAGGATCTGCACTTGAGGCTAACGCAGCCGACTCTGTATTCAGGAGAGCCTGGATGTGAGACCAGAGAGCTGAGGAAACAGTGGCCTGCAGGCAGGGAAGAGGCACGCCTGAACACCCAGACCTCTGTCTGAAAGCCAGGAAGGGCCTTTTGCTTCCCGAGTCAAATTCAAAGGCCATCTGCCATGTCTCAGGGGTTATGACCTTTTGTTCTATGGGTGCCCCCCCCCACATTAGGGAGCCTCATTATCTTGCACAGTCCACCCACCCATTTGAATGCTTGCCTTGTTGTTTTTGAGGCATAGTCTGCCCTGGAAGTTAGATGGCTCCTCCTGCCTCTGGCCCCTCAGTGCTGAGACCACAGCTGGGAGACACCATGCTTGGCCATTTAAGTGTCTTGTGTCAGGAGGCACAAATTGCAGGGACATTCTGAAGGACGTTTGATGGCCTATTTGGCACCATGGCCAGGGAAGTCACATGTGGGGATGTCAATACAAGACTGCCGCGGGGGTTCCAGCCCTAAACACCTTGGTGACGGACTGCAGCTGCCCTGACTCCACACCTCGCTCTGGTGAGCTGTGCCTCAGAGGGTAAGAACCCCTCCCCCGCATGTCTGTCTGCTTTTCACCCCTCTTTCCCTCTCTCCTTCTGTCTTCTCTCTCCCCACTCTCCATCCATCCTGCATCTCATCTTTCCCCTCCCATCCTCTGTTTCTCTTCTCCCCCTCTTAATCCTCTTTCCTCTCTCCTTCTGTCTCCTCTCTCTCCATTTCCTCTCTCTTCAGACACCAGAGCAACACTCCCTTAGCACCGTCACTTCCTGAAAGCAGGTGCCTTTCTCAGACAACTGCTATTGCATATGGTCCCTAGGCCGTGGGCGCCCCAGGAAGAGGAGGCACCTTTCCGCAGGGACTCTGAGCTACAGAGCGGCCATCTGCCCTGGTGGATGTGTCCCAGCGCCCTCCAGCCTGCATGGGGTCTGGACCAGATGTTCTCTGGAGCTTTCTCCTCGCTCACGGCCCTGACACCACCACCCTTCCTTTCCTCCCATCCAGCAGCTGCTAACGCCATTTAAACAATCTAATTTGTAATTCTGTCTGGAGCACAGACAGCTTCACTCGCCCAGACAGAACAAAGGGACGGGGCAGGGGCCTTCCTGGGAGATGTGTTGGGTGTTCTCAGACACGGAAGTCAACAGTCTGTTCCCTCATCAGGGCTCTGGCCCCCGGTTTCAGAAGAAAACAAGCTGGGTGCAGAGGACATAAATATTTTACTTTCACCAATTCTTCAATCTGGGCTGAAACAAATGTCCCCACTAGATCCCGCCCCACCTTTCCTTCCCAACACATCTTCAGAGAGAAGATGGGAGCGGAAATGGGCTTAAAATGTCATTTGCTGGTTTTGAGGGAACGAGGGTTGGCGGCTCAGCTATTCATTTAGGGAGGTGAGGCCGTGCGCCCAGATTTCTCCTGCTCCTTGTACCCCCCTTTTAGCTTCCTCTTTTTCTGAAATGATCTTGCTCCGTACCCCAGCCGGCCCCTACCTCAGTTCACCCACCAGCCTCAGCTTTTCAGAGCCCTTAGAAGAAAAGAAGTTGCTCCTTTATAATAGCTCCAGCCTGGGTTCCACATGGAGAAAAGGAGCCAGGAGATGGCGGGGAGGAGACAGGTTTTTCCACTTCCAGCAAGGATGAGAAGTAAAGGGGTCTGTCCACAATGGAGAACTGCGCTGCTTTCTGAGGCAGCTCAGAGCAACATTTCACAGCCAACCCACCAGCCCTGTAGACCAGCTAGCTGCTTATGAGCCTTTCAAGAAAGGGGACTGGCGAGATGCTGCAGCGGGTACAGGGTGTTGCCTTAGTTCAAGTCCCAGGACCCACATGGTTAAAGGAAAGAACCAACTCCTGCAAGCTGTGCTCTGACCTCCATGTGTACGCCAGGGTGTGTGGGGGGGGGGGGCACGCGCATGTGCCACATGCATTCTTCTCCCCTCCACTTACACATTAAATTAATAATTGTAATAGCAATTTTAACAAAGACTGAATGTGGGCTCCTCAGGGCACTGCCATGGAAGCCTAACTAGTCAATGAACACAGCAAGGGTGGGGCTTCCTGCTGTGAGTGACAGGTGGGCCGACCAATGACGAGTGTGGCTACCAAGGAAGCTTTTCATCATGGTGGGAGCAGGACACTGGGAAATGACTTTGTAGTTAAGACTGCTTGCCGCTCTTCCTGAGGACCTGAGTTTAGTTCTAAGCACCGGTATCAAGTGTCTCACAAGCATTGTAGTTCCAGTTTCAGGGGATCTCACGCCTTCTTCTGGCTTCCTTAGGCCACTGTCCTCACATGGGCACACCTCTACGCAGACCCACAGGCACATACCTAACTTAACTAAACTAGGGGTGTGCCTTGGGACCATGTCCTCCCCTGGCTCCTCCCCTCCCCTCCTCCTGTCTGTTTCAGGGATGCTGTAAGGGGAGCAGCTTTGCTCAACCACATCTTCCCTCCATGATCTTCTGCCTCATTTTCAGTCCCAGAAACATCCCACTGTGGATGGAAACTGCTGGAACTGGGAAGTTTTCAGAGGGTGAAACTCAGAGGGGAGTATATGGGGTCTGGGGAGGGACTGGGGGAGGTAGAGGGGAGGGCTCCCTGCTCCAGTCCGGAGGGGCAGCTGCAGGAGGGAATGTGCTTGATGCTGCTTATGGAGGCAGGAGGACTGGAGCTGGGTACAGAAATGACTTAGAGGCGGAGGGTGAGACCGTTGAATCTAACACTGAGATATTTCAGCACTAGGACAAAGACGGGCTGCCCTTGAGGCCTGTGAGGATGGCAGAGCAATTACCCCAGTGCACAGAGGAGCTCATAGACTTTTTCATGAAGCCACTCAACCATTGCTAGGGTGATGTATTAGTTAAGGTTACTGTTGCTGTGATGAAACACCACGACCCAAAGCAACTTAGGGAGGGGAGAGTCTGTTTTGCTCACACTTCCACATCACCATTAATCATGAAAGGAAGTCAGGGCAGAAACTCAAGCAGGGCAGGAACCTGGAGGCAGGAGCTGATGCAGAGGCCATGGAGGGGCGCTGCTTACTGGCTTGCTCCCCATGGCTTGCTCAGCCTGTCTTCTATTGCAGCCAGGACCACCAGACCAGGGATGGCCTCACCCCAAATGAGCCAGGCCCTCCTGCATCAGTCTCTTAAGAAAATGTCCCATAGGCTTGCCTGCCGACTGACTTTATAGAAGCATTTTTTTTTTCAGTTGGAGGTCCTTCCAGCGACTAGCTGTGTCAAACTGTCATGAAAACTAGGCAGCACAGGCGCGACCTTACAAGAAGGATAGACATTGTGAGCAGAGTCAGAAGTGTGCCACAGGGTGCTCAGCTCAGAGGTGGCAGCTGATGTCGTGGTGTAGACGCCCAACTCTGCCAGTGTGACTCTGTGTGTTCCTGACTCTCCTATGTTGTCCCCAAGTTGAGTCACTTCCTTTTCTCAGGTCAGCTTGGGGGGACACCCGCATCCAGGCCAGAGGTGCCCACGTTGTCCCTGGAGCAGGGATATGACCACGTGTGTGGCAGACCCCAGCTCTGCCCGAAACCCTGGCCAAGTCCACCTGGAACTCATGCTGCAGGAAGGAGGTAGCTGAGCCTGGTGCAGCCTGTCCTACCCCTGCATCCCCCCAGTGTCTCGCCCCCCCCAACCCCTGCATCCCTCCAGTGTCCCGCCCCCACCCTGCATCTCCCCAGTGTCCAGGCAGGCTGCATAGAAACCCTGTGGCTTCAGACAGAGTGTGCAAACACTAGTCAGGCTGGGTCAGCTGACTCTGGAGAGCTCTATTCAGATCCTGGACCTGACCTGGGGTGTGGGGGTGGAGTCATGGAAACATGAGAGGCTTTAGGGACCAGGGCAGGCACATTTTCTGTCAGCTCTACTGACGCAAACTCAGCAAATAAATGCAAGATGTTATCTAGGAGAGAGAAACTCATCCTGCTTCTAAGCTTATCTGAGCTGCTCTGGGAGGGTGTCATAAGACATCTTGGGAGGGACTAGGTAACATCTACCCGTCCCCCAGTAAGGTTCCAATGACAAACCAAAGTTCACCCCAGGGGAACCAATGAGTTTACTTACAGAGCATGGGTAAAAGGGTTATGGTCAGAATATTGGGAGGTCTACAGCCAGCAGGGGTGATGGGAGGCCTCCAGCCAGCAGGGGTGATGGGAGGTCTACAGCCAGCATGAATGACGGCTTCCCATGGCACTGCAGATGGAGTCCCCTTCCTGTAGCCGTCCCTAGCCTTTCCCCAAAACCTAGAGACCATGTGGAATTAGGACTAAGTTACATACAATCAACTGGGAGCAGTGGCTCGACTGAAGGTTTAAGGCTCTTCCCACCCGCTCCTTCTCCGAGGGAACGTCAATAATCAGCCCAGCTGTGAGGTTCTGCAGGTGGGCGCAGCAGCACTAGAGTTGGTGTCTGTTTGTCTTGGAGTACAGTCCTGTACAGCAAAGTGAGCTGGTGGCACTAGGAGCCCTCACTCTGTTCCATCTGCCTTGGATGGCTGAGGCCAGTGGCTCTGCCTCCAATGGTACCAAGCTCCTCAGAGGCACCAGCCTCAGTAACGGCTGAAGTGGGGCTCACTCTGGAAAGCTCCTCTCTGTGGGATTTTGCTTATATCCCTTGACAGGGTTGTTATTTCTTGTTTCTGGTCTGGCTTCCTTCTTACACAGGAGCACCCCGAGGATACTGAAGACCAGAACCCCAGTTTATATCATTGGCTGTGTGGGGTACAGCACTGTATCCTAGACTGAACAGAGTTACCAATTATCAGCAACAGTGACTTTGGACAGAAGACAGGAACAGCTGGACAGACAGGTTTGAGAGAGAGTGGGAAGGCTGGTTGTACTTCTGTGGCTATGATGGACAGCAGGTCTCAGGGAGGTGGGAGGGGTTTGCTCAGACTTTGACAGCATTGGGGCCTGTGGCTGCTATCGCTACATCTGGGCTCTCTCAACGTATCTGTTAAAAAAGTGCTGTCAATGCGTCACCCTTGATCACGGGTGCCGCAGTCACTCACTGGTATGAGGCCAGGCCAAGATGGCGATAGAGCCAGCATCCCAGCTTCAGAGGATACAGTTAAGGCACAGCCCACCAGGTGCATCATGAGGAGACCTTGAAGCATCCCAAGGTGATATGGAAAAGAAAATACTCAATTCACTGATGGAAAAGGAAACATTAAAAGAAAAGAAAAACAAACAAATAAAAAATACACATTTAAAAAGTGGCACCCAACATGGAGCTGCTTGTAGAAAAAAAAAAAGAGAAGCATTATAAGAAAGAAAGAAAGAAAGAAAGAAAGAAGAAAGAGACAAAGAAAACATTTTACAACTCACCTGACTGTACTTGGCACAAAGTTAACAGTGTCAACAAGCCTGTGGTGAACCAGGGTCTTTGAGGGCCCGGGGCACCCAGTGCTGGCACTGCATGAATGTGCCTTTCCCAGGTCAGTCGGCCATAGAGCCTGGGCTTGGAGGCCTTTATGATCTGCCCTTTTCCCTGTGGCAAATAAGCCAGACCTGGTCAGCTACGTCTCAATGTAGGGGTCACTTCCCCCTCTTCTCTGATGGATCAGGGCTGGTAGCATAAGTGGCAGGTGTAGAGCCAAAGCTGTGCAACTGTCTGCAGGTACCAGAAGCCGCACCACACCTGTGTCACTCTTTCCTTCCATAGAAGATCCAGAGGCCACCTCATCTGTTACCCTTTAAAGAAAGTTGCATGGAGGTTTATACATGTAAGTTGTGCATGTATGTGTGTGTATAAGCATGCATGTAGGTGGGCTTGCTGGATTCTGAATGCATAGATGAGGGCACTCAAGCCATCTAAGTGAAGGCAGGAAGAAGCCCACAGCCCAGCTTGCATGGGGAATACACAGCAAAGCCCACAGGGATGGATGGCGTGACAACAGCAGCACGGGTTTTGGAAGGAACTTCGCAGTGGTGCTCCTGGTTTGGGACAAGCACAGGGACATGGGTCACCAAGCATCCCACATCAGAGTGTTCGCATGCCGGCAGGAGGGGGACACACGTCACACAGCTCATATCATGGGGCTGAGAACCGTGAACAGTTTCTTTGTAACACAGCAGCCAGCTTTTGACCCCACTGTTCCTTGCCCAGGTAACACCTGGTAAATTGCAAAGCATTTACCTGTTTATCAAGAACTGGGTGCGTTGTGCCCACAACTTCAAGGTGGGCTCTGCATCTTACTTAAACTCTCATTAAATACTTAATACATAGTGGGCATTTCATTTAAAGGTATATATTAATTACTAAGTATTTAATTAAGATGTTCTTATTAATTATGAGATAATTAATTTAAACTTGTATATTACATACAAGGCATTCAATTTAAACTTAAGAATTAAATAATCTGAGCAGTACTATTTAAATACAAATTACCACATGTAGACCCTCCATCTATCAACAGTGTCTGCCTGTCTTAGTTGGGGTCTCTACTGCTATCAGGAGACACCATGACACACAGTCACCTGGAGAGGAAAGGATTTATTTGGCTTATGCCTCCTTATCTGTAGTCTGTCTCCAAAGGGACCGAAGAAGGCAGGAACCTGGGGGCAGGAGCTGATGCAAAGGGGGTGCTACTTACTGGCTTGCATTCCACGGCTTGCTCAGCTAGCTTTCCTACAGAACCCAAGGCCCCTGAGTTCAGGGGTGACCTCATCCACAACAGGGGGAGCCCTTCACTGTCAACCACTAATTGAGAGCATTCTCTACAAGCTTGTCTGCAGTCCAGTTTCACAGAGGCATTTTCTTGACTGGGGCTCCCTCCCTTCACGTGACTCTAGCCCGCATCAAGTTGGGATAAATAAAACTAGGCATGTCACACCCCAAGAGAAGGTAAGCGCTGCATGCTTCTCTCACAGCCTCCTTGTGGCTGCCCACCTATGCCTTTCCCTTTCCCTACAGCTCACATGCAACCCCTGGCAAGCTGTCCGGCACCTGTGGGGTTTTCATGCATGTATCTGTCACAGTCTAGTATGTCAGGCATGAAGGTGCTATGGGTCTTCCTGGAGTCAGGGCTTTCTGGGATTAAAGTGGGCTGTACTGCAGACAGGCCAATGCTTCAGAGTACGGGGAACGTCCTGACTGACGTAGAGAGGCTGGGTTGTCTGGCTATAGGGGAAAGAGAGCTAGGCCAGTGCTGGAACCTCAGCCTTCAGGGAGGCCCTGGGAACCAGGGGAGCATCAGGCCCTTCACTGGGGTCTCTTAGAAACGATCAAGTGAACAGTTGCCTCATTCCAACTTTGACTTAAAGTATGGCTGCACGGGCAGACAGGAATCCATAGGGACCAGCCAAGTACTTCTGAGCCTCAGTTTACCCATGTGTACAATGGGAATCACAGACGGACCAAGCAAGTTCACAGCCGGTGCCCCTACTCTTTTCAGAGAGACAGCACAGGTGACTGGTGGCCACTCAGTTTGACACACAGACTAAACTAACTCCATGTTGCGTGATCCTCAAGGATGCCCTAGATTCACAGGCTAGCGTCCCCATTATGGGGCCATTGCCAAGGACGTGTAGCATGACCTAGGAACTCTTCCCACACAGAGCAAACACCTATGTGGACATGAAGTAGGATGCTAATGATAGCTACACAAGAAGTTGAGGCAGGAGGCATCCAAGTCTAAGGCATGCCTTGTCTACACTATGAGTTCAAGGCCAGCCTGGGCAACTTAATGATGTCTTGTGCCAAAATGAGATGTGAAAAGTGGACTGGGGGCCCAGCTCAGTGCAAGAGAGCTTGCCTAGTGTGCATGAGACTCTTGGTTCCTGCATCAGATACACCCAAGCTTCCACACCCTAACACACACACCCACACCCCACATTTGTTTGTGGATTTTATAGAACTAAATAAAATCAAATGTTCGGATGACTGTAAGCAGAAGCGAGGGATTAGAGACAGCTTAGCAGCCCAGAGCATTTGCTGCTCTTGTAGAGGACTGGAGTTCAACTTCCTGAAGCCAAGTCAGGTGGCTCACACCCACACAGCCACATGAGGCTCCCCCTTATGGCCTCCGGGGGCATCTACACTCACTTGCGCACACACCTCCGCATATATGCGTAACTAAAAATAAAATTTATTAAATAGAAATGTCTGTATAAACAAAACTTCCTGGAGGAACAAAAGGGCCAAGTGGGAAGGATGCAATGGGCAGGGGCGGGGAGGGACTATGGGAGGACTTGCTCAAAGGATGGTACGTACTTGCAGGAAAACAGCCCTGTGTAAACCAGCACAGTAAATTAAAATAGAATACGTGCTGTACTCACAGTGCTTCAGACCCAGGACTCCCTCCTCTGAGTATAGAGCTGGGCAGTGTGGTGGCTGGGCCCAGCTGTGCTGACAGCACGTGAGCCATAGCTCCCTGACAGACCAATGGCTCCAGTGTGCTGCAGGAGCAGAAGACAGTGGGAGACAGCAGGTAACTGACTCCTGCGGGCTTCAGAGTTCCTGCCCAGCATTGGCATCACCACCAGAGGCCTTAGCTGAGAGTTTTTTTCCCTCCTGACCCCAGCCTCCTGGAATAATGACTTATGAGACTCAAAATGCATTTACAAATACCTAGGCCATATAGCTAGGCTCTTCTCCGACTAGCTCATAACTTAAAACAACCCATTTATACTAATCTACATTCTGCCACATGGCTGGTTATGTCTGCTCAGGTACCATGCATCTGTCCTCCTCACATCTTCCTGGGCAAGTCTCCCCTGCCTGGCTCTATCCCAGAATCCTTTCTGCCTGCTGGATGTCCCATCTGCTATTCCATCCTTTCCTACAGGTCGTTGGTGTTGTTGCTTTGACAGGTGTTACATCCACACAATACACAAGGTATTCTCTCTTCAGTCTCTCAGCCCTGTCCTGCCCCTGGCCAGATGTGGCCCAACCCTGTGAGTGCCACTGGGAAGGCACCCTGACGTTTGACCAGCTGCAGATGCATCACAGATGGAACAGAGACACACCAGGGCAGGGGACAGGCCTGAGTCACTTGCTTAGCAACAGCTCTGCAGTGCAGCCAGTGACACTTTCTCCTGAGGGTTGCAGAAGAATCTGGCTTAAGCTAGAACCATCAGTGTCTGGCTCCCGGCTTTTGAAAGCTTAGCTTCTGCCACGAATGGGAAAATGTCATAATTTGACATTGAAATCCCCTTGGGTGGCTGGTGAGAGACTGCAAGCTCAGATACAAGCAGATGAGACCGTGAGGCAGGTCGGGTCTGAATTTAGTTCCCACACATAGATGTCAACTTGGACTCTCAGATTCAGCATTGCTCAGTTACAGTGATTTAGAATATTCACTATTAAACCACTGTGTTGATTCAAGCCATGGAGGAGGGTTTGAGACAGCTGGTCTACCTTCAAACCCTAATCTGACGAGCCTCTGGAAGGGAACTTGCAGACACGGTCTTCAGTCTGCGCACAGCTCACAGGACTAGGGCAAGCTCACCCATCCTGACACATTTAGGTACCTTCACGAGATAACTGGTCTTTACCATGATGAGTTAACAATGACCTGCCCAGGCTGAGAGTCCGTGAAGGGCCTCTGCCTAGGACCCAGGGGCTGACCAGGCCACTGGAAAGGAAAAAATAAGGCACTAATTACATAGCTCTCTTGTCACCCAGAGAATTTACTGGGCCAGGAGGCCTGGGCACCACTGTTCTTAGAGGAAGATGTTCATTTGCACACTGTGCACCTGGTGCTCAGCGCAGACCTCAAGGCTAGCACAATCTCAAGCGTGACCTAATAATGCTTCACCCTGAGAAAGGCGGCGGGGATGAGTGATGCCGCGCCAAGCCTCGGGTTAAGTAGATTCCAGGAATTGTTTTGGATTCTCAGCAGCTGTAACCTGCCTGGCATGTGGTCAAGCCCATCCTCGCCACTGAGCACTGACCTTCTCCGCGTGGCTGAGGACATCCATGTTGCAGGAGCTGAGGGGCCCACCTGACCTCACCTCATCCTTTCAGGACATCTATCTCAGGGGATTCCTTCATGCTCCTGAATCTCTGCCGATCTCCACCTCCCTGAGCTGCTTCCTGCCTCTCTTCCATTGCTTTCCAGACCCTCTGCTGTCTCCTGCTCCTCACTGGCCAGTCCATAGAGGGCAGAGCCCTCCCAGCCTCTGTTCCTGTTTCTTTCTCTAACTGGGCCACCAACCCCCAGCATCTAGCAACTCACCCAGGATGCCCACCATCCTAGGGCTCTGGTCTTGTAGTAGACATACCTCTTTGCCTGACTCTACTTGAAAACCAAATGACAACATTGAAATGAGGCCCAGTGTTCTTTGCAGCCCTGTAACTGCTTCAACCACCCAGGGAGCCTGACCTCAGACCCCCAAGTCAGTTATCCTTTGTTCTTCCCCGCTCCCCATCCAACCTGCCATGCCCTTTCTCTAACTGTCCCTTGCCTGGCTTACAGCTCATTATCCTGGGGCTTGCGGCCATCTCTGCTCCTGTTTCTCACCTCTGCATGTATGTATGTCCCAACACCCCCAACTACAACCATCCTTCTGAAGATGCACTCGGTGACATTTAGGGTGACTCAGGCAGTCCAGGGTTAAGCTCTTGCATTATGCAGCCTGTGTCACCACAACAGAAGCTTTGAGATGAATCAGTTCCTGAGGAGAATTTTGTTTTAGCTCAAGATTGGAGAGCTCAGAGGTTCATTGTGTGCTCAGCCATTTTGGACCTGTGGTGAGGCAGAGTGTGCCTATGTGGAGTGGGTAGAGAAGTGACATAAAACTCATGGTGGCCAGGCAGTGGGTATGGGGAGGAAGGGAGGAGGTGGGGGGGAGGGAGAGGGAGAGGGAGAGGGAGGAGGGGGGGGGGGGAGAGGGGGGGGGAGAGAGAGAGAGAGAGAGAG
>OU015754.1:83446599-83466104 GCA_907169655.1 Acomys percivali | reverse complement strand
GAGAGAGAGAGAGAGAGAGAGAGAGAGAGAGAGAGAGAGAGAGAGAGCGCACACCAGGCTAATACCTCTTTCATGGATACACTCCCAATTCCCTAACTTCTCATAAGAAACCAACTTCAGAAGGTTCTAGAACCTCTTTTCCAATCGTGGCTCAGGTTGGCAACTGAGCCTTCAGACATGGCTCTCTTGGGGGATACTCCTCACTCAGCTATAGTACTTAAATGTCAGCCCTGTCTTGTGATGGAGAAGGTGCCATTCGCACGCTCCGGGTCCAGTACATAGGTGGTCTATTTTGAAACACCGTGTGCTGTGAGGCTCTTTAAAAAGCTTTGTTTCCAATGTATCCTTGGGAAGAGCCTGACTCCCCGACAGGCTGGTCAAAACCGCCCACATGAGCAGCATGACATTTGAGGTGACTTTTCTGATTTCTGTGGGGATATTCTCAACATGGAAAGATAAGGCTCTGGTGTTGAAGAGAAGGCATCTGTCTTTCGGAGAAGGCTGGTAGCTCTGGGCTAGATTCAGGATAAAGCTTGTGGATGGCAAAGCCAAGAGCACCTGGAGAGAAACTGGGAGGTGGTGTCCAGACGCAGACCCAGCTCTGGTCCACATTTTCCTCATTCCCAGAGCAGGTGCACCTGCTGTCTACTACATGTCACTCTATGGGACAAATATCCTTATGCCCCTTGCTGACCTCTTAATCCCTGGGAGGACAGGGAAGGACAGGGGATGGTGACCCTGCTGTCAGCTCTCCACTGCTCTTGAGTCTTCCCTGTCCAGTGTTACTGGTGAGAGATTCAGATGACCCTTCTCAGCACTGAGATGCCCCTTTCTCCCCTCCCTCATTTCTCCAATACAATATACCCCCCAGGGTACACCAGGCTTAGAAGGTCTGTAGGCATCATAGGCTGGGTCTCCACGGAGAGTAGGAAGGACCAGAACTCAGTATCCCCAGCCAATCACCACTTAAAACCCTTTGCAGCTTTGTTCCTCAAAATTGGGACAAAATAACGCACACTTCATTTTTCTTGCTAGAAAAGCAAAATGCAAATTACTGCTCTGGGGAAGCCGGGATGCCTGTGTGAGATGGGTCACTCGTGCTCAATGTCCCTGGGTGTGTTTATTAGTCTCCGCCAACTTGTCATAACCTAAAGTCACCGGGGGAAAGGGAAGCATTAATGAGGAGTCGCCTGTAGGGATGTCTGTAGGGCATTTTCTTGATTGATACTTGGTTTGGAAGGACCTGGGCCATGGGAGGTGGTGCAAGCCCTGAGCTGCTGGCCTCGGGTTGTGTAAGAAAGCAGACTGGGTGAGCCACGAAGAAAAGGCCAATAAGTGGAACCCCTCCACCTTGTCTGCCTCGGTTCCTGCCTCCAGGTTCCTGCCTCCAGGTTCCTGCCTCCAGGTTCCTGCCTCGGTTCCTGCCTCCAGGTTCCTGCCTCCAGGTTCCTGCCTTGACTTCTTACTCTGGTTTCCTTCAACGATGGACTGTGGGTCTTAAGCAAAAATAAACCATCTTCTCCCCAAGCAGCTTCTGCTCAGGCTGTTTATCCCAGCAACAGAAACTTTAAAAGGATGCTGGGACACTTTAGATGTGCACATGGCCAGCTAGGACTGTCTGGGACTCCACGAGCCCCTGGGCATCTCTGTGGCCTTAGGTCAGGTCGAGACATGAAGACCCTAAAGCCTGCAGAAATGAAGCTGGGATGCTGGGAAAAAAAATAGCAAGTATAATACATGTTAGAAGAACCAGACAGAATGGTGTCAAATGCCAGTTGTACGGTTTGGGGAAGGCCACTTACCTGCACGAAATCGAGTTCCTGCAACGAATTAGACACATAAGCTGCGTCTTGTCGAGTTGTTAGGAAAACTGAATCAGAAAACCCAGACCATCTGGGTTTTCTCTTTTCCTGAGTGGAAGAAGAATTATGTGACTGGGTGGGAAGGCCACCCTCAGAGACCCGCCCTGAGCTTTCCTGACAAGAGATAAACGTTGTTTTGCTTGTCAACAGGAAGTTAATGTGACACAGTCAGCGACTGGTTAGTAGCTGACAATGGTTCCCAGAAGCAATCAACCTCCCCTGGTGGGACCAAGCAGGAGTTGTCAGGTTTAAATCTCTGCTCTCCAAATGTGCAACTTGATGGTCAAATGTCCAGCCAGGGTCCAACTGTCTGTGGATTCCTAAAGGACTTTCACGTACTGAATAGTGTGTGGTTATGGGACTTGTGTGTTTCTGTTTCTATAGCATAGCAGAACTTCCAAGGGGGAACTTTCATGTTTGATTGTTTGGGCTGGGTGGGGGCGGGGGGAGGGCAGGAAGGAGCTAGGACACACTCACTGAGTCACCATAGCACAAGTCTCTTGTTCTTCCAACCCAGCCAGCTGTGTCTCTCACAAAGGAAAAGATACATACCCTTACATATGCTTTTAACAAAATCAAATCACTAACATGCATTGTAATAACTTAATAGCCATCCTTGCTCAGAGACCATAGGATTGTGTAGGGATAGAGTGAGTTAAAGTTCTACTTAAGTTAGCTCAGTTCTGTGAGCTTGTTAAAGCCCTTTCCCCTTATCTCGGAAAAACAAAGAATTGCAAGAAACTGCCTTAAGGAATGATTAACATGGCTATCTGGTCGACCACAGATCCTGTTTTCTAAGGAGAGAATTATCTTCTACCTACAATGTTTGCTTCTGTAGGCATGCCTAACTGGGGTGGAAATTTCCTTGTGTGGGCACGGGGCTCGGAGACCACCCTGATGGTCACATAGACAGAGATTATCAGCACTGTTATCCAACCTATGAAAGCTCTAAGAAACTGTGGGTCTATGCTGAATGCCTGTGAAACACAAGCCTGAGAGGATAAGGCCGGGGTGTCCCCAGTCCCCTTGCGTCTGCCCGGTTCTTCGCTGATCAATATTTCTATAAAATCTGCCTTTTATGGATCACCAAGACTGACCGACTCTGCTTCTGGCTGGCTGAGGCAAAGTCAGGAACAGAGGAATCCTCCTCAGGACATCAAACCCCGAGTCTGCTCCTTGGATGGACAAAGCCAAGATGTAGAAGCTCAGATGTAGGCGTTCAGAAAGAAACTCAGAACAAATGGCTAGCTGTGGTGCCTATTAGCATACCGTCGTAGTGTCCACTGGCCTCCAACCTCACTCAGGACCCAGGGCTCTTTCCACTTCTTCCGGCACCGCCCCCACCCTAAGCCTCTACAGCTCCTGAGAACGTCCCCTCCCCCACCATCTCATTCCTGTAGCCTGCCATTTTGGCCATGCGCTCTCTTGGTCTCTTTGGCCTCTCTCTCTCTCTGCTCTCTTTGTCTAACCCCCTTTTCTCACTCCTCCCACCCCTCCTCTCGTGGCCTGGGTCAGTCTGCTGGCCACCTTCAGTCTTCTAGTACTTTCCATCTCTACTCTGGACCCTCCCAGATGCCTCTGGCTGTTCTCTTCCTCATATCTACAATAAATGCCTTCCCTTCAAGCACACCCTGTCCTCGCTTTATAGCTAGTTCTGAACCCCCCCCCACACACACACACTGTGGCAAAACACCTCCAACTACATCGCCCAAAGTAACAGGCACCGCTGCTCTTTGGCCCCAAAAAGCACAGGTTTGGGATTGTGGCACATGTGGCATAAGCAGGATATTGTTCCCTCTGAGAGATCCAGGGTAAAATGCTCCTCACATAGCCATCCAGCCATTCCAGCCTGTATCTGTGGCTTGGCCTCTGCATAGTTCTTTGCTCTGTTCACACATGCTCTCCCCTCTCCTCACGTCACAATGGACTCCATCCTACTGTCCTCAGTGAGTCCTTGCCTTAGCCAGATCCATCTGCCATGGCTTCATACCCCACGCTGTCGGTGGCTCAGATATGGTGAGCTGCCTACCCTGGCATCCTCCAAGCTGGGTTTCACTGGAGGCTGGCTGACACTTCATCCTTTGTAATGATTATCAGTTTCCAGACCCATGCTGCACAGAGCTGGAAGCTGATGGACATGCCCAAACCACTCCAGGCAGAAGAACAAAGGGATGACCCAAACTGAGAGCCTCAGAGGAAAAGAGAGAACTGGTTTTGGTTGGCCAATCCTTTGACCTTCTGTTGGTAGGACCATGTGGCCAGGGCCATGAGAACTGTTGACAGTGGCTCAAGATTCCCAGGAAGAGACAGGGTAGGGGTCCTAAAGGAAATATATCTCCTTTTCCTACATGAAGGGGATGTGACTCCCCTGCACAAATGAAGAAGGCACCATCAGAACAGGCAAAGCAGGGCCATCTCAGCTCAGCAAGACCCCAAATCTAAAGGCACTCAAGCGTGCTAAGTAATTCACAGGGTAATTCTGATGAGCTGCAGTGAAATAGCATAAAGGCCTCCAGCCTCACCCTGAGCAGTGTAGGTCTGGCCTTCAGGGGCCTTGCCGACCTGGCTGTGTGTCTCAAGGGCTGGAGGTGGTATTGTGGAAATCTCAAACACTCTCCTTTGTTTTCAAGATAAATAAAACAAGAGGCAAGAGAGCTGTCACTTTACTAATCATTAGAAGGAAGGACAAGGTGACAAGGGAAGGGGTGGCCGGCCTGATAGCGCTTAGCGAGGACAGACAGCTAGTGAGGCTGTGTCCCAACTCCCTGGAGTGGGCTTCGGTTGTTTTCAGCGAGGACAGGGGAAGTGGGAAATGGGGGCGTCTTCTGGGTGGGCTGAGCAGTGACTTGTGAGAGCTAATGGTAAGACTTGGGGTGTGAGCAGTCTAGGACCAAGGTCCTGTGTCCTAAGCATTGGCAGAACACTGTCCCTCCCAGCCTCTCCTCTCTCCTTTTGTCCTACTGCCACTCCCCCCCCTCCCCCCACACACACACCTCCATTCTGCTAATCTGTCTGAAGGATCAGCACGCCATGACAGCTGTCTTGACAGGCAAGGTCAAAATCTTTCCTCCATACAGCTGGCGTCCCTGGGCTCTCCTTGGCTACCAGTTGGGTATTCTTGACAGAAAGACTATCAAGAAACATCCAGAAAGCTGTGTCTAGAACCGCATCCCTGCAAGGCTCCACAATGGGTCCCTGTGGATTCACAACTCTGCTAAGCTCATCCCTCCAAGGTGACACCAGGCCAGGGGGCTTGGGTGCAACTCCTCTTGTGAGAATGCCTCATAGTCTGGCCTCTTCCTGTTCCTCACTCCCACTCCTGCCCAGGGCCTCAGGCAGACCCCAGGGCTGGGTTGCCATTGTGTCTTCTTTGCCCCATAAAGTGTCCTCATTGGATAAATAGAAAAATAAAGTCTAGTGGGCCCTGGGGTGAGTAGGGTTGGGGGGAGGGGGTATTGGGGCTGCTAAATGGAGGCTCACACATTGTCAGGTGCCCAAGTGGAGGCAGTAAATTAGCAGTTTCTCTGTAAATCAGGTTTATGGTTCACACTTTACATGTAATTGTTAAATTGTGCTAAAAATAAGTCACTGACAAAATGGATAATGATTCAGTTTGCCTCATCCGGTTCGGGCCAGAGCTGCCGCAGCTCCACCATGCTCATGCTCACCGTTTGGCGGCAGCAGAGAAAGGGACTTTATTTGGCTGAGTTTAGGACCCACTCAAACCAGAGAACTCTTAAGACTCCGCAGTCAGCTGGGACGCAGGGTGCAGTTCAGTTCTGTCCTTCTTGCTCAGCCCAGCTTGCTTTCTCCACCCTAAATGGAACTTGGTGGAGACGGAACGGTATCGAGGTAGAAGAGAAAACCCAGATCTAACAGCTCACGGAGGGATTTAAAACATCGTGTCCTCCAGCCCTCAAGGGGCCTTGGCTACTGGACTCCTCACCTCAGCCTCTGTCTGGTGTCTCCACCCTTGATGTCTTCATGACCGTGGCTCCCGGAGTGAAGCCATGGCAGGTGTGGGGCCTGGTGCCATCAAGCCACCCTAGGCGAGGCCAGGTGCACCCAGTCACTAATGAGGCTGCTGCAAGAGCCAGACTTTCTGATTTTGACTTAGTAGGTTGTCATCATGTAATCCCGGCTTGCAGAGTATGAGGGGAGGAGGAAGGGGGGTACAGGGGGTTCAGGCACTTGATGAACACCTGGTCCCCGTCCTGTGTCTCTGTGAGCTCACGGGCAGGTGAGCCCCGGTGAGAGAGCCACAAGTAGTCAGGAGATGCAAAGTTGGGGCCCACCATGTATACATGGGAGGGTGAGTGGGACCCATCCTTGGTTACCCTTGTGCCATTAGAGAGAGAAAGGTGACCCTTGGGGAGCTGGTCTCAAAGTTGTGACCAAAGGTGAGCAGGCTTTAAACAAGGCCCGGACCTGGAGACACTGGGGACAGGAGGCCAGGATAAGGCTGAGTTAACCCCATGTGACTGAGAGGAGATAGTAACCGTATGGATGGCCGGGTAAAGGACGCACTATGGGCAAACTGGGTCCCTGGAAACCGTAGGCGGGTGTTAGACCTCGAATGCACCCCACAGCTCCTATTTGAAGACTCAGACCCCAGCTGGCTGTGCTATTAAAAAGTGGTGCAGCTGGCTGTAACAGTGACCTTCCCTGAGGGTCAGGCCTTACCTTTGAAATCATGCATTATTCCCAGACCCCTCCATCCCTGCCTCTTCACTTCCTGTCCTCACGCGGTGAGCAGCTCTGCGCAGCTGCGTGCTTCCTTCATGATACCGCTCTATCACCATGGCCAAGAAACAGCAGGAGCAGTGACCACAGTCTAAAAGCCTCTGAAACTGCGAGCCAAGGTAAACCCCGTCCTGCCGGCTTCAGGTTGACACGTGCAGTGGCTCTGTCCCAGGGAGGACAAGAAGCACAGCCAGGAAGAGGCGGGGCAGAGCCAGGAAGAGGCGGGGCAGATCCGGGAAGAGGCGGGGCAGACTACATAAGGAGATTGCAGTAGACAGTGTGTGGCACGCAAACCATGGAATGATGTGTCCTCTATGCTGGGAACATCTGCAAAGCCCGTCCTGGGTACCTGTTCTGCACAAGCCCACAGAGTTGCTCCAGAGATGAAGGTGTGTCCCCGTTCCAGCAGGCCCTGTCCACAGAACAAAGGCTAGTCAGCCCACATGGGTCTGTGGGCAGGCTTGCAGAGACACTGCCTGCCCAAGGGCCACTGTTTGAGCCGAGTCTAGGAAGAACGGTCGGCGGGGCCAGATGAGGAGCTTCGGATGCTCCTGGCAGAGTGTCGGGCAGCGTAGGGGGTAGGGAGCATTCTGAGTGATGGGGCCAGATGGGCAATACCTATGCTACCTGGTCTTGGGAATGGGAGTTCTGGGAATAGAGGGTTCTGAGAGGGCTGGCCTCAGGTGTCGAGCTGGGCAGCCACTATGACAGGGCTTAGCTCATTCTAAAGGTGACGGACGATACCTGCTCCTGCCCCGATCTGCCCTGCCATACCAAGGCTCCCCCAACATGGTGCCCAGGGGACAGGACAGTGACAGAGGGGTTGAGGATGAGAGGATCCAGGAGCCGGCTCGGTACTGATTGTTGCAGGAGTCGCACTCGTACACCTGTCTGTGCAGGAAGCCATTAGCAGGTGTTTTGATTGGCTCATTATTTTTACAGGGAACATTTCCTAACCACTTTCCTTGTCACTCAGGGCGGCTGCTTCGAGCTGAGTTCCCCAAGCCCTTATAAGTACGGGATCAGACACATTCCACCAGGACTTGAAGGTAAAAATAATCCCTGTGGTATTTGCATGGCGGAGCACAGGTGTGAGGCCTCATCATGTCGCTGGATGCAGGGCCCCCCAAGAGGCCGGGGTCTGCGACAGAGAACTCACTCAGCCTTCTGCTCATCCTGGGAGTTCCACAAGCCAGAACTTACTGAGTAGGTTTTGGCCATGCTCCCAAACACACCACAGGTAAACAAAGGCAGGTCCCCACCCCTCTTCAGCAGACAGAGCACCCCGAAGAGCTAATGCCTGCAGCACTGTGTAGGCAAAGTTGATAACATGTAAAAGAACTTTCCAATCTGTCACGCGAATTGAGGAAGGGCTTAGAATAAAGAAGCATATAAAATAAATATATACTTTTTACATATTGATATACATAAAGCACAATCCATTAGGATATATCTACATATTGAATATTTAATAGACATAGATAGAAATATGTAACTACGTAATACTTTTAAACATTTAAGAAGATTTACTTATTTGTTGTCTGTGTGTGCACACTGAGTGTTTGCCTGCAAATATGTATGTGCAGCACCTGTGTGTAATATCCTAGGAGGCCTCAGGAGGGCACTGGATCCTCAGGTGCTGGAGTGGTAGATGTTTCTAGGTCACCATATGGGTGCTGGGAACCGAGCCTGAGTCAACTGCAAGAGGGGCAGCCACCGAGCCATCTCTCCAGCCCCTATATATTTATTTATCCTTTTTAAAATTTTGGTTTTCAATACATTAAGAAATCCATCAAAATTTTTCTGGAGGGGTTTTCCCCTAGTAGACTCTTAAGATTATTTCTTCCTTCATAAAATTTCTGTGTTCTGAAAAGTTGCATTTTTCCCCCCTTTTGGTTAATAAATTTGAAATGGCCAACACCTTCCAGGGACTCCTCTCTGTTGGACCATGACATTTTTAATTGAGACAATTTTCTCTCCACGGGTGCTCAGGTACCTGGTAAGCTAAAAGTAAATTCTGCTCACTGCTGATTTTTTTTCCCCCTCATACTAAAGTATGTAGCTATTTCGGCGGCCGTGGCTGTGCTGGCTTCTTGCTTCCAGTCAGACGGCTTTACAAGAATGGGAAGCCTCACAAAACTCCTTCGCGGAAGGTGGCTCCCTGCGTAAGCTGTCCGCGTGGAGTTGCTCCTCTGTGTTCTCAGAGTTTAGACGCAGCAGCAGACTGGTAGGCCCTTTAATGTGGCTCCCTTCTGCTCCTGGAATAATTAAAAGCGGGGGTTTCATTGCAGGGTGCTTCCTGTGAAGTGCGGTTATGTAATCCCACAATTAAGTCTTGCATGTGTGATGAGGGCTCTGGTTGTTGAACTCATCTGGTCCCCTTCTTGGCTTGGATCAAGATGTCTCCTGGTTGGCAAGCTTTGCCGTTAATAACTGTGCTTTCCTGCAAGCCGCAAAAGCCACTCTTCCTGTTGCTGTTCCATTCATTGGGTTCATTGAATTATTTGATACCGATCAAACGGAGACAATTTGTTTACAAGCAGGTTTGGGGCAGTCCTCTACGGATGACTCCCAGCCTGACTCACGCGGCAGCTCCTTAACGGGCCTCCAAGTCCCTAGCATCGCACCCTCTGGGCGGGCGGTCCACCATGTTGGATGAACACTTTGCAGAGATTGGATGCCAGCTTTGGTAGGAAATGCTGTCATCAGGTTGTTGATGACTCAATACCCAGAAACACTTGCAAACTTTTCAGAAACATGACTTGGTTGCTGGCCTGCTGCACCTGGGACACAGTTTCCAGTGACACAGGGCCTTGAAGCCCTTTCTTAGTTGGTGTTTGCTACTTAGGTTTCTTCTGAAAGTGTGTCAGGGTGCACATGGTATGACGCAGGGACACAGTTTTGTTCTAGTGTGGGACCTGGTGACTTTTTGATGTCCTTTGCAAGAGGTTTGAGGCTTTACTTGGGCCAAATGAAACAGGCAAAGCTATGGTGTTTGTTCGTGAGTGAAGCTGAAAGGTGTGACGGGCCAGCCTTGAGATTTGCATGTTCCTATGTGACCCAGGTGTGTCTCCCCAGGGTTGTGTGAGGCTTCCAGGTTGGGTTTTGAGCTGAGGAAGTAAGACGCCATCCTCCATGCTAGAGAGGAAGGGACAGGAGGAAGGGGAAGAGAAAGACACCAAGCAGAGCAGTGTGAAGTGGGCTCCGGCCAGGCTGTTATGTAACACCTGTCACCCAGCTGGGGCTGGGGCTGAGACCTTGTCCTCTGTCCTGACAGGAAAGGTCCTCCCGGGCACCTTTGATTTCTTCACAGGGGCCTGCTATCCAGCTGTCCACACAGCACACATTTGCATCCTTCATCTTTGGGCTGCACATACTGCTGTGGTCACACTCGGCCACCACAACTGTTTCCTAAGTTCCCTTTGCTTGAAAAAACTCATAAACCACAAGCCGCAGGCATCTTCCGCTGACTGCTTTAAACACAGAGCAGCTCTGAACCTTCCTCAGATGGAGTGAAGACTGCGTGAGAGCTGACCTGGGGCTGGAGTTACGGATGGGCCTGGTAAGGGGCCTCCCTCCAGGAAGGATGCTGCATTTCCACATCAGGGCTTCCCAGCTAAACTGCAAAGGTTGAAGGACTCTGAGCTCCACATTGCTTCTAGCTCTGAACACAAATGCGAGCCCAGAACCCCCAAATGTGAGCCCAGCACCCCCAACCTCTCCTGGGTTTGGTCATTCACTAGAAAGGCTCCTAGAGGGTGCTGGGATCTGAAACTATAAGTGGCTGATTAATCTGAAGCTATAGGTGATTAATCTGAAGCTATCGGTGATTGATTAATCTGAAGCTATCGGTGATGACAGGAAAGGGCACTGAGAAGGGAAAGTAGGATGGAGAGACTCTGCAGAGACAGGTGGGCCCCATCTCAGCTTTCTTTACCCACTCTGTGAGGGCAAAGGTGCCTCATGCTACAAACTTTGTAGACCATCATCACTAGCTAGGGAAACATACCAGGCCTCAGAGGTCAGCTAAATTCAGGATCCATTCAGGGTATATGACAGATGGCTAGGTGACTGGTGTCTGGTGTCTGCATGAATGGATAGATGAATGGATGGATGAATGGATGGATAGTGGGTGGGAGGATGAATGAATGGATGTAAGGTGGTTGGATAATAGACTGAGAAGTGGATAGAAAATGGACAGATGTATGGAAAGGTGACTGGATGGTGGGTAGGTATATGGATGGATAGATGCAAATATGGCTTGGATGGATGGATGGATGGATGGATGGATGGATGGATGACTAGATGGTAGAATAGACATGATGTTGATGGATAGATTGAAAAGTGACTAGATGATGGACAGATGGATGGATGATGGACGGATTGAAAAGTGAATAGATGGATGGATAGATGGATGGATTGAACACCAACATCTGATCTTAGTCTGCCGTCAGCTGCAGTTTCAGTCTCTCTGCCAGTCAACCCATTGTAAGTGCGCATATGGTGTCCCCTACCCTCCCCCAGGATGACAAAGCTTCCCAGTAGGTGCTAGGGTGAGGGCCAACTTCTCCTCCTTGAGTTAGGCCCAGGGTACTCCACTGCATCTTGTGTTGGGCAACTATTCCTCAACCGTAAAAAAATACCTGGGTGAGGTATCTCAGAGAGATACAGAGGGAGGGGGAGAGGGGGAGTATGGAAGACAGAGATGGGGGAGGGAGAAAGAGAGGAAAGGGGAGGGGGAGGAGCCTAGTTCACCTCAGGGCTTCCTCACAGGAGGAGGACCAGGCAGACATAGATTCCCACGTTCTTCAATTCACATCTGAAGATGGGCAGTCTCACAATGATCTCAGCCCCATCTCAGTATGGAGGAGGCGCTTCCTCTTGCTCAGCATCCTCATGTGACCTTTGGCAGGGACGATCAAGGACATTAGTAGACACGGCTTTGCCTAAGACTAATAACCATCATATCCCTCTTCCACAGCAGGTCCCAAGACCAGTCCTACACCCAGACCATCATCTCTGCTTCCATGTTCTCCCCGTTCCTGGAAAGTGGCTTCCCTCAGTTGGCCATGCGTCAGCCCCTGAGCGATTGCACCGTGCTTGGTATCTGTTTTCAGGCATCTGCAGAGCCCAGATGGCAAGGTCTCCCCATAAAACGAGGTGACCCAAGACCTGTCTGTCACTGCAAGTCTGACCTCAAGGGAGGCTGATCCATGTGGGAGTGCTGTCTGCCAGCAAGGCCACATCTCACCCAGTCAGACCTACAGTGTGGTACAGCTCCGGACCCCAGTGTCCACAACAGGAGAAAACTATGTCCTGGCGGGCAGAGGATCTTTGTTTGCAGACCCCCAAACACCAAAGTGCTGCTGGCACTAAATGGTGTTTCCTGAGCTCTTTGGTTTTCTGCAGAAGAAGTCTGATTGCGCAGTGCTGGGCATGGTGCTGGCACTGTCCTACTGAATGAGTGCCTTGGTAAAAGGCCTGGATGCAGATGTGTGGGCTGGGACACAGCCACTTAGTGGTCAGGGTTTAGATGCTGTGTGGCCACAGGCTTGCACTTGTTTCTCTGTGTCTTGACATCTCCACCTAGGGCTCTAACCCAAACACAGAGTTAGGCGGTCTCTAGAGGGCCTGTCCACCTTGGGTCATGAGGCTTTTAGGACATACGTGTGTCTTCCTCTGTCTTTATTCTGTTTGTTTCTGTTTGGGGAGAGGCAGGCACTCTCCCCAAGCTAATGTTCAACAATTTTTACTGAATTCACCTATGACCTTTCCAAGCTAGGACACTTTGTGTGCATGAAGAGCAAAGGCCCCTTTGCTTTTAATCTTGGTGGCCTGCATCGGCACACGGCCCTGGTGCAGCCTGCTCCCGGCCTGGAGATCCCAAATCTCCTGAGGACACTTGGAGTTCATGTGCAAACTATTTCCTGAATGAACTTGCCCTCCCCCCTACTCAACAACACTAACAGGAGGGGAGGCACCCACTCACAGCATGTCAGCAAGACCACCCGGTGGCCCAGCCTCATCTACAGGACATAGGCCATCTTTCTGGTCCTTTCTGCCAAGTTTTCTTGGAAGCTTGGGATCTTCTGATTCTGTATAGCCCAAGGTCAACCCTGTATACAAGCCTGGACGTCCATAAATTCCTGTGGGATGAGTCACTGCTCCCAGGGGCGTGGCAGAGGTACCTCCACCTCCCTATGCTGTTACCAGCATCTGGTATTGAGACGCCACAACTCTTCTGTGGTCCAGAGGTGCAGTTTGCCGTTGTAGGTGAGCAGAGCTGGAGGCTGGGCTGTGTGGGTTCCTAGCCCAGGAGAACTCAGGAGAACCTGTGATGTGACATGGGTCTGGAAGGCACAGAAGAGAGCTGAAAATGACCTTGGGGGAAGATTTCAGGGGACAGTTAGATGTTTCTACCTAACACAGCTCTGGACTGTGGCTTCTGCTTAGTATTAAGGTCTATGAGGATAGGGCCTGGTGCGCTCTGCCTGCTAACCTCCAGCTGCTCTGGAGGTCACTGAGGCAAGAGGCCCACTTGCAAAAGATGAAGTGCCTCTCACAGATCTGTTTCTCTGCCACGGGCCTGTGCGAATGAGACCAGCTGTCTAAGAGTGTCCCATACGACAAGAGAGGCCCACAAGGCACCCATGCTTGGCCCTCCATGTTTGAGGATTCCATGTGCTTGCATTCAAGCCATTGATAGGCTAGAAAAAAATATATATATATTTTTAATGTGTGTGTAAAACATGTGGGTCTCTGTCATTGTTCCCTGAATGCTGTGGGATGACGATGACAGCAGTCTGAATTGTAGCAGGGATTGCAAGTCACTAGAGGAAAGAGGCACAGGAGAGGTCACGCTCCGGGCACAAGCTAGCTGTGCACCATTTTAGAAGAGGAGCTGGGGTGCCTGTGGATCCCAAAGGGCTCCTAGAACGGCCACCTGTTGGCACCAAAAGACAACTACAGTTCAATCCCTGTCTCCTCCTGTCCTGGGAATGTGGTGGATGGTGCTCAGCAGGGCCATGCAGGCCGCTGGAGAGCCTACGCACCCGGGGATTTCTTGGAGAGGCCTAGAGGATATTTGCTTTATCCTAAAGAACAAGACAGGAAAGCACAGGAGCCTTCTTGTAAGCTGCCCCCTGGCCCCCCAACCCCCTTTCCCCCCTTGGTCCCTGCATCCCCACGGATCCCCACTCCCACCTCTGCTGCCTGGCAGGAAGAAATGCCCTCCGGATGCTCCTCCTCTGCCCTGATTGTTCCTGCTGCTTTATATAGCTAGGATTACAGAGACTCTGCAAGTTCATCGGGGAAGCTTCGGCCTGATTCAGCTTTGAAACACCTGCTCAGTGCTCAAGGCTCCCTGTGGCCATCTCCAAACTCCTGCCAGCCCTGTCACAAAGCAACCTCCCCCTGCCCACCCCCCACCCCCCCATCCCCCAAACCTTGGGCAGCCACCTGGAGAAATGTCACAGTTCCCAGAGGCCTAGCATTTAATCTCTTTGCTTGATGAAATTTCCAGAAATTTGAGAACAAAGGGACAAAGAATTTGGGGAGCTCTCTACCTGCCCACCCCCCCCCCGCCCGCCATTATGACATAGACCAAAGCCAGAACTGTCTGAGGGAAATGGCCTAGATCACACAGGAAGTGGATCATCCAGGAAGTGGTTAACATGGGAAATTTCTTCTTGGGCCAGGCTAGGCGGCGCCTGCCTGCTGTCCTGTCACCTCAGCCATTTGGGAGCTCTGTCCAGAGGATTACAAGTTCAAAGCCTTGCAGGACAAGTTACCGAGACCGGCACAAAATATAAAACACAGTGGTAGAGAATGTACTAAGCATATGCAACGCCCTAGGTTCAATCCCCAGTCGTAGTTGTAGTAGTAGTAGTAGTGGTCTGCATGCGTGCATGCATGCGTGTGTGTGTGTGTGTGTGTGTGTGTGTGTATGTGTGTGTACACTGTATGCATGACACAGCCCAGTGAGACCACCCTCTCTATGCATCCAATGCCATTTCCCCTATATTTATTATCTTCACACATGGCTCCGTGGCTAAGAGCACTGGCTGCTTTTCCAGAGGACCTGGGTTCGGGTACCATCAGCCACCTGGTGTCTCACAACCATCTGTGTATAACTCTAACCCCAGGGAGTCCGACACCCTCTGCCAGCCTCTTTTCTTACCAGGCACACACATGGTAGACAGCCATACACGCAGGTAAAAAATAATCCCCACCTCTGCCACCTCACACAACAGTTAAAATGACTGCATGAGTATAAAGAGCCGGAGACGTTTCTTCCAGGCGGGTGAGACCCTCCAGGAATGAAGGGAGGTCTGTGTCTGCTCCTTAACGCCTGCGGGGAAAGGCTGGCAAAAGCCACAGGCTACAGGAGCAACTGTAGCTTGAACCCAGGAAGCACTTAGGGACTCTGGGGTTCATGTGTAAGTCCTGGACTCCTTGGTGGCCAGATGATCTCTTCCAGCTCTGGAGTTCTGGGTGCGCGGCTACTACCCTACCGTTGTCACTCAGCTCTGACTGACAGCAGCTCATGGTGACAATGTGGCTGTGCTGTCCTCTGGATCCCACTCGCATTCTGGGCGGGACCTACGGGCTCTACCAGAGATTACGAATCACGTGACTTCCACTTACATTGACCCAGCCAGAATTTCATACAGGGCAGACCAGGCAGAGAGGGAAGACTTGAACATGGAAACTTTCAGTTGGGCACATTTATCTGTCTCCACCTGTCCACTGCCACCATAGTTTTGTTACGAAAGAAGAAGAGAAGAATGTCCCTGAGTGACCAGCTGACAGCCTGTCCTATAGTTATTTAAGATTCACAACCACGAGCCACCAAGGCACAAACAAATACCTGCTTTTCACTGGGGCCCAGCACCGTGGGAGAAACATGGGCCTGTGTTTCTGTGAGGATGGCAGTACTGTGTGTAAGGAAACAACGCAGTGGCTGAGAGACCGGAGAGCTCTTCTCTCTGCCGTGTGTCGTTGGCCTGGGTTCAGAGAGTGCAGTGAAGTAGGCCCGGGCCAGCCTTCCCCACAGTCCTCCACACTGCAGCCTCAGACCTCCGCCTTGGAGCACAGGAGCTGGTTTAGTTACGTTGCTTCTTGAAGAAGCCCCAGAGCGCTTGTGCCCTCCATGCATCCCCGTGTGGTCATCCGGGCAGGCTCAACGCTGTGGTGTCTCAGCTCCGTGCTTCCCAGTGCTGCCTCCGATTCTGACAGCTCCCTGGCCAGATGCCTGGGAACAAGTGAGCGGCCACCTGACTCTGTGGCCTTGGTCTCCATTGTGGACTGTGAGGAAGTTGAGATCGTACGTGTATAAAGCCTCTCGGGAGAGTTGAGCTGACAGACTGAAGTAAACTTTAGGCCCTCTGGGGAAAACTTGCTGGGTGTCTGTCCCTCGTAGGGCTGTCCGTAAGTGACAGATTGCCCTCCCTTCAAGCGTGTTCCGGAAACTGCTCCACATCAGAGAACAGAGACTCTGACAAGGCAGTGCTCAAGGAAGTGGCTTTTCTGCTGAATTACTTTTTAGATTGGCAGAGAACATCCCAGATGCCACTTGAGGCACTGCGTGGGAAGACAGACTCTGGCAATTACTGGTCAAGAAAGAGGCCACAGAAGGATTAGCTGCTCTCGGATGTGCTGAGAATGGCTCTTGGCATGGGCTGAGCCCCAACCAAATGGCAAACATTGATGATGATGATGATTATGATGATGATGATGGTGGTGGTGATGATGATGATGATGGTGATGGTGGTGATGGTGGTGATGGAGATCATGGATACAATGACAGTTATGGCAGAGATGATGGCGGTGTTTACGGTGACAGTAATCAAGGTGATGGCTATGACGCTAAACGGAAATGTTGGTGATAACGATGGTGACGATGACAATGGAGATGACGTTGATCCTGAGAAGCCCAGTGGTGACGGTGATTATGGCAATGGTGGTTCTGATGAAGGCTATAGTGGTGACGATGATAGAGATGGTGGTGGTGGCGGTGGCGTTAATAGCAATGGTAATGGTGGGCTCAGAGATGGTGGTGGCGACAGTAAAGATGTTGGGTTTTATTGACTGATCACAATGTTCTCTTCCAGCTAGAGGCATAATTGCCAATCTCCACCTTGGAGTCAGATGTGAACCACCCACCCCACAGATTAGCAGCCGACTCTGTATGCCAGTGGTACAGCCTGGCACTTGCACCAGGGGCAGGGGCTAAGGTCAATCCCAGTGGTCCTGGTGTTGAGATTCAAGGCCCCATGGCTACCGTGGGAAGGGAAGAAGCTGAGCAAACCTACCAGACTGTCTTCCTTCTCACAGTCTGTCAAGTTCAGGGCCTCAGGCACGAGAAGATGCACGTTCTCTTCTTGAAGTGTTGTCCTTGGAGAGGGTGGAGGGTTGGGATGTCTGGCTGAAGAGTGGTTGAGGCCCATGCTTCCTGCCCTATTGGCATGTCAGCATCCCGCTGGCATCGCCTTGGCCAGCGAGATGTGAGCAGAGGTGATTTTAGCCCTTCCCAGAGGGCACCATAGGGCTGTAGCTGGGCTCTGCTGATAGGCTTGCCATTGGCGCAGCCCCTGCTTAGATCTTAGATGGCTATGGCGTGGAGCGGGGTGTGTTGGCTCCTGACACCAGGACCATGAGCAGGAACTCAAACCTGGCTGAGCCCTGTACTGAACTCTAGGGTGCTTTGTTAATATGAGGAAAACCGGCCTGAGCTGGCTGCTGTGATTTATGAACAGGCTCGGGAGAGACACGGGTAGCGCAGACTCGAAGCTGGGGTCACACTCTGCTGCCTCAGCCTAGATCCAGGAGTCTTAGAGCCTCTTGGCCTCAACCCCATCTGATCCTCACCTCGTGCCCTGGCACCTGATGGTCGTCACACCTCAGGCTTCATAACCCCTCAAGTTGTCCTCCCCAGCCAGTGGGTTTGCCGAGGATGAGAGACCGGTCCACATAGACTCTCTCATGCCAAGCCCTTTACCTTCTGCTCAAGTCTAGTCAAATGCCTTGTTCCTCACACCCTTGATTGTCTGCCCCTTGCCACCTTAATGGCTTGGCTAAGGCCTACCCTGAAAACCTGGTGAAGGCCCGCATCCCTTCCAGGACCCTCTCCAAGGCTCAGAGCATTCTGGGAAAATGGACAAGGAGAGGCCTTTCTTCTAGTTTCTACTCCAGGTGGTCGCTGTGCCCTAATTATTTCTGTCGTTTTTTTTTTTTCTCACTATGGCTGTCTTCCCCTGGCCGGCCTGCAGTAGAGACTCCTGTCTCCCTTCCACTCCACAGTCTTATTCCGTGGGGCACCTGGAAGCTTGGTGGGGCACAAGGAACTGTGACACGGGACAGAAGCCTTAGATCCAGGCACTTGTGACAGCAGAGAGAAGCAAGCATTCCCTGGGCACCTTCCCGGGACCTCCCCAGCTCTCCAGCCGGCATCTGCCCGCCCTAGGAACCACTCGCTTTCTTTCCTCTCCAGCTTTAGGCTCGGACCCCTCCCAACCCGGTAGTGCCAGGCAAATACTTTCCAACTGTGCCACTTTCTGAGGCAGATGGGTCCTCTTTTCCATCTGAATAGAAAAGGCAAAGCTGTTGTCTGGAGACACCTGAAAGCTCTACAGTGAGAGAGCTCTACAGGTCGGTCCTGCTGGGACAGGATGGGTGGCCCTCTCTCCTCCTGCAGCTCCACTCAGAGCACTGGGGGCTCTGCCTTCTCTCAACACAAGTCCAGGGAGCACCTTTCCCCATCTCTGCACCAGCAGATTGTCAGACAGAGCAGAGGAGGCTCCTTTTTTTTTTTTTTTTTGGCTGGCCCTGAGATGCAAGCTGCCTGTCCTATGAGCCATTTTGCTGGTGGGAGTGTCTGTCATCTTCACTGCCACCTCTGACAGGCTAGCCTGGCTCCTCCTGCCTGAGCTCAGCAGCGACCCAGCCTCGATTGGAGACAGTTAGGATGACAGGAAGGATTCCAAGGCCCCCAGCACTGAACCTCTCTGAGAAGGCAAGGTGACTCTTGGGGGGAGCTAGCAAGGCGGACGGGGTAGGGAAGACACCTGTATGAACACGGTACGGAAACTTATAATGATTTTAATCAGCATTTTTCCTTCCATTTAAAACCCCAAACTTAGCTACTTAATCAAATGTCATGCTTAAGACACATTTACCTCCTTGGGAGAAAAATGAACAATGGCAGCTCAATTTGGCCTTGGATGGGTTTTAAAAATAGTCAAGTCTGGGAGGGCCATTAGGTAAATGGCCTCAGAGAGCTTCAAGAGGACCTCCCGCAGGGCTGCGGCTCCTTTGTGTTGAGAAACTGGAAAAGGGAGAGGTGAGGACAGCAGCCTGTTGTGGTGCTTGGCGGTTCCAGGCCAGGATGTCTGCCAGGCAGAAGAGAAACTGCCAGAAGCCGGAAGAGGACCTGCACTTTGCACAGAGAGCCCCAATAAGGGGGCCTGTCTGTGCACGCTGAGGCTGACAGGTGTATGCATATGCATATGTGTGGATGCATGCATATGTATGTTTGTGCCTCTGTATGTGCAACCATGGGCACAAGAGTATGTGTGTGCACCTGTGTAGCAGCACACACGTGTTTGCATTCCTGTAACCCTCATGTGTGTGCGTGCATGTGTGCGGCTATGTATTAGGTGGAGTGCCACATGCTCTCCCCCACCCCCCAGCCACCTCTCAAGGACAGAAAAATAAATCATCTAGCTACAAGAGAGCCCTGAATTCTAGGGAACAGGTCACACACGGTGAGATGGAAGTCTTATTGTTTTTTTTTAATCTGTAAAATAATTAGGATTTTTTTAAATCAAATAGAGATTTAAAAAAAACCACACACACACACACACACACACACACACACACACACACACACAAAGAAAGAAT
>OU015754.1:83428379-83446589 GCA_907169655.1 Acomys percivali | reverse complement strand
CAGCCTCTGGCATCACCAGCCAGCGCCTTGCAGCTCCGCAGGAGGAAACTTTTTGCACAGCCCCAGCTCCCGAGTCCCATGAGAACGTTCCCTCCCCAAATCAGCCCTCTGTGTTCACTGGGTGTACTTAGAACCGGGTCCGAACCTCTTAACTGCTTCGCATGCCATCTGGTTACCGTGGCAACACCATCCGGCGGCGCCCGGCGGTCCAATCGGAGCCTGCGGCCTCTTTCGAGCCTTTCCCAAGGTGGAGACCAGGACGCGGCCAGGGATGGGGAAGGGGTGGGCCAGGCTCCTGTTTCTGGCGCCGCCCAGACCACTCAGAGCCCAGGTCGCCAGTCCGGCTCGAGGAAGGTGGGCTGGCGAGCCAAGCCAGCCGGCCCGGTTGGGGGCTCCGACTCCAGGTTGAGGGGCGGGGAAGGAGGGTGACGTGAGCCGGGCCGGGCGGGAGGAGTTGGGACCCGCTTGCAGAGGCGGGGGCGAGCGCTCCCGGAGGCAGACGCGCAGAGGGAGGCGGCCGAGCGGCGCGGGCGGCTCTGCGGAGGGCGCGGTGGGCGCGGGCGGCGGGGCCCGGGATCCCCGCGCGCCTCCTCCGCGCGGCGGCGCCGCGGCGCGTCCCCACGCCCCGCGTTCCACGCGCCCTCGCCCCGCGCCTCCCCTGCCCACCTTCTGCCAGCCTCCCGGCCGCGGCCGTCTGCAGAGCAAGCGCTCAGACGGAGCTCTCCCGCAACTTGATCGGTGGCGGAACACGGGACAGAACCCGCTCGACCCGGAGGCGCGTGGGAACGACCCGCGTGGGCCAGAGAGGCAATTCTCTAAAGCCCCCGGCCACGCCGATCACAGCTTCGCAGCTCCGGCTGCAGGCTTGAGCCTCGCACCGTGTGCCGAGCCGCCGGATTCGCTCTCCGCCGACCCAGTGGCGAAGCTCAGTCCCTCGGACTCCCGCGGCCAGCGACAGCTCCTGAGAGCGCCTGCCTCGCCGCCGCCCGCTCCGTGTGGCCTGCGGAGGGGGCCCCGCGTCCCAAGACCCGGCAGAAGGATGTGCGCCCCCGCGGGCCGGCCCGCCTGAGCCATGCGCCCCCTCGGCGGCGGCGCGCCGGCCGGCATGGAGCCCCGCGCGGCCGCGCTCTGACTCGCTGTGCGCCCCGCGGCCGGCGGGCGGCGGGCGGCGGCGGCGGCCCGAAGCCGGAGAGCGGCGCCACGGGACGGGAGCGAGCGGGCGCGGGCGCCGCGCAGATGGCCGGGGCAAGCAAGGTCTGAGGCTCGGTTCCCTGAAACGTGACCATGTGGATCCAACAGCTTTTAGGACTCAGGTAAGCGACCCGGCTGGAGGCAGGGCGCGCGTGGGGGCGGGTGCGTGGGTGCTGGGCTGGGCTGCTGCTCACTGTTGCAAACGAAGGCACCGCTTCTCGCCTCCCTGAGGCGGCCCGCGTGCAGCCGAAGCCGTGCAGCGCAGCCGCCTGCATCTGGTGCCTGAGGCCGGGCAGGGAGCGACCATTCCTGCAGCCTCCGGAGTCGTGGGGTCGAGGCAGGGGCGCTCGCCCCAGTGACCTGGCAGGCGGGCTGGCTAGGCGCGCCCGCGTCTTGGGGCGCCAGCAGCGCAGTGTCCTGGCCGGCGGCCCCGGCGCGCCTCCTCTCGGGAGCCCGGCGCGAGTTGCGGTCCACTGGGCGCGGCGGACTCGGGGGCCAGGGCTGACGCTGGAGCTGCCGGGAGAGCCACCAGCCCTCCCAATTCCCAAGCAGCTTTGCCTCGGAGTTCCAGGAGCCCAGAACCCTACGGCCGCTCCGCCGATCCTCCTCTCGGCTCCTTGGGGGCCCTGGGGCCCTGAACTGGAGTGTAGTAGGAGCCCAGCTGCTGCCCCAGCTGCTTTGGGGTGACCTCCGGGCAGAAGGTCGCACGCAGCTGGCAGGCAGCTGGGTCTGGAGAGCTGGGATTCTGGGGGAGCGATAACAGGCAACCCCCTCCAATCACCCTTTGCAGGCACACAGATACACAGGACTTGTCTGTGCTTGGGACTTTGGGGCCAGCAGGAACTCAAGCCCAGCGAGGCTAAGGGGCCGGCCAGAAAGACCCTTCTCTGCAAACTTTGCCCACCCACCGAGTCGCTTTGGTTTCTCTGGGTTCTGCCTTGGGCGGATTTGGGGCTCCCAGGACGCAACTGCCCCTTTTGCAGCGCAGAGTCCCTAGCTCCCCTGCCCCCAAGTAAGGGGTCTCTAGGCAGAGCTGCTGCCCCTGGGTCGGGGGGACTAGGCTGAACGACACCGATGGAAGCTGAGAAAGGCTGCTTGCGCTTCTAGTGTTTGTCCACTGGGATGCACTGCGCTCCCGCGTTGAGGACGCAAGGGGTCGGTGGCTGCTGGAGCAGGCTGCCTCAGCCACCCCCACCAGCATGAAGCTGGGGAGAAAGTGGGGCCGAAAGGGAGGGGGCATGTGCGCGACCTGATTTTGAGAAGTCTGAAGGAGACTGGCATCCGAGTGCTTTCTAGCTGTCGTTGATTTTGCGAGCGGAGTTGGCGCCCAGGAATACTTGCTGGTCAGCATCATCTTGCACGCACACGTCATTACTCGCATTCCTTTTCCCGGCGGCTGGGTTTGTTTGCGCTGTGGGCTTTAAGAGGTTAATCATCAGGCCGGTCTGCTGGGTGTGGGGCTCTGGCTGAGCCTCAGTCCATTACTGGACAGTGGTGAGATAAGGTTTAGGCTCTCGCAATTCTGGGGTGTGGACCCAAGGAAGCAAAGGACAGCTGTTTGGGGCATGAGCCCAATCTAGGTGCCCTGTCTGTCTGTCTGTCTGTCTGTCTGTCTGTCCGCCCTTGTCCTCCGGACTGTCCCAGTGCTCAGCTAGATCCCAGGGCTTCGGGGCCAGCCTACTGGATGCCCTCCGTGAGCAGAGGCAGCTTGAGCTCCCAGCTGCTTCGGGGAGCTGCAGTCTTGTACCTGCTTGCCGCTGTCAACTTACCTGCCCAAGTTGTTAAATGGAAAAGGTAGCACATTTCAGAGCTGGGGCGGGAACAAATACCAGGCCTCAAAATTCATGCGAGCAGTTACCGTAGGGTGACAGTCACCACATAGGAACATGGCCAGACTTTCAGAAACGGTTCTGTTGGGGGGTTTTGAAGTGTGACCGTTTAGGGTCCCTTCCTGCGTCCCCCCCCCTCCATGTTAGCAGGCACGATTTTCTGCACTTACAGGCCTGAGGAGGACTGCTACTTTCAGCAGCCCTGGCAGGAGAGCGCGCCCTGTGCTTGTGGCAGAGTGTCTTAGATGGTTTTGTCTCGCTCTGGACAGGCGGCACTTGAAGCCTAAGCCCCGGAGTTGCACTTGTGCCCCCTCGCAGCAGCCTTTTCCTGAGGCTTGCCGCTGCTCCCTGAGTGAGCCCCGGGCAGCAGCTTGCAGTCAAGCTTGGAGCCTGGTTAGGACAGGTGTCACCTCCAGCAGAGGGATCCGAAGAAGGCAGCATTCCTTCTGCCTGGGAATAGGAGGCTCCCTGGAAGCTGAGGGAGGGGCTTCCTTGTTCCCATTTGGATCCAGGCTTGGTTGCTTCTGCCATGGAGCGGAGCTATTCTCAGAGCCTTGGTGCTTTCGGAGGCTGAAGCGGGTGGAGTTGGACCTCTCTGCTTTTGTTTGTTTGTTTGTTTGTTTGTGGTTGGGAGAAGTATCAGGGCTTCCTTGAGTCCGGAGAAAGGTAGTCCTTGACGAAGACTTGGGGGCTGGCTGAGCTGCCTGGTCCCTAAACACTTAGAAGGGGGGGGGGGCGGTGCGTCCTCAGCAGGCAGCCCAAGCCCCCAGGTCTGGCCCTGGTTGCCAGTTGCCTCTGAGTCTGTGACCTGAGGAGACGGTGGCCTCATGGGGTTGTGTGCAGTAGCTGGGAACAAGCGCCCACAGCTTTTGCTGGGTTGCGTTCAGGACCCGGCGGACAGCCATAGACTCAACCCTGGCCGCGGTCCTCGGGGTCATTCCATCTGCTAGGGAGGCCCATGTGTACACGTTAGGAACGCAATTCACAGCTTTCTCAAGCCATCCACTCCCCCCCCTTGCGTGCCCCCCCCCAGTGTGTTGTGTCTGGGCTTCCAGCAGGATCCACCGGGGATGGCTGTCACCGTCGTTGTCAGCGGCACCGAAACCCTCCAGCAGCTGGGGCCGCGCAGCCAGCCTTCAGTGGACGGAAGTCAACGCTTTGTCCACAAACACTGGGCACAGGGTGAATGCTGGCTCACTCTCCTTTCCAGCTGCTGCTACTAAATTGATTGCAACTGGAATCCATCTAGGGTCAGAGGCCATGATACTCATCTGGATAATAATGCTGTGGAATAAATGGTAAATTTAGAAGGTGGTGGAAAGCGTCCAGCAACACCAGCACACCCTACCTCCCTCTCTATCATCCTGGGGCCAAGTGGAGGAGCTGGCCGTAGACACCCCCTTTCCTGCCTGTCTCTGTTTATTACTTGTTTGTTTTTTGTTTGTTTCCCTTCCTCCTCTTCTGTGCCTTGGGGAAAGAACCAGGCCAGGAGCAGTTCCACGCCTCCCTGAGCTGTCTACCTCTGGTCCCCAGAGATGGAACAGCTTGTTTATCCCTCTGTGTGTCTGCATCCTCCTAGCTGGGGATCACTTGGGGGTGGAGGGAACTAGCTGCCCCCACCCAGCCTTGAGGTCTCGGTGTCATTTCTGACCCCAACGAAAGCAGGGCATTCCTCAGACACTACCACGAGGATTCTTTGGGAAATAAACGGATGCTCAAAGCGTGCCATGGGAGCCTGGGGTCTTATACAGCCTATGGGTTTGGAACCCCAAGCTGTGGGTCTCCCCAGACTGGGGCTTTTCTCTAGGGGTTACTAACGTGGGAGTCGCATGGTTTTAATGCATGGTTGCTAGGTTTGCTTCAAAGGGTTACAAGTCAGTAGAGACCAAATTGATGTAAAGATTAGCTCAGAAAGCCAAATATATCCTTGATCTAGATTCCTGTGTTTGAAGTCTGGCTGGAGAGGGTTTTGCTTGCCTCCTGCCTGGCAGACGGAGGGGGAGACAGGCTGGGGGCTTGTGGGGCCGGAGCAGAGGAGTGCAGCCGTGCCCAGTCCTCCTCTGAGACCCCTTCCAGGAATTCAGAGGGGCTGGTGACTCACAGCGTGCTAGTGGGGAGCTGTTGTTACGTAACTCAGACTAACTCAGCTGAGCTGCCTGGAATATCAAGTCTGGCCAGAGTATGCCCCTGTCAGAGCCCAGGGTCCTCTAGTGGCCCCTGGGTGCCCCAGATGTCCAGCCGTTGTCGTGGGGAGAGTCAGGCCGGCTGTGGGGATTGGTCTGGTTGCTCAGGACTTGCACCCATGCCATCATCAGCCAGGAGTGTGAGGTGCTTCTTCAGGGTAGGCCATGAGGGCTTACTTGGAGAATCCTAGCACGCTGAGGATGGCCCCCTGCTTCCACTAGAGCAGTGTGATGGCTACCGGGCTGTTGGCAGATGGCCGCATTTAAGTGGGACAGGCAGGTGCAGGGAGGAGGCTGGAAAGCTCTTCTGTGCCCCCCCCTCCCGACTTTCTGCAAAAAGTTCCAAGGATGATGGGAATCCATAAATCCGATGTGGGTCTGTGGGACTCCCCAAAGTTCTTCACCAGAGAAGAGGCCAGAGTGAAGGGCAGTGTTTTGAAATTGTTTGTAGTTTGCAAGAGCCGGATCTCCTGTGCCCCCACCTATCCCTTCCCCTCTTCTTCCTTCCTTCTCGGTCTTATCCTCCCTGGGTCCAGGGCAGGGAAAGGGGAAGAGAAACATGCCTGCACCCCGCAGAAGGCCACTTCTCCCACCGTTATTCCTTCCGTTCCGGGAAGAGGCTGTGGCACAGGTCTGGGAGTCACCTGCTTCAGTGGTTCATGTTACCTGTCACCTCCACCTTCCCCGCTTGGCTTGAGAGTCTCCGTCTTCTTTTTGTCTTTTGTCACAACTAAGAGGGACAGGGTTGGCACCCTCTGTCCTCCCCCACCCCCGCCCCTTGCTGTTGCCAGCCTTCTGGGCAGTTGCTTGGGCACAGTCCCCGAGTCTGGCTGACTGCTATCTCAGGGTGTTGCCTCCATGCTCCTGCTTGTGTTTGGCATCAGCAGTGGCAGGAAGGTGCCCCTCCCTGTGGGGACCGGACGCAGCGGGAAGGAGGTGGCGTCGTGTACGGGGCCAGGTGACACGCACACACGGGCACCCTGGGTTGTGCTGGAGGGGACGTCCAGGGCCCACGGGCCACCGGGCTGCCTCGCTCCTCATTGCTTCCCGGGAAGATTGCCCGGCGAGTGGTATATGCACAGGGAAATGCCTGCACAAGCTTAAGTGTGTCAGCGTGGCACAGTGCCCCTGTTTTTTTTTTTTTTTTTTATCAAGTCCCACTTCTGTGCTTCTCCCTGTCTCTCTACTGAAATCCAGGAGAATTTCCAGCCTTAGGCTCGGGCACTCTCCTGCTCCAAATAGACGTGGCTTCTTCAGCCTGCTTCGCTGGGGTGAATCACATCATTGGGTTTTTACCATTAGAGATGCATTCCTTTGACTTAAAGATTTTTTTCACAATTAGAGACATGGTTGACAAAACAATCCCTTCTAGCTCCTTCAGTCATTATCAGCTCAGTATGAGAGACAGTTTCGGACTTTTAACTATTTGGGAGAGTGAGGCTTGCGGGCGAGAAGAGAGCATGGAGGTGGTGGTGCCTGCCTGGCACTGGCGTTGGGGAGGGGGAGCCCCAGGGGGAAAGGTGGGCAGAGGCGTGTCTGGCCTTGCAGTCTGAGGTGCCTCTTGTCTCTCCATGTCTGCAGCCGACTTTTCTCTGCCCTTTAAGAACGTGGGTGCTTGTCTGGCCCAGCTCACTCTGAAGATGGATCTGTGGTCAGTGTGTGTGTGTGTCTGTGCATGTAGAGGAGGCCGAGTCCGTTAATGACCTGTGGCCGGTTACACACCCGAGGTGCCTGCATGCTGTGCCAAGCCTTGCAGTAGAACTGTATCTGGATGGGGCTGGGCCATCCCCCTCCCCCCCTCCCCCTCTCCCTCAGCCCCCCCATCCCCCTCCCCCCACCCCGCTCTCAGTGCCTCCTGCAGGGGATGGATGTACCCATCTCTGCCCTCACTCACCTGCCCACCCCCAATCATAAATCTCTTATTGTTGACGTGCACATGGAGGCCAGGCACCCACAGACATCAGTCCTTTTTGTCCTCAGAGGTGTCACTGACCAATGATGACACTCAGCTAAGGTGTTCTTCAGAGGGTTGGGACACAGAATGTGGGCTGAACAGAGACTTTGAAATTTCCATTAGCCACATTAAGAGAGATGGTAGCCACTAAGAATCCATTTTGTTTGGTCTAGACAAACAGTAAAGTCTCAGGTTGTGATTGTGACTCCGAACAAATCTCAAGTGAGGTGTCTGTGCCCTTCTTAGGACACCAGTGGCCATCTGGGACTAGATGCCGTTATGTACGACATTGGCTTGCTGAGCATACTTTCCACAGAAACACAGACAGGAGCAGAGTGATTTTTCTCTAAGCCTGTTCCCTCTGCCCTCACGCCTGCCCCTACGACAGTGCTGACTCAGCACAGGCTCTGTGGCCAGTTCTGGCTACAGCCCTCTTCAGCACCGAGGGACTCCTGACCGGGCCTTTGCTCTGCCTCATCATGGAGGTGAGGACAGCCCTGATGTCATCAGAGGCCCGCAGTCCAGAGAGCGGAGCTGCTGAGCCAGCTGGGCCCCGGGTGTCTTTCCGTCATCTTTTAAAGAACAGTTGTCTAACACTGGGGACCTAAGGATGGGTCGCCTGCTCACTTGTCACAGCGGCCTCCTGAAGTCGGGAGATACGAGATAAGGGACAAGGGCAGCATATGCAAAGGGTTTAGGCCACCCAGGGAAGGGCGAACTGTCCTCTGCGGGAGGCATCACCACCATCCTCCTCCTATGATGTGCTCGGACATCACTGGGGTGGATCATGTATCTGCTGAGGTGATTTATATAGCATGAGACACAGGCCTCCCAGGCTGCCTTCTGGGATCTGTAGGCTGCGTGGAGCCACTTTATTCTGTCCTTACACTGGGCACCCAGTACAGATGCCACCTGGGACCATATAAAAGAGAAACAATGCATTTTATGTGTGCGTGCACGCACTGTGTGTGTGTGTGTGTGTGTGTGTGTGTGTGTGTGTGTCTTTTTTCTGGTACTAGGCAGCTGGCCAGGCCCGGTCTCTGTGAGGTGAAGCTTAGCTTGTAATGGGATGATCAGAAAATACCTGGCACCTGCCTACTGAAGACGCAGCTGAATCTCAGGGGTCATTGGTGGCCGCCTCTCCTCAAGTGTTCAGATAAAGAAATTGGGTCTAGAGTTTGAAGTTATGTCTAAACCAGAAGGGAAACTGCGGGTTCTGAGTCCGTGATGATCGTATTTTGCCGGCTTTGATAGCAGGGCGCAGATTCCTTCCAAGACCCCTGACTTCAAACTTGAGAAGTTTTAGTCACGGAGGAGTAGGTCACGTGGCTTGGCCCCAGGTGGATCCAAGGCTATGGATTCCTCAGCTGTGGCTCAGAGTCCATCAGAGAAGGCACCCAGATGCCTGGGGCTGTAGGCGCAGAGTGGCACTGGAGGAGAAGGGGCTTGGTACTGGCTGGTGAGCCACAGTGTAGGTGGGCTGTGGCAGTCGTTTCTCTGCCGTTCCCAGCAGTGTCTGATTTAGAAAGGAGTGTGAGAGAAAAGGACCAGGGTCCCAGCAGACGCAGCCTGGCATCTGTAAAAGGCTGTGGAGAAACGAATGTTCTTTAATTCATTGTATAAATCATTTTGAAATCAAACTCAAACAAAGCTCTCTCCCACTCACAATACATCCCTACAAACTAATAATATCTACAAAAATGCACAAAATATTCTTTAGAAAAAAACATTTTATGTGCATGAGTGCTTTTTCTTGCTTGTAAGTGCACTACATGCATGCAGTACTCAAGTAGGCCAGAAGAGGGCACCAGATCCACTGGAACTGGAGTTATGGATGTTTCTAAGTCTCCGTGGGGGTGCTGGGTACTGAATCAGGGTCCCTCCACAAGAGCAGCAAGTTCCTCGGCTGCCCTTCTCACAAAAATAGTCTCAGCTAAATCTAGTGAACAGATGTCAGCCGCAGGCTAAACAGAGTTCCCAAGAAAAGTGAGGGCCATATGTGAATTCAAGGACGGTTCAATACCGGACCATCGCCCCGTGCAGCCGGCCAGTTAAAAAGCCAAAGGAAAAGGCCAAGCGATCGCCCTCCATGGTACAGAAAGTGAACTTGACAAGGCTTGGCCTCTTCTCGTGGCGGCTCTGAGGCTGGGAGCAGGGTTTTCTTTTTTCTCAGCATCATAATGAACATCTATCTGCATTGGCCTGTGACTCGCATCATTCTTTTTTAAAAAATATATTTTATTAATTTATTCATATTACATCTCAATTGTTATCCCATCCCTTGTATCCTCCCATTCCTCCCTCCCTCCCATTTTCCCCTTACTCCCCTCCCCTATGACTGTGACTGAGGGGGACCTCCTCCCCCTGTATATGCTCATAGGGTATCAAGTCTCTTCTCGGTGACCTGCTGTCCTTCCTCTGAGTGCCACCAGGTCTCCCCCTCCAGGGCGCATGGTCAGATATGGAGCCTCAGAGTTCGTGTGAAAGTCAGACCCCGCTCTCCACTCAACTGTGGAGAATGTCCTGTCCGTTGGATAGATCTGGTTAGGGGTTCGAAGTTTACCGCACATATTGTCCTTGGCTGGTGCCACAGTTTCATTCTTGATGGTGAAAAGCAGGTTTCGTTTATACTGAGACTGGGGACAAGTGGACAATGCGTGCAGCTGTCACTCCTGCTCCACGGCAGACGGTGGCCGGTTCAGCCCAGGAAGGCGGGGACACTGTAGGCAGACAGATAAGGGGAGATGACGCCTTTGCGATGGTGTGGGAAAAAAAATAACATGCAGATTGTTAAAAAGCAACTTCTTAGAACCTCTGAGTGAGTTCCATAAGGGTCACAGGGAACAAGATGAATATACAACATTTTTTTGTTGTTGTTGTTACCTCTATCCGTTGGCAGTGAGCCCACGGGGAATGAAGTAAGAAACACAATACCGTGAATTTCGGGCTCCTTCCTCTTGCTGTGAAGACCACTGAGGGAAAGGCATTTATTTCATCTTACAGGTTGCAGTTGACCATTGAGTGCAGTCAGGGCAGGAGCTCAAGCAGGGTGTGTGCTGGAAACCATGGAAGAATGCTCCAGGCTGCCTGGCTCTCTGGCTTACGCTCAGCCGCCATCTCATACTGCTGCGGCCCACCTGCCCAACGATGGCACCATGCTCAGTGGGCGCGGCGTCCTCCTCCATCAATTGCCAATCAAGAAAATGCCCCACAGGCACCACCGCAGGCCACTCTGACGGGGGGGGGGGGGGGGGGGGGACAATTCATTCTTCAAGTGAAGGTCCAACTTAGAGCTCTGCGCGACGTCAGGCTGACAGCTGAAGCCAACCAGAAGACTATGTTATCATCTTTCCTTTCCTCTGGCAAATGCTGAGATCGTTCTAAGAGAATGGAAGGACTTATTTCGGCTCACGGTTTCAGAGCTTTCAAACCACGTTTGTTCGGTCTGTTGCTTTGAGCCAGGGTGACAAGGAAAAAGGAGGCAGGAATGCGGCAGCGTAAACTGCCTACCCTCCTCATGGCAGCTGGGAGGCGCTGGGGCCCTGCTATCTATCCTGTTCTGGTGCACACCCCAGCACACTTCCTACCGCTGCCTCTACAACCGAGAGCCTGCCACTTCTCAGCAGCATCACGAGACGGCAGCCAGACCTTTGACACACCTTGGAGATACATTCCAGTAGCTCAGAATTAAACACTTGTGGGTATATCTGAGAAAGAAACAGACTGTTGGCGCTCCGTGCCTTAAGAACTATAGAGTGCTGTAAGAGACGGCTAAGCAGCGGACGGAGAGACATACCATGTTCGTGGATCAGACGGCGTCAGTTCTCTTCAGGTTGATTAGCCTCTTCTTTTTTTTTTTTTTTTTTTTTGAGACAGGGTCTCCCTATGTAGCCTTGGCTGTCCTGGACTCGCTTTGTAGATCAGGCTGGCCTCGAACTCACAGCGATCCACCTGCCTCTGCCTCCCGAGTGCTGGGATTAAAGGCGTGCGCCACCACGCCCGGCCGTGATTAGCCTCTTCTTGATCACCACCTCTCACCCAAAACTCAACAAATCGCGAAGGGGAAAGTTTCCACGTTAAGCCAAAGGAACAAGATTCATCATATAACAACTGTTGCAAATAACTTTATCAGTATGGCCTAGGGCGCAGATAACCAAGACAGTGAGATTATAGTGTATTTTAAAGCTGAAACCACTACACTGGGCAGAATCTAAACTACTATAAGCCTATGGCCTCAAAACCTACATATATACCAGTAACTTGCCAGTCTGATGACTCCTGGGGCGGCTTCCTTCCCAACTGTCAACTGTCCAGCCTTTTGAGCTCCTCCTCCAGACAGCCTCCCTTGGAAGCCCCGCCTTCCGCTCCCTGATTGGCTCAACAGCGCTTTATTGACAACTGCTACATCCACTCAAGGCGTTCCTCCACAGAGAACATTGTTGTCTGTGAACATGGAGACCTGTAGGCCAGGGACACAGAGCAGACTTGGGAGTGAAGCCCATGTCCACGCCTGGCTGACTCTTGACAGAGGTTCAGGTTCACTGGCGAGAAGATTGCTTTTGTTCCAGATGGGGCTGGTGCAGCCGCATTCCCAGTGCGGCAAAGGAGCGAGCTGAACCACAGCTCTCACACCCTAGTAACAAGCCAACTCTGGCGGTTCACAGACTTAGGTGCCAAACGCAAAACGGTAAACTTAGGAAGCAGATTCTTCCGGAAGAGTCTTCAGACTTGAAAACATGACCCATACAAGGAAGAATGTGATACATTGGTCCTGATCAGAAGGAGCATGGTGACCGAGGAGGCGGCCCAGTGGATAAAGTCCTCACTGCTGGATGAGGATCTGAGTTTGGATTCCCAGAACCCGTGTTAAGTACCAGGAGTGGGGATGTGAACCTGTGTAGAGGCGGTGATCCCTGGAGCTCCCTGGTCTCCATGTGAATACGCACATGTGCACACACACTTATACACATGTGCACACACGTACATTTTTATTAATTAAAAAAAATTTTTTACACATACATTTATGTTATTACACATATATACAATAAACTACCTACAGAAAGAAGAACCATGACACAACCAGAAATTACATAAATGTTACATTCATATTGTTTTGGTTCTTTGTATTTGGCGTCCTTGAAGAAAACATCTTTCCTATCTTGGTGAGTCTAGAATTCTGAATGTAAGTCAGTATCTATCATATCTCATCATTATCAACTTAAAACATCTATCTAGACCTAAAAACATCTTAACTCCTAAACAACTAAGCTTAAATGTAAAACTAAACTGTCTGGTCTTGAGAAGGAATATAATTAATTATCTGAATAGACAGGAATTGCAGGTTAGCAGCTTCCAAATTGGAAAAATGACAGAGACAGTTTACTGCCTGAACAGCCACCCAAAACTCTCTACAATGTTGGAGCAGCGTCTTCAGCCTTCTGGGCCAATATATCTGACAGACATCTTTGTGAGGCAGGAACTATTGAGCACTTGCTTACCCTGTCTTGGCAGAGTTTGGCTGTTGACTCTGCCTGCATCCATGGTTGCCTGTTTTTAGGCAGAGTTCTGTTTGTGGTAGAAATGAGGACATTTTGCCCAGTGGCTTGTTTGCTGCATTTGAAGCCATCTCCATAAGGAAGTTCCTTGATGCTCATCATCCTCTTGAGTCAGGATGGGTGTTGCCAAGAGCCAGCCTATGTCATTTTCAAAGAATTCTCAAAGCGAACAAACAAAACCTTTAAACGCCACATTCCGTAGGTCTCTGAGGTTTTTGAAAACTTTAACTATTTCACCTTATCTTTCTATAGAATCATATCTATCTGTTGCACCTAAGATATATTCTTGTGATGAAAATAGACTAGTAACTGATATGACCATAATTTGATTAACTAACAATTAATTTATTTATCCTAAACAGCCTGTCTAATTCCTAGCTTGTTTAACCATTTCCTCAATTTTATTTGGGCCCCTACAAAGGTATTATTTGTCCCAGATCAGCCAGAAGAAACCTTAAGAGAATGACGCCCTATTTCCTTTAAGGGGAGGATGGGTAGGTTTTTGGTTGCTTTCTTGGGCTATCGAGGGTTATTTTCAACGGGAGTTGGTTATACGTTATTATTGGTTTTATTTAGAGAGAAAACAAGGTTGGACTCAAGAATGTCTCTCTTTTCCTTTATCTTCCATTCTAATGTTTGGAGATAGGGGTTGAAAAGAAAGAAGGAGGAATATAGAAATATACAGGGAAGATAGAACAAAAAGTAGATTAGTGAATCTACTCCTCAACTTAATGCCTTAATTGTCACTCACAAGGTTATTTTTAATTCACCGGTATAGAATTTTGTATATAGATACAAAATAAGCTTAATTTTAGATACAGCGGAATAGAATTCAAATTTAAGATTATTCTTCACTCAAAAATTATATATATATATTTTTTTTTCTACTCTAATATGCGGTATTGTATCCCTATAACTCAATTATAGTACAAGTTTTACTTCCAATACTTTGAAAGTGCCGTATGTCAAAAGTTTAAAGGCTGTGGAAGAACCGTCTTATGCTGAAAACAGAGGAACAGAGTGGGAGTTGGTACTTGTGTGGGGTTGCTCTTCTTAAGGCAGACAGAGCCCTTGAACCTAAGAACTGCACTGACCAAAACAAAAAAAAAAACAAAAAAGAACAAAAACAAAACAAAACAAAACAACAACAACAAAAAACCAGGCAGAGGGCCCATTCACAGGCAAAAATGCTTACATGACCCACAGCCCAAGTAATTCACTTGAGGAACTGTGAGAAAAATACGCAGGGATACCCCGGCAAGACACGCTGCCTGTCCATTGGAGTGGCTGAGATAAAACAAACAAACAAACAAACAAACAACTTGGCTCTGTCAGAGACTGGCAGGGATGTGGAGAAACTGGGCCACTCCCAAAGCATGGATGGAGGCACATGCCATGGCTATGCTGAGAAGACCTTGGCGGGGTCTCCTGAAGTTAGCCGCCTGCACCTGCCCTGCACTGAGTGTCTCTTTGCCTTCCTTCACACAGGCAGAAGGAGCCTGCGCGCAAGCGTTTGTAGCTGGTCCGTGTGTGCAGTTCGAGCAGGGCTTCCAGTGGGTCCCCAGCTGTACAGACAGGCACATCCACACACAGAATGGGGCCCATAGGCTAGGGGCAGGGTTAAGTACCAGGCAGCCTGCAGGGATTGCCAGGGAGTGACTCCGGGAGAGCTGCTCCCATGTGAGAGTCCCAGGGCAGGATTCGGGGAAGCTCTCAGGGTGTGGTGCCTGGGGCCCTGGTTTCTAGGGGCCGAGGAGAAAGGAGTGAGGGGGAAGCGGGAATGCTGACATGAAGGCCAGAGGGAGGAGGGGTCTTGGAAGGGATGGCGGGCGTGGTTGCCTTCCACCAGGAGCCCGGTTGTATCATTTACTGTAGTCTCCCAAGGTGTCGCCACGAGGCAGGACTGAGTAAAGGGTGCATGGGAGGTCACCCTACTTCATGTGGCCACGGGAGTGAATGTACGGTGAAGTTAAAAGCAGACGTTTAATTAAGGAAAGCAAGCTGATGCCGTTTACTCATGTGTGGGAGACTAGCACCTGCAGATGGCGTGCGCCTGCGTGCTGGCCTTCTCCAGGACGCAGATCTGGATACCGTGGCGGTGGTGACTTGGAAGTGTATGTGTGTGTGTGTGGGGGGGTGGGGAGGGTGTGCTTCTTTACGAAGCTGGCTGTAGAGTTGAGGTGTGGGGTGGGCCCTGTGTGTGGCTGCTGCAGGGCACCGAGTGTGCGATGGGGCAGGAGTGTGTGAGCCTGGCAGGGCTGGCTTTGAGATCGGCTGCAGTGGGGGTGACAAGTGACCTCCTGCATAATTACAGGGTCAGACGAGCTGTCCAAGTCCTTACGTAAACCAGGTCAACTCCGAAAATAGAGCAGCCATTTTGGGGTCAGTCCTACCATCCTACATTGGCTCCAGTGTTCTGAGGCCAGACTCAGAGATTTGAAGTCTGACATGAAAACAGCCAGTGTCTTCTTACTGGTTCAGTGAGGTGGGGAGACAGGTGGGGCCGAGGCGGAGACCGCAGTGGCCCTGGTCCTCACAGTTTGCTTGGGGGAGGGAGTCCACCAGCACAGGCTGCTCGAGATTAGAAGGGGAGGAAGTGCTACCCTGGACTTGGCCGTGGGCTTTGGGTGACCTCATCTGCACCCCATGTCCTGAGACGGATACATCCCCGCCTTCTGCACTCCGGTTTTGTGCCCAGCTGCAGTGAGGCTGACACCTGATCTGTCTCAGCCTTTCCTCATGGCACTCGGCACTCCTGCGAAACAGGAGTGGCTGTCCTCATTTCTCCACAGGAAGAAAACAACAGAGAGAAGCAGGCTCACTTACCTAACGGCACGCACGCGGCCAGCACGCGGACGGAGCCTGGGTCTGAACCCAGGTTTCAAGGACTCCAAGGTTCACTGTTCCTCTTCCCACAGTTCCCCGAGGACTTTGTGTTTTATGTAAAATTTCTCCATCCCTTTCTTCAGTTACTTATTAGCCTTTAGGGAAAAGAGAGGAGAATAAATAAGTAGTCAGAAAATCTGAGCTGTGGTGACAAGTTCGTCAGTGCTGTGGAGTTAGCCCCAGGTGCAGCTGACACTGAAATCACAGCTCTCTGGCACCCACAGTCCTCAGGAATATGTTCTCGGATTGGGTGTTTATTTTGTATCCTCTGTGCACGTTTGAGAATGCGTGTGTGTGTGTGTGTGTGTGTGTGTGTGTGTGTGTGTGTGTGCGTGCGCACGCGCACGTGTATATATGTGCGTGTGTATGCGTGTACACTTCTGTGACACAGACATTGCTGTCCAATGTATTTAGAAAATATAAATAGCACATCTGGGAGGTCCCTCGGGAGGGCTCTCACTCGCGACGTGGTGTATGTCACATAGAGAGCGTGCAGACACGCATTAAGCCGTGAGCTGGCGCCATGTCTGGGAAGGCTGTCCCTTCCCGGTGTCTGTGTGTTTGAAGTACGTTGGACACATTGTGAAATCCCTAAGTTCAAAGATCCTGTCAGCTCACTGACTGAGCTCCTGTCTGCACAGCCCTAGCGCAGCACAGTTCGAGCCCTGGCAAGCTCCGTCTTGCTGTGCCAGGCTGATCTGGGTATTGGATCCTACCCTAACAACCTCTGACCTGGGCCTCTCTGGGTTCCCCTGCCCTGAGATAGCCTGCAGGCGGAACCCGTCACGGGACAGCTTTGTATATGGCTTGCTTCGTTCAGCCTCTGGGTCTCAGGGTCTACACACACACACACACACACACACACACACACACGCACACACACACACCTGCACCATGGTCGCCGGCAGGGCTCAGAGAAGAGCCTCATGTGTTGGTCCATATCTTTCTTGTTGTTTGAGAGAGCCTCTTGTTTGACACTGTGCACCAAGGCCTGTGCTGACGCTACTGTCTCTGCTGCCCGTCTCTGCATAGGCATGCTCGGATGACAGAAGCTCACTGCTGTTATGAGTTCTGGGTGGCCACTGCCCCCAGGAAGCTCCCAGTGTGTGCTCAGGCTGTGGGGAGCTCGTGGCCAGCTGGCTGACGTTCACTTCTGGCTGGTCTCTGAGGAGACATGTTCTCTACGGAGACTACTGTTTCGTTGTCTGTTTCTCCGTCCATAAACATTTATTATGTGTCCTCTGCATGCTCCACAGTGCTGTGTGTTGGTGTGCTTAGTCAAGGGCAGAATTTTCCATTCTCCTTGGTACAGAGACACTGTGGACGGGGACATTTTAGCTCCTTAGAAGATGGGCTCTTGGCCAGTGCAAGGCTTGGTTGGAGTTGGGGAGGAGATGCCACCAGGGTCCCAGAAGGCTCCACTGTGCACATCCTCGTGAATAAGGGTGACATGGCCTGTGGGAAAAGAGAGAACGTGCCACCTCCCAAGAGCCTCTGGGGCCATCTGCCTTATGGATTGTCCTGTGGCCAGGGCCGTTATTTAGACGCAGGGAGCCAAAAGTGCGCAGCAGAGTTCCAGGCAAGCTCCGGGAATGCACAGGCCTCTCTCTGCCCCGTGTCTCTCCGTGGAAGGACACGGAACCCTAGATAGGATTGTCCTTGTGGGAGCCAGGAGGGGATCTGCTGTTATGAAAGGCAGGGAAAAGCTGACAGTCACCTTCTTGGCAGGACAGGACAGTCCCCTGGGCACTGTTGATGCCCTTCTGGAGCCATGGGGATGCCTGGAGCACAGGCTGCGGTGGCCTGCCTGGGCTCGGTGCTCTGTGTAAACCTAGCTCTGTGCTGAGCAGAATTCTGAATTCTGCAGGCTAAGGGGACAAGGCTCCTTTGGCCGCTGGTCACACTGGGGTTGAAGTGTCACGGCCCGAGTGGTTTTGTCTCTTGGAGGACTGTGTGCTGTGTGCACTGTAGTTCTGAGCTAACGCCCTCTGCAGAGGCAGCCATAGGTCTTGCTACTGAGCGCAGCCCTAAACCAAGTGGTGGCCACGTTCTCCGTCGTCCTCGTCCTCAACACCTGCTGGTCTTCCCAGTGGCATCGCTGCCCTGAGGTTTTTACTTAGTCCCCTCTCCCAAAGCAGCAGGAGGACTTCCGGGAGACGCCAGGATTTTATTTATGGTTTTGGATGGGGTAGCCTCTAATCTGATGTGCAACTGAGGACTTCTGATTCTTCGGCCTTACATCTGAGTACTCGGCCTACAGGTGCACAGCGCCACACGTAGCCTACGCAGTGCTATATGGATGGAGTCCGGGGTCCCCGCACGCCACGCAAGCATTTTACCAACTGAGCTATATTAAAGCCAACGACTTGGTATCTTTAACAAATGTTTTATGTGGGGGGTGTTGCCTGCATGCACGTTCATGCACCACATGTGCGCAGTACCAGCAGAGGCCAGAAGAGGTCAGGGGTCCCCCTAGAGTAGGAGGGTTACAAAGGGGTGTGAGTGCTGGGGATGAAACCTGAGCCCTCTGCAAGAGCAGCCAAAACTTGAACATGCCCTCCCCCCAACTTCACAACTGGATGCTGCATTTCATGCATCTGAGCATTTGCATG
>OU015754.1:83404648-83428369 GCA_907169655.1 Acomys percivali | reverse complement strand
TGCTCATAGCCACTGAGCGGTTCCTCCAGCTCCACGGCTGTGTTTTTGTGAGTCAGCGTCCAGGCAGGTCTCTGCGCCCAACATCTGGAGGCAGCCTTTGTGCAGATGTGCAGATGCTGTTTCCGGACTGCCAAGGGCCTAGCTCTCTCCCAGGGCTGTGTTACCTCTGTGGTGAAGACCCTGCCTCCAGCCAGCACTGGGCCCCTGCCCTGCCTCCTCTGCTCTGTAAAGAGAAAGTTCTAGGCTGTGCTGAGATCCTGAGGAGTGCTGTGCTTCCTGCTGCCGCAGATTCTTTAGGGAGCCAATTACACGAGGAGAGAGCAAGCATGTTTATTTTTATGACACTGTTTCAAAATCCCAGAAATTGGTGATGGAATGGCCCCGTTAGGTCCCTGGTGCTGTGGCACTCTGCCGTAGGCTTCCTAATGCCTGGCCTGGGCCGGCAGCGGGGCTGATTGGCACAGATCCCACCCAGGAAGTCACTTCAAGCCCCTGCTAAGGGCTCTGCTGCTCCCTTCAGTCTTCCCAGCCCTGTCTGAGGCAGGCCGGAGCTGAGTTCGTGTTACAGTGGCCTCGCTGTGGCTAACTAGAGATGGGGAGCTGTATTGTACTGGGTGCCATGGGAACACAGGAGGAGGCAGTGTAGAGCCATTCCCAGAAGCCCAGGAGAGCCAAGGGCTGGAGTGAGGTCAGGTGGGATTGCAGGTGCCGGGACGAAGCAGGACCCTGGCTTGGTACAGTGAGAAGTGAGGATGGAGTCATGTGAGAGAACCTCAGGAGGGCTGAGGGAGAGGGGGAGGTAGGGAAGAGAGAGAGGAGGGGAGAGGTTTCACACAGAGGGAAGAGAGAGAGAGAGAGAGAGAGAGAGAGAGAGAGAGAGAGAGAGAGAGAGAGACAGACAGACAGACAGAGACAGACAGACAGAGACAGACAGACAGAGACAGAGACAGACAGACAGAGACAGAGACAGAGACAGACAGGAGGGGGCAGGGACGTTTTAAATCCCTGCTTACTTTTGTGAGGCATCAGGGCAGTCACTGGTCCAGGCCTTCCTCAGCCCCTCAAAGAGAAGCACAGTTGCTGGGAGGGAAATGGTCATCTGGATCCCAGGGGCTGGTGGGAGGGGCTGCAGAGGGAGCAGCCAGGGCTCCCACTTTGATCAAGTTTGGAGCAGTGGAACACTTTGGGGAAAGACTCTTGTATGTCTGTGGAAGGGGAGAGAGGCTACGGGAAGGACGGGGAGTTTAGAACAGGGGGCCCTGTGGGAGCTGCCTGCAGAGCCCAGTGTCCTGTTCAGAAGCCTGGTTACAGGAAAGCACCCCAAACCCAGAGATACATAGAGAGAATCGTGAAGGAGGGCCTGGGCTCCAGAGGGCAGTGGCCTGGCCAGGCAGCCCCTCCTCAGCCAGCTCTGCTGCCCCCAGACTGGTTCCCAACTGTATCTCTGACCCTCAAGCTGGGCCCTGGGCCCTCACCCTTACCCACCCTCTCGGGGATGTCACCGGCCCACTATCATGAACCCAGGTGGCCATTGTGCCGAAGCTTGCATGAGTGCGTTTGTGGCTGAGCTCCTGAGATGTGGGTGTGAGCGCGCAGCAGGAGCCAGTGGATGTTGCTGGTGCGGTTGGTCTTGCAGCTCCCGCCGTCTGTCTGTGGGGCTGAAGCTGTGCTGTGGTGAGGCTGAGGGTCTTGTTCTCAGGGTGGCAAGTGGAAGGAACAGTGTGCGACAGTGTGTTTCTGTGCCTAGGAGTGTGTTAGGTGCATGAGTTCCCATGAGTGTGTGTGACTGGTATATGTGGCATGTCTTTCTGTGTGTGTGTGTGTGTGTGTGTGTGTGTGTGTGTGTGATATGTGATGTGTCTTGATACGTGCATACATCTTGTGTGTGTTTCTCATCCTCTGTGTGTGGCTGCTATGTGCATGTGTGTCTGATATGTATGTCTTGGTGTGTGTCACAACCATGTCTGGTGTGTGTGCCTGGTGTGTGTATGTGCATGTGCACACGAGTGTGTGTATCCATGTATGCCTGGTGTGTGTTGGTATGTGTGCCTTTTATGTGTATGTGTCTGGTGTGTGTGTGTGTGTGTGTGTGTGTCTTGAAGCCTGTGTGTCTGATACATATGTGTTTGTCTGTGTCTAGTGTATGTGTTTGTTGGAGTGTGTGTGTGTATGTGTGTGTGTGTGTATGTGTGCCTGTGCATATCCTATGTGTGAGTCTGTATCTGGTATGTGTATGTGTTGATGTGTGTGCTGGTTGCGTGTATGTGTCAGTGTGTGTGTGTGCTGGTGTGTGTGTATGAGTCGGTGTATGTATGTTTATGTGTGTGTATATGTGTGTATGTTGATGCCTCTGTGTTTGTCTGCATCTGGTGTGTGTATTTGTTAGAGTGTGTGTGTGTGTGTGTGTGTGTGTGTGTGTGTGTGTGTCTGAGTCCTGTGTATGAGTTTGTGTCTGGTATGTGCATGTGTTGGTGTGTGTGTGCTGGTGTGTGTATATGTGTCAATGTGTGTATGTGTGTGTGTGTTTGTGTCCTGTGTGTGAGTCTGTGTCTCATATGTGTATGTGTTGGTGTGTGTGTTTGTGTCAGTGCGTGCACGCGCGTGCGCGCGCAGGGGTGCGTGCGTGTGTGTGTGTGTGTGTGTGTGTGTGTGTGTGTGTGATGTATGTACCTCTCAGTGTGTGGTGCCCTGAGGGGTGTGGGTTGGGAGGCACCAATGAACTTGAAAATCACCAGTCCCTCTACTTGTGCCCTCTCCATCTGCAGCTGCCCAGCAGTTCAAATACTTTAATTAACAGACTTGCTCAGCAGTTTGCTGAGGTCAGGGAATATCATTAGCCTTACTTCACAGATGGGTAAACTGAGGTGGAACAGGACTAAGCAATTCTCCGGGGTCTTGCAGAGTCAGCAGAGCAGCCCCCCCCCCCGAGGATACCAGCTGAGCTTGCCTGATGCTGGTGCCATCTACCACTGTCCAGCCAGGGGATCCGGCGATGCTCTATGCACAGGCATGAGGCCCAGGGGCTGGAGCTGGCCCTGGCGAGGCCCTGGCGAGGCCTGCAAGGCCCTGGCCTGCCTTTTTTTTACCCTTACTCACCCTGTGTGGGCTGTGGGGCTCATGCAGTCTCTGGGTCTGGGAAACCGTATGCCTATCTCCTTCACCACTGCACTCTCATTTCCAGTGTCCAAGCCGTCCTGGGCAGGAATGCCAGGACTCCGAGTCACACACTAGGTAAGATTTGTGTCCATGGCAACAGGTACGTTTGGGTTTCCAGAAGGGACTCGGAGTCATAAAGAGCGACTTGGACTAAGCCCAACTAGTAGGAAGGACACAGACTCAACCCACTGGAGTTCATGGTGGTGTCGAAGGCGCGTGGTGCTTAGCTCATCCCCAGTCATCACTGCTCTCCAGTTCAAACCCCTTTTGCCGTTGTCCGACAAGCAGCTCTGCAGCCTTCAGTGTCCTCCCCCTGGTGACAGTCCATCTATTTCCTACCGCCTACTGACCGCTTCCTGCGGATTGCTTAATTCTGGGCATTTTATGTAAATCTTGGGAGGCCAGTTGGGCCTGGCCTCTCTTGCTTGGCATGGTGCTTCTGAGAGTCACTCACACTGTGGAAGGAATCAGTGAACGAATGCGGGCTCCGTGGCAGCCTGTGGCCCTACTGGGTGCTGCTTCATACCTTCCTTCAGAGCTGCACTGTCTATGGTTGTTTAGAGTGGTGCTGCGGTGGACATGCATGTGTGTGCGTGTGTGCATCTGTGTGTGTGTGTGCTAGAAATTCTTTTCGAATTCTGCTCGAATGCTTTTTCTTGTCGCTGTGACCAACACTTGACTGAAAGAGTTTAATGGACAGTCTTGTCCTATTCATGTTTGGGGAGAATGATTTCCACCGAGGAGGGGACCCTCTGGAGAGGCAGCCAGGAAACAGGGTACAGACTCCACCCAGAGCAGTGTAAACTGCTCCTACAGGCCTTCTGCCAGGCAGGCCGCCCTTCCTAAAGGCTCCACACAAGGCGTCATAGGCTGGAGACTGAGTTAAGGACCTGAGCCTCCGGGAGCATTTCAGAGCCACAGCCTGGCAGGGTCACCCTGGCTTCTGTCTTGGTCGGGACTCACCTCGCTTCCCCTCAGACACTGCCTGGGTTCCTTCGTCCTCCTTGTGTGTTTCTGTGGTTCCTCTGAGCTGCAGATGGAGTTCCTATCACTCCACAGAGGGACCTGAGGCTGGCAACTTCTAGGAGCATGTGCCTCTTACCCGGTGACACTTCAAGACCCCCGCAGGCCACCCAATCCAGAGAGGCCCTAATGCACTGGAGCACAGTTCCGAGTGGCCTTCCAGTCCGTTTTCTTACCTAACCGGTGCCCTGGGAGGGAAGCGGGCATTTTTATAAGCTCCGTGCTAAGCAGGGATTAGGAGCCATTTGGGGGAGTGGATTAGTGCAATTGCCCCTGGGATGAGTTCTACTCTTGGCGACTTCTGCTTTTTCCTCATCCTGGACCTTAGCACTGAGCCATGTGGTCTATTGAAAGCACCTAAGCTGACAGTGATCCCTTCCCGCAACACCAGCCAGGACCCAGGGTAGTGGAACCCGTGACCCAGCCACCTCGTGAGCCCGCTGCTTCCCTGCCGTGGATCCCCTGGCTTGGGAGCCTGCCTGTCACTTTCTTGCTTAGTGCAGCTTTCTTACCAACTCCAGTCTGCACTGCTTGGTCCTCTGGGGCTCCCCACAAAGTGTCGGCCTCAGGGGTCTTTACTCGAAGCCTTGAACATCTGCAGGCTCTAGCTCCAAGCACACGAAGGCAAAAGCAAGAGCAAGCCCCTGTTAACCAGAGTAGGCTTTCGGCTGTGTTTTGGGGGGCGGGTTCCAGAATGTTCTGGATATTTTTTCTCTTCTCTTCTGGAAAAACAGATATGTAGATATTGGGGGCTGAAGTTTTCCCACAGTGTGTCCCAGGGAGGCCTGCCAGCCAGTGTCCAGAAGCCCTTTGCCCTGCTGGAGGGGCAGCGCTGCCCTGCAGGAGTTCACTGGACCTTCCCAGACAATTCCCTTGATCTTCACAGGGTGGAGCTGAGTGGGGGCTACGCCTCCTACAGACGAAACAGAACAGAACAGAGGCACAGAGTTTAAGATTGACACCAGCACCTTCATCGTACTGGTGACATTAATAAAATAGCAACAGCAGCTCCGGGGCTGCAGTGGGGGATCAAGTCGTACCTCCCACTGTGTGTGCCTCCTACTGTGCGCAGTCCCCTTCCTTGGTCCTCGCTCACCCGCTCCAGGCTTCAGTGCCCTCAGAACCCAGGCCCTCCTCAGCACCAAACCTCCCTTGGCCCCTCATTTCTTCTCTAACTCCCCCCCTGTGTTATATCCAAGACCCCATCACATCCCCGTCCATCCACAGAGTTGGCGTGAAACCAGGAAACCCCCTCACCTCTGATTCCCAGGGTGCTGGGAAGGGTAATAAATGGGAATGTGGCATTTGGGGGGGGAAGCTGGTGAGGCCTGATTGTCCTGCAGCCCCCCTCTCCACAGGCTCCAGACTGCTCCAACCTGCTCTCTCAGGAGCTGCTGAGAACAGACATGGTTGTCCCAAGCCCCACGCCCCACGCCCCACTTCCGGCTCAGGCAGTGTCCGACGCCCTTGTCTCCTTCTGAGACTCAGAACTCCTGGGAATCTGGAAATGTCATGTGTACATTGAGCGAGTGGCCTGTCTCCAGTCCACGTCACGTGGTGCAATCTCAGGGCCCTCAAAGTGCCTCGGAGCAGACAGAACACTCTGAATCACACTGGCCTCCACAGTGTGCTTTTCCCCCATTATTTTCTTCTGGGGTTGTTGGGCCCCGACTCATCTCAGCATGGATAGGATTAAGGTATGGCCGCCACGAAGTCTCCCAGCTACGTTGCCTCAGCCCCCAAGCCGCGTGCACATATAGTTGGTTTGGACAGACCTGCTCTCCCAGCCTCAGTGCAAGCTAGTGGGCTGACCTTGACCTCACAGAGACCCACGTAGCAAAGGACGCTTTGTTCCTCTGTATTTGTTTCCAGCTCGCCCTTCTGGCCTCTAGCCCCCATCACCAGGTGAATGCAGGAAGAGGCACTTGTGTGGCGGACACCTGTCATCTGGAGTTGGGAGAGGCCTCTGCAGGAGTGCTGCTGGCTTCACAGTGTGTGTGTGTGTGTGTGTGTGTGTGTGTGCGCGCGCGCAGCACCATCCTATGAATGATGCGGGAGAATTTCAGGTCCCACTGAGATGTCCTACTGGAACTGCAAGTCTCACTTCAGCTATGGGAGCCTGACGCCCAAGGAGAGCCTGCGCAGCTTTGGCTCGGTTCTGCCTGCATGGCTCAGGGCCAGTCCCAGGCCCAGGGTCAAGGAGAGGCTGGCGTAGCTCTGCCGGGAGGATACAGGACATGGCGTGCAGGCCACATCTTCTCTCTCCCGCCCATGTTTTTGGATCTCTGGCAGAAAGTTTGGTGCAAAAGAAAGGCTCATTTCGTCTCTGTCTCCACGGGCCTATTTCTGTCATGCTGTCTGCCTCTGCCCTTCCTTTTTTGACATTCAGCGTTTTCAAACACAGATTTTGCACAGATCCAGTGTGAGTCACAGGGCTGTGTGGCCACACGGAGAATTTCTGGAGTGCAGGCTGCAGCGTCTTCCTGCAGGCTGGTGAACGCTCCCCTCCCCCACCCCGCCTTTGACGGGGGATGGGGACAGGCGTCTGGACAGAAGAGAGGTGTGTACCCATCATAGGCCTGTCCATCCTCACTGTTCTGGGAGCACCCACTCTGACACCCCCTTCAACAACCTCACCCCAACACTCCGCTCTGACATTTGCTGTAGCTACTGGGGTCCCAGGACCATTACACCCAAGACGGGCAGGAGACAAATACTTCCATACTAGGAGCTACGGACTGTCATAGGAAAGGGATACGGACCCCAGTGCCACCAGGAGAAAAATCGTGTGGGGCAGCAGCCAGGACAGAGTCCAACTGACCCATCTGTACAGTCAAGATATTCCACTGTGCTGCCAGGTCCTGTGGCTCAGCCATATAGGCATGGCTGAATACGACACGGCCAACTTCTGTCTCAGTCCTCTGGGGCTTGGGGGACCAGTGTATGGCAGAGACATTTAAGCTGGACGGAATAGCCCAGTGACTCATGCCTCCCAGGAGCTGAGAGCAACGGCCTCTTCTAGACACTTAAGAGTCCTCATCACCCAGTGGTGCCTTGTGCCAGAAACCAGATGTTTCAGAGCCCCACACAGTCCACAGCGGGCACCCTAAGGCAGCTAGGCTGCCTGAAGAGAAGCTGGGGAGGAGCCACCAGTGCTGTCCCGCCCTCAGCAGGACTCACCGGCCAGCTTCCCTCAGGGTCAGACACCCGTGTCCAGGAGAAGGCCTTGCGATGTCCCTGTACAAAGACAGCCAGCCTGTGGGTCACTCGCTCGCTCTCCATCTCATGCATACTCCTGGCCTTCCCAGACACCGACACCTGCTCAGGGAGCTGCCTTCCTTTGGTTTCTTGTTGCCGCGGAGACAGAGGCCAGCATCACCTCCATGTTTCGTTTCCCCTGCCTCCGCGTTAGTCACGCTCCTCTGACTTCCTCATCTCCCATACACACTCGCTCGTTTGATTTAAGGGGGGGCGGGGGGGGGAAACAGTTCCAAAAAAAGATGATTTGTGTGAAGGCACTGAAAATTGAGTTTATTTACGACAAATCAGTAGAATCCAAACTTTGGCAAAGAACTCCAGAAGAGGCTGCTGGCGGCCGAAGCGTGCCTGGTGCGTCACCGAATGTGACGTTTCTGGTCCAGCTGGCTTGAGGAGGCTCTGACCTGGCTCTGCCTCCTAAGGACAGATGCCTACCTGGGCAGCGTCTCTTCTCAGAGACCTCACGCCAGCGCCACAGAAGGGACTCTACAGAGCTGCCAGCTCCAGAGCAAAGACAGGAAAAAGACGTAGTCCTCTGGGGAATCCGACTCGGGAAGTGCTGGCCTTGGGGAGAATGAGGGGCTCAGGGTGAAAGGTGGCCCACTTGTTTGTCCTCAGACTTTGGGGACAACATACCACAGACAGGTTCTTTCCAGGCCAGTCTGTTGGAGAAGCCAGGAAACAGGACACACAGGAGGAGGGCTGTGCTCTCAGGAGCACAAAGGGGAAAGTTTACTGGATTTGCCTAGAGTATAGGGAGAGCAATGGCATTGGTGTTAGCTTCAGAAGTTAGCAACGAAGATCCAAAAGCCGTGGTCCGAAGAAGGCCACTTTCTCAAGGCGAGCAGGTGGCAGTCCAGCCACAGGGATTCCCAGAGTCACACTGGCTTGTGACTAGATCTTATAAGCCGAAGAAGGTGTGGCCAGGCAGAGTGCTTGAGCTGCCCCAGGCTGAGCCCCGTCTCTACACTCAGCTTCAGCTGGTTCTTCAGAGCCAGGTGGCTTGGCTCCATCTTTGCCCAGAGGAGGGCCTCTGGGCCTCATGGCTTGCCCACACATGCAAGGTACTGAACTTGCAGGACAGTCCCTGGAGAGGACCCTGAATCTCCTGCCCACACCCTCTACACTCCTTTCTGTTCATTGGCAGACACGGTAGGCCTGACCGTTATTTCAAAAACCATGGAGAGAACATTCTAGAAGCAAGAATAGCTCTCTGGAGGGGCTGGGCACCCACACTTTTCTTGGCTTGGTAGTTCTTGCCTTGCAGGTCCCAGTGTCAATGGTTTTCCTCTGGCCACCCTACCCATGGGGCCTGCTGTGTTTTTGTCATGTTTTTCTTGTCAGTGAGGCACTTAGCTTGCCTCTGGTGACTGTTCCTGCTCCTCACACAATGACAGGTGTCTGTGGTTTTGTTGGTCAGCTCTTCCTGGGTCTCGGCACCTGGTTCATTCCTAGTGGTGCCCAGACGTGGCATACTAGCCAAATGGACGGAGCATCATGGCAGAGAGGAAGAGCCTGTAGACATGTATTTACCAAGGATGGGTAGTGACAGCTTGGGAAGAGGAGAGTCGGGAGATCTGGACCACAGAAGCTGGCGTGCTAGGGGCGTGCAGGCTGAATGTGTGTGCAGACCCCAGGCTATAAAAGGGTTACCCAGAAGCTTGGGGCAGTTCAGGGTAAGCAGCGATGCCATCATAGGATATGTCTGTCAGGGAAAGGAGGGAATCTCCGTCACGGTGAGGATGCGTCCCGCCTCAGAGGAGGCAGGTTAGTCCATGACCAGCATGCGACAGGGGCTGTGTCCACGCAGACTGCGTACACTGTGGTTTTGTGCAGGTTTCTGCTTGTAGGAAGGCAAAGGTGGAGGGTTCCAACCTCACAGCCAGCCCCCACCCGCGCATCCTGTGCTACCTGCCTTCACTGGTAAGGGAGTCTTCACACGGAGGAAGGGAGCCTCCACAGCGCCTGGATGGCGGCCTCCCATTCCTTCCCTTTCCTGGAGAGAATTCTGCTCGGCTTTTTCCTGGCCTGCTGGTTAAGCGACAGCGACAGATCCAAGAGAGAGGGAAGCAGTTAGGGAGCGCATTATTACAAATCTCTAATGGCTGACATCAAAGCTCACCATGCTGGGCATGCCAATGGCCTTGGCACATGGGGATCGCTCGTGGGGTGGGTGGAACAGTGACGCAGCAACGCAGGGGACAGCATATGTACCTTCAGGCCATGAGCAGCTGAGACCAAGCTGGCTGGTCCTTCCACAGCTGCTGTTGCTCCAGTTGGGATGCAGTTCACTGAAGGCATGTGGTGCCAGTGATCCTTGTTTGAGTGGGATGTGGGTTTTCCTGGCTGCTCCATGAGGCAGAGAGGGGCTTAGCATCCCCCCACCCCCAAGGCGCTGATGGACATTCAACCCCTACCCAGCAGGGATAGCCCTCCAGCGAGTCAACAAGGCGGTTCCCCTTTTCCAGTGAGGGGGACTGGCTGACTTGCTCACTGAGTTTGTGGGGTTCCTGATGAGTCCCTAGAACCCTGTAGAACAGGCTTAGACATAAGTGCCCCGGCAGCTTGTACTGTGAGTTTCTGCCCTTCTGAGCCAGGACTGTGCTTCATCAGCCCATCTGTTGCTGACAGACTACCCGCAGCCTGGGCATCTTGATAGCGCACACGTTAACCACCTGGCATGTTATATGTGGGCGTGGCTAGGCTGGGCACTGTATAGGGCTGAGGCAGGTGCCTGGGGTCAGGGGCATGCGCATAGCTGGGCTGAGTACGTTGCAAGGCTGAGGTCGAGGTGTGGGGTCCGAGCATGGGCGAGGCCCAGCTGGACATGGTGCAGGGCAGCATCAAAGCTGGCAGCTGGAGGTTGTGGTCTCAAGTGCAGTTTGGCTGGTAAGAGTGGCTGCCAGGTTCTGATGGTGGTAATGGTGGTGGTGGTGGTGGTGGTGGGCAGGATCCTGGAGGCTGGCTGGCTAAGGGGTTCTGTTTTATGAAGTCTGTCAGCTCTTCCTCATAGGGCCCCTGACACTGGGACTGTGGCCTTACAGTCAGCAGGGAATTCAGCAGCAAGGCGGACTTTGCAGGTCGTGATGTCACTTCTGTGACCAATCAGTTCTGCTGCAATAGATCTGTTCATCAAGAGCAAGAAACGGGTCCCACGTCCTCACAGGAGAGGTCTGTGTAGCATGTGAGCCAGGGGGCAGGGACCCTGAATGACTCCCTGCATCCTCTCTCTCTCTCTCTCTGTGTGTGTGTGTGTGTGTGTGTGTGTGTGTGTGTGTGTGTGTGTGTACAGAGAATTGGATGGAGGGGAGAGAGGGGGGTTATATAGGGCTCAGCTCCTTTGAGAGTGGAGGCTAAAAAGTCCCAAGATTTTCAGGACAGCAGCAGCTGGAGAAAGAGTGAAACTGCCATCAGCTCCCGTTTGATGGCGGGAAGTTGTCCTCTCAGCTGAAAGGGGTCGGTGAGAAGAGCCTGCCACATCACCCCCTGCCCACCCCCCGTTCCCTCAGGCCCTGCATCAATTGGACATGCCTACTTTGCCCCCACTCAAAAGGCACCAGCTTTACCCACCTGTGAACTCAGAGGTTCATCTTGCCCAGTGACACCTCACAGAACATCCGGGGTGATGTGTGACCGACACTCGTGGTACCTGCATCCCAGTCTCCTGGATACATCCTGTCCTTGGCACCGCTGGGCGTAGGGCCTCCCCAATATGATATGGCCTCATCTTTGCTCACATCTCAGAAGATGCTAGAACCAAACACGGGCACAGCCTGAGGCTCAGATAGACCTGGTGAGATGGGGGCACTGCTGGGCCCAGTGCACAGCTGCAGGAGGAGGTGTTGGCCGAGCAGGTTTTGGGGCACATCCTTGTCCTGTGAGTTTGTTTCTTTCCACTCTCGCTCCAGGCTGCCCACTCTGCCTCAGGGGACGTTATCAAACGAGCGAATCTCACAGAGCCACTGGCCCCCGTCATTAGCCACCGTCTCCACCACCAACGTCCATCTTCTCACTCTTGGGAGGCTACCCTTGAGCCTGAGAGTGATGCTGTGTGTTGGCGCCTTCTCGGGAGAGAGAGATTAACAGCTGTATTTGCAGGCGCACTGGAGTTTTATACAGACATAAAATCCGTTTCCATCCCAGTTAAATGGTGGAGTTCAATGTCGCGTGGTTCCTTGGGCTACTTGACTCCGTTGTAGGCGTCTCTTCAACGGTGTTTTTATATGGACTTTTGGCTGAAGGGAGTGTAAATGGCCCATTTCTCTTCAGGATTACACTTTACTGTCTTATAACCTGTGCAATATATGAGCTAAATAATGGGTCTTTGGCATCAGAATCTTGGTGGATTTGGAAATACAGCAAAGATAGGCTTTTGAGGAGGTTGTGTTTGAAATAGAGTGTTCGCGAGCACCCAATATTGGCTTAAAATCCTGGGGGGGAAGAGTTAAATAAATCAAAGAGACAGGTGCAGTTTTTAGATTAAACAGCCAAACTCATACAAAATCCCTTTGTCTAGACTGGACAAACACGGAGTGTTATTTGAGACACTTTGGTCAAATGCCCCACTGTTAACCGCAGCCCGCTAAATGCCCACAGTGTTTGGGGAAAGCCCGTGTTTGGGGCACCTCGGACAGTGTGCAAAATTGCCACAGACTGTGGCAGGGAGGAATGCCAAGTGGGCCACGCTCAGCATCCCTGTCACCAGCCCCCAGCCAAGGAAAGGAGGCTGCATGTCGGACACACCCGCACACACTGCAGGCATCTGAGAGAACCAGCCTGGGGAGAGGCCCAGTGGGCAGTTTTCCTGCCCTGAGCAGGACTGGAAACCAAATCTATAGAGAGACCAGATCTTCCTGCAGTGCCCAGATAGATGAAGCCAGCAGGAGTGTTAGCGCAGGCTAGACGCTGTGCTGGGTGAGAGTGCTTCTCCATCCACCGAGCTCTGCTCCCATTCCCTGGCTGTGCACCTGAGAGACTTGTGAGCAGGAAGCTGCACACGTGGGCTCAGGTAAATAGAGGAAGTCAGTAGCTTGTGGTTCCTGACACCCCCTTGTGTTCCCTGTGCTGGCCTAGGCACCCAGAACTCCATGACTGCACTCCATCGACAGCTGTGCCAACTGCTGGGGACCCAGCTTTTTAAATGAAATGAGCAAGCAGCCAGGGTTCAGCGTCACCTGCTGCATGACCACAGGAGCACCACTCACGCCTCTGGTCCTTGGGAGGTGCGGTTGATTCACGCCGTGGTTTGCCTGCCCTTGGCAAGGATAGGGCAAGGATTTCCTTTGGCTGGAGTTCTGAAGTGTGATTGCAAAGCCCACATTTACCTGGCTCCAGTCTGCCACGTCAGCGTCACAGGCACGAGTGACACTGATAAAGTGATTCTCCCATCGGTCCCTGAGTGATACCTGTACTACAGAGCTGGGAACCCCATTCTTGGGGAACCCCGAGACAGGCCCTAAGTGTCCATGGTTCTGTGAAACAAGGGTTTGTTAAGGATAGATGTGACACCCACTGCCCAGGAGAGCAGGCTAATGGGGCTGCCCATTTCCCTGCAGTTCAGGACCCGTTTCCCACAGAGTAGACTCCACTTAGAGGTTCACCGGCTGACAGTGAGTTCCCTGTTCATTATTCACTCCATATATCTGAGGGGACTGGGGTACCTGCTGGCACTTGAACCGTGCAATGTGAGCGGATCAGGTATCTGGCTTCACAGGGTGCAGCAGAAAACAGGTCTGGGTGGAAGAGGAGAAGCAAGGATGACGGCCTGACTGTCCAGGGACTGACTTAGGCTCAGCAAGTTGCTGCCTTATGTAAGGCCCAGGGCAAGCATGTGGGTAAAGTTCTCAGCCTCCTGGCTGTTTGGAGCGCAGCGGTGAGCCAAGGCTGGTTCTCCCTTGAATGACCCTCCATCTGGTTCCGTTGCTCTTGGCTCAGCTCAGCTCCAGGCTCAGGAGTCAGAGCATTTGCAGAGGAGCAGGCCCATGCTAGGGAGTCACAGTGCCTTTGTAGGTGGGTTTGGGGACATCTGGCTAGCAAGCCGTTGGAGAGGTCAGGGTGCAGCTGGGGTGCTGCTGTCGAGGTGAGAACTCACAGGTGCACTCACACGTCCCCACCGTCGCGAACCCTGGGTTCTCTACCACTTTGCGTCCTTCCCCCGAATGCTGCAGAGTCACTGGCTCAGAGAAGCTGAGCCTTAACTTCCAGATAGATAGGCCTGTGTCTGCCTCTTGGAGGCCAACACTAAGGCTTAGAAATGTACAGGCAGATAACTGAGGTTGGACAAGTAAGATGCACCTGACATGGGCCTCTTGGCCAAGCCTTGCCTTCTCCACCTGGCACTGTTAAAGAGGCTGCCAAGGTGGCAAGGGAAGTATCGTGGCTCTCTTTCAACAGCGCGGTCCAGTGGTGGACATGGCGAATGGCATTCCAGTCCACACCCTAGGCCATTGTCTTTTTCGTCTTTGTTACTGTAAGCCCTCTTGGCCAGGGTAAAAATGGCGGAACACCAAAATCAACGAGGCTGCCAGCTTCTTTTCTGGCAAAGCCTCCCTAGAGATGTTGACAATAGCACCCCCCCACTCCTGTCCCTTCCTTTCTGCGTGCGGAGCCTGTGAGAGCCTGCCTCCCTGGGTATATTGCTAGTGCAATTGTGTCCAGCACTAGGGGCTGGAAAAATTGTTCCAAGTTCATAAATCATGAGAAACAAGGACGCAACCTTGGTTCTCAGCGCTGCCAGTACATTTCTAATCCAATCGTGAGATGGAAGAGCGGCAGCTCCATTTGTATAATTCCCCATGAAAAGTCAGCAGATCTTTGCATTTTAAGTGCTGCCCATCCAGCCGCTCCACTGGGACGACCGACCGTGGCCTCCTTTTGATGGAACAAGTGTTGAGCAGGAAGGATGCAAACAAGACCTGGTGTAGCTACTTCCTTCTGGGGACATTTATTTATGTCCCTTTTAATGCCTAGACCTGCCATGGCTTCTTTGAAAACGGTGTCCAAGACACCAACAACGAACGTCTCACGATTTGATGGTGTCGGGAGCAGCCACCATGCAAACGACAGATGCTGGCCTGTCTTTAGGCTGTTGCTGGCAGCAGGACCCCATTCCTGCTGCCGCCCCTGCCCAGGTGGGGACGGACAGACTCAGTGAAGAGCATGTGCAAGTGGTATATTAGTTTGTACTGCGGGGACACTCAATTCACTCATCTCAGGCTATTTATGGCGCTTAAGCAGCCATCTGGTCAACCTTCGACACAAGCCTCAGATCTACTGGGTTAGTTGTAGCAGCAAGCCTGCGCCTCAGAACTGAAAGGAAGTGTCAGTTACATTAAAGGGCCCACACAGGCACTGGACCACATGACAAGTCTGAGAGGACTCTTTCTCTAAGGGCTGAACTCTGTGTCCTCTGGGTCCAGCTTAAATGCATGTTGGCAGCAAATGTCCAAGGGGTCGACACATGCCACACAGGGGCAGCTGATAGCTGATGTCTTCTAAGTGGGCCGGAAGAGCTGGTCTCCATCTGACGCCTTCACTGGGGCCCTGAGGGGCCCCTCAGTGCTGACTCTGTCAGGTCACCACTGAGTTAGTATGCTGGGTTGCATTAAGAAGTCTCCACAAATTAAGTGTCTGACGCCAGCAGGAGTCCTTTCTGTGTTGTGGTGGAGGTCTCAAGTCCAAAGCAAGATGTCTCCATCATTTCTGTTGCTCTTTAGCCCGTCTGGGCATTTGTATTCTCCAGTGATGATCCAGGGAGCCCCAAGACAGAGAACACGGAGTTACACCGGAGCCAGGGCTGAGCTGAATGTCACTACAGTTAAAGGTAGATTCCCCCTAAGCACTCTGGCTGCTTCCCTGCAGCTGTGCAGGCTGTGCAGTGCAGTTAGTACCCTAACACCAGGTCCAAGTTGTACCCTGCCTCTGTAGAAACATAAAAATGCATAATAATACATACATATGCATATAATGCACACATGAATACAAATATACACATACATACACATGTGCATACATAAATACATGCACACACAGATAACTATTCATATATATATATAGCACATAGACATATATGCACACTCACACAAACACATATATGTACATACAAATAGACATATAATCACAAATTCACATATGAATTCATATAGGGACACATAAACATATACCTGTATGTACATAGATTCATACATATTCTCACAAATAAATTCATATGCATATACATACATGTACACACAATTTAAACACATATAAACACATAATGTTAATTCATGTGTAAATATACAATGTAAAGATACATGTTTATACATACAAGCACATGCATACTAATTTACATACTTGTACATATGGATAAAAATGCACACACATAAACATATATATTCATAAATGCATACATACATGCATAAACATAGAATGAACTAATGCTCGTGTACATATATAAACACACATGTATGTAAATATACACGATCACATGAATAGACAAATACACACATGTGAACACATTCATGTATACATATACACATGTGCAAATATAGACAAGTATATGTATACACATGCAGATGTACACATATACATGCATAACCATATGTGCACACATTCATTCCCATATACACATTCATAAAACCATGTCTAAACATAGTTGTTCGGCTTCTATAAACAAGTTAAACAAAAATGATCTGCTTAAGCCTGGCCCAGGCCTCCCAGGTTTCTCAGAAGAAGGAGAACATTAGAAATTCACTTTCTCTCTGCTGGCCAGTGACCTCAGCATCTTACCATGGAGCAGGAGGGTGGGCGGCTACCATGGCCACTGAGGTTCTAGAATGTTCCCTACTACATGGCTCTGGTCAGGATAAGGGCCTGGCCTTGGCACTGCTTTTGAGGCCAGGGACCATTGCCCATCTTCCTCTAAAGGTGTCATAGGTACGTCTCAGTTTCTGACGATCGGCTCAGTTTGGGGCTGTCACTCTCCACCCAGGGAACACCCCACCACAGGACACAGTGCTCTGTGCTCGTTTCCACACCCCACCCCCAGGTTCCCAGGGCTGCTCTGTCAGTCACTGAGCGCAGCCAAACCCCCCACTCCCCCACCCCCGCTTAATGGACGGAGCCAGGGACTAGGCCAGTCCCACCACTGGGCTTTCTTACGGACGCCGTGCCTCTGCCTCCTTCTCCTGGTCTCTACAGACTCTGTCCCAGGAGTGTGGAGCCAAGGTCACCTCAAGAGTGTCAGTTTGAGGGGCTTGCCTGAAACTCCTTGAAACCTGCCACCAGCACCCACCACTTAGCAGCACCCCAGGGGAGTTTATTTTAGGAATCCAGGAATGGTTTTGCTACATCCGGGTAACTATCTGCTTGTCTCGGCTGACACCTGGAGCTGAGTGGCTCTTAAGTTTCCAAGCATGGGAGGTACAGGGACACCTGCTGCCCTTCATCTACCGCAGTGTACTGACTCCCTGGGACTCTCCGGGGTGGAGTGCGGTGGGATGTGGTGTGTGGTGGTGTGTGGTGTGGTGTGGTGGAGAGGAGTGGGGTGGTGTGTGGTGGGGAGGGGTGTGGTGGGTTGGGGTGGGGTGTGGTGGGGTGTGGTGGGGTGGGGTAGGGTGGGGAGGGGTGGGTTGGGTTGGGGTGGGGTGGGTGGGGAGTGAGACGATGAAGAGGAGAGTCCTGTGGGTGGTCCGGTGGGCAGCCACAGAGAGGAGGGAACGGCGACTCCTGTGCTGCTTACGTACAGCCACCCTGATGGCTCATACAGCGTGGCAGAGTTAATTATGGCAGAGAATGGGCCAAGAGCTTTGAGCAGTTGCACGGAAGTTTGGATCTCCAAGAACAGAGCATCCTTGTCTAGACCTCCTGTAGACTGGATCTCTGGGGGCAACAGCTGATCAGTGCGGGTTTGCAAAGAGCACATGGCTGATCCTGAGAGAAGGCAGAGGAGAGAGCTCCGTGCAGGCTCGGCACGGCAGAGGGAACACAGCCTTGCTTACTCTTCCATATGTCAGCCTCCTCATTCCCAGAGCACCCTGTGTGGGTGCTGTGGACACAGGCGGGTGGAGACCCCCGGCCCTGATGGAAGGTGACGGACAGCAGGCCAGTCACGTGGAGCGTCTAAGCTAGAGTCTCCGTGGGCCTTTCACTGGTTACCCCTGAGTTGTTTCGGACCACAGAGGATGTCAGGGGGTGGACGACCCCTGGGCCAGAGGAAGGACAAGTAGGCATCAGACAGGGGCCGGCGTTGATGTCCTACTGGGTGAAGCTCCCTATTGTCTTGGCTTCCTCAGTCTCTTGGGCGGTCAGGTAGACAGGAAGCCGAAGTGTGGATGGTGTCAGACGGAGAGGGGCTGTCGAGGCCCGGCGACTGTAGGCATCTGCTATCAGGGCTACTGCCTGGATGAAGCTGGCTCTTTTGTTTCCAGCGTCCCGGTAGATGTGGCCCCTCACCATCTGGTGACACGTGGTCTGCCCAGGGTCTCTTGCAGGCTGCATCCTGCGCTCCTGGCACCCTTAACTGCCCGCCCCTCGCCCTAAGGCGTGGCTTGTGTTTCATCTTTTATGCCCGGAGCTTGGAACCAGATCCATACGGAGAGCCTAACCCCTGCGTGCTGACCAAAGACCGGCTGGAGGGACGGAAGAGGAAAGGAAGGAACACAGACATGTGCAGGTGGCGTGGGGTCGGGTGGAGGGGAGTTGAAGAGTCTAGTGAAATGACGCCTGGGAGAAGCGTAAACACAACCGTTATTGGTCTTATTTAGGGAAAACAGCTCCTTGTAAACAAACGCACGCTTACCTCTGGGGAGAAAAGGCCCCGTGTTTGCTGCTTCTCTTCATGTTTTATTCTCCAAGATCATCCCAGCCCATGAAGCCCCTGGGAGATTCCCCGAGCACGTCTTTCTGTTGAAAGGAGAACCGAGCCTCGGAGTCACCCACTGTGCTGCCCATCTCTGGCTTGCCATGCGGTGTGAGTGCCCACTCACCACCCGTGCTGAGAAGGGCTTAGGCTGGGAGTCCGAGACCCTCCCCCTGCCCATCTCCCACTCAGGAGTGGCCAGGCAAGCTTGTAGAGCGGGGCCTGAGACTGTGGTCCACGCTGCCCTTTCTTCTCCAGGGAGTGTCCCCTCTCCAGGTCTTGTGGAAGGAACTGAGCATCCAGACCTGACAGGAAAGATACAGAGAGAAACACTGAGAATTCCCTGCCCTGAAAAAGGTTTCAGACACAATTACCGGTAAATCAGAAGGCCACGCTGGTGGGAAGTCAGCTGATAAAAGTGGTTAAATTGTTTTTCCCTTGCCAAAGGATTGCCCGGTTAACCACTGAATAAGCAATTTGTTGCAACTAAAATACCTATTTTGTGATTTAATAGTCAGGGGGAGTGGAGCCTTGTGTAGTCCTGCGCACAAGGGCCAGGAAGAGGGAGGGAAGGTTGTCCTGGGGTGCAGGACTCTGCACAGGCTGGGAAAAGCGTGTGTGTACGGGGGGCGGAAACCAGTGGAAGGTGACACAGCGACAAGATACGATGGGGGCTTTAATGCTAGGCTCAGATTCAGATCTTTGCGTGGGGAGAGTGGTGCTACTGTCACTGGATTCATGCCTCAGTTTCCTGAGCCTGGGGCATGAGGGCAGAAGCTGATCTTGTTTCCAGGGGCCACAGTATCTGGAATGACCTTGAAATTGGGGTGAGAAACAAGTGTCTGCCCTATGCTTTTGTCAGAAAAAGAAAAAGTAAAAGAGTCGCAGAAGCCATAAAAGCACATCATCCTGTGTAAAGGGAAACTGAGCCCCAGAGTCATCCATTGTGCTGCCCATGTCTGCTTGCTGTGTGGTGTGAGTTTCCGCCCATTGCTTTTATGACCCCTAGTCCCGGCTACCCCCCAGAAGCTGGGCATCCCCCAAACATCCACACAGAAACCTGTGTGCTGGCTCCAGCCTCTGGATTTGTAGGGGGCACATTTGACTGCGGTAGAATCTCAGGCTGGGGCTACCCCGGGTTCTAGCACAGGGGTTTGCAGCCTGAGAGAGGTTCTTGTTGCTAGATCAGACCTGTCTGCACTTCTCTACTGGGGAGCACTAGACTCCCACCCTTGATCTAGAAAGCTGCAGCTTTCATCTGCTTGTTGAGTATCAAAGTCTTGGGCCTGGGGGATAATGCTTTATCTGGCCCCATCCTTGATGCCAGGACCTATTTTTCCAGATGTGGGTAGTTTAATCAGCTGTGAACCTCATGGTCCACAAGTCAGGATAGGCCCTCCTGAGGCCATCTTAATTCTTGCAATGCTCAGACCGTATGTGATGACAAGGAGCCTGCCCATAGGAACTGCGTGCTGGGGCATCTTTGCTTGTGTTGGCACAACTCTTTACCCAAGGAACCCAGACTATGGGGCAGCGAATGGGCTCTGAGCGGTTGACTGTAGCTGGCCTCTGTCTCGTGACTGTCCACTGTGCTCTCCAGTCCCCCGGACTTGTAGCTGGTCCCAGAAGCACATAAAGGCGTTCTGTGGGTGGCATGAGGCCATGAGCAGACAGCTTCCCTGCAGAGGGAAGCAGCATGAAGCCCAGGGTGCCGTTCTGAGACCCGTGCGCTAGGCACGAAGAAGAGGCTCCAAGCCCCGGAGCCTCTATGAGGTTGGCAATGCCGTGACGCCTGCTTATAAAAACGACTGGGCTAAGACAAGGTGCAAGGCACCCATAGTGCCCCATCAGGATTCTAGGCAGGTGAGTCTACCTGGAACTGGACAGTGTCCAGTCACTCTAGAGCCATGTCCTCCCCAGCTTTGTGGGACAAGGCCAACTAGACCCACAGTTGGGTACTGTGCATGCGGCAGTTAGCAGGGTCAGTGCTTGCATGGGATGTCATCCTTGCCTCTAGTCCTCCAGTATCTACGTCCCTAGAGTGCTGAGCACATAGGGGCTCAAGGAATCACTGCACACACTGTACTGGGATGGCTCTGAGGGTCCAGAGAATGTCCTACAGTGCTGGGTCTGTGAGATCATCCTGTCCATGAGCCTCAGGTGTTAGACAGGAATCCAGGAGGCAACTGACAGCACCTAGGAGGTGTCTCTACAGGCACCGGCAGTTGGCACTGCACAATAAGAGCATCCATCTACCCAGGGCTGAGTGTGGGGGTCCCATACCTCCTACTTCCCGAGCGACCTCACAGATCAAGCCCCAGCCTTCCCTCTGTTCTCCCCAGTATATTGCTACTTGGTCCCTGAGACCCCTTACCCTACCTAGAACTTTGGGGCCTTGCTCAGGAAGATCTGACTCACTCCAGGATGCTGACTGGCTTCTTCTAGGTCCTGAAAGCTGAAACATCCATTTTCTTTGGGGGGGGGACACTTAGCTCCTGACCTACCCACCCACTCACCCACCTGTCTACCCCTTCATGCACCCATTCACTCTTCCATCCATCCATTCACGAGTCAGTCCATCCGTCCATTCATGTAGCTATGCATCTGTCCGTCAATTGATCCACTTAACCATCCACTGATTTATCCATGTATCCACTCAACCATTCACACACCAATCTACCCATCCATCTGCCCACCCAGCCACACATCTGTCCCTCCATCCATGCACTGATTTACCCACCCATGTTGCCATCCACCCACCCAGCTCTCTACCCATCCACTCCTCCCTCTACCCATCCACTCATCCGTCATGACTACTCAGTCCTGGAGCCTGCTTCCCCACCCCGGGTGCTTCGTAAGCGACTGCTGAGTAACTCCATCAACTTTGCATGAATAAGCGCGGTTAGCATTCATATTCAAGCATGATGATCAGTATTAAACAAGAATCCGGCTTCCTGAACCACCTACCTTGTGCTCTACTGGCCTGTGCAGCTGCCTCTGTCTTGGTTCCTCAGAGGCCCCCATAATGGCCAATACTGTGAAGAAAGGAAAGACCATGTCCGTCCTCAGGAGACAGGTACTGACCAGGTCACTAACTGGCATAGGTGCCAGAGGCATGCCTTGTGAATAAGGAGTCACGGGCAGGAAGGGCCTCCTGGTCAGCAGTGGGGTTGCCTAAGCCCTGATCAAAGGCACCAGAACACATCTCTAGTTGGCTGCAGGGTGGTCCTTCGAGACCGTCCATAGTACTCTGGGCCCCAGGGGACTGATTGATGAGGGCAGGCAGGGGCCGGCAGGTTAAGCCAGGTAGAGAGGGGTTACGTTTAGGGGCCATCCTCCAATTGCTGGGCAGTTTTCTTTTTCCAGTTGAGAGCTCCAAGACTCTCAGTGTGAGCTTACTTACCTTGGGGACAAAGGCCAAGCCCTAGCTCACCACAGGCCTTCAGCCAGCGTCCTTTGTGGGGTCAGGGAGTGTCCTGAGGTTGAGAGAAGGGCAGTAGCCACTGGCCGGCAGTCACGTGCCTGAGGTCAGTCTAGTGCCTGTAGGCACTTGTGTTAAGTTCAACGTCAGGGGCTCCCAGGGCTCTTCCTCCTCTTGGGAGCCTCTCTTTCAGGCATATAGATTGTGCCTCCCCTCTGTGCTCCCAGCCTGGGTCTTACCCTCACCTTAGAGAGACACCCCAACACGGAGCAGGGCCTGCCTTGCCAACGTCCTTCCAGTTTCCCTTTGTTCAGTGCTTACCTTCAAATACCGGCACCTTCTGAGTTGTCAGGATCTGACAATTGTCAGGGTTAGGGTCAGGATCTCACTTGTCGACTTAGGACTTGAGAGATAAACAGTTTATCCGTGACAGAGCCTCGGAAGGGAGGAGGCTAGCCTGAGGGAGGCTGGACTGCCCAAGGGAAAAAGAAATCCCTTGGTCAGTAGGCGAAGTTCACTGAAACCATGACTTGGTTTAGGAGCAGAGGGAACGTCTGGTGACCCGAGATCCCGCGTCTGTGGTCATCGTCACAGAGCAGTGTGAGTCAGAGGAAGAGCAGAGCATTCTGGGACAGATGAGGGCTGCCTCATAAGGGTCCTTTAGGGAAGAACTTACCTCACGTCCCACAAGGGCGTGTGATCTTGCCCAATGTTGGGGCTCCAATGTCAGTGTGTTTTCCTCAGGTGTTCTCCTGAGGGGCTTGATCTTGCTCTCAGCTTCACACCTAGAAAATGTGCTGTGCCAACGAGAACCACCCGGCCTTCCTCTTCCTCCTCAGAAACCGCCTGACCACCTCCACCTACAATACAAAAGACAGAACATCCCAGACCATGATGTTAAATGCACAATGAAGGAAGCTGGGTGTGGCCAGGGAGCGGCTCAGGACCAGCAGACACTAGAAGCTTGCCCACGTTAATTCCAGAAACTTTAGGTGTGTTGCTGCAGGTGAAGGGGGGACCTCCAGGCCCAGCCACTCGGGCCTCTGGTCAGCCAGAAACCAGCCCCCCACCCCCATGGACCTAGTGTTTTCCCTGTTTCATATCTCAGGCCAGAAACCTGGGCCTTCCAGGAAACACTGTTGGGTTTCCAGGCTTCCACAGAGTCCTGTGACACCTACGTCCCAGGAACACAAGACAGTGTCACTAAGAACCTGGCACTTCCGATCCCAGGGGAGCCTCTCCGGGGCTGCACAGCTGGCTCAGCTCCACTGTGCTCTTTGGAGGAGTAATTACCCAATGACTACATCTTGTCTCCAAGCCAGCCACTTCCTGTCACAGACGCTTCATCCCATGTCATCCCTGCTGGGCTCTGGCTGCTCTTCTGTGAGACCTCTGCAGACAGTGTGCTGCAGGGAGGTGACCGAGAGGGGCCAGGAGATACGTAGATAACCAGAAAGGACAGTGTGTGTGTGGGCTAGTGGTGCTGTGTGTACGTGTGTACCGTCTGCATGTCTGTGCAAGTGCATAAACCTGTTGGCATACATTTCTTATCCGTGGGTGCTATGTCTGTGCATGCACGTGTGGCGTGAGCATGTGTGTGCATGTGTGCCTGTGAACTGTATGTGCTGTCTGTGTCTAGTCCCGTGACTGAAACTCTGCATGTATGTGTGCATCCATGTTTTGTGTCTGCAGGGGTGGCTACGTTGGGTCACATGTGAACCAAAGATGAGGATGGAGCATAAGAGTGAAGGAGACCTGGGACCCTAGAATCGGGAAACAGAAATCTCCAATAGGTGTTGAGGAGCCTCACACGGGAAGACTTCTCGGACACCGCTGTCCTCAGTCCGAGTTCTTTGTTGTGAGACCCCAACCCACCACCACCATCAGTTTTTCAGTTCAGACAGCAACCAGGAAACCACATGCCTGCTCTGGACCACTCTCCATAGGGCATCCAGACCTTGGGGGTTGGACTGGCATTCTAGACATCTACACTGACCCTGCTGCCTCTGCACTGCCTCCCCTGCCT
>OU015754.1:83392111-83404265 GCA_907169655.1 Acomys percivali | reverse complement strand
TTTCAGTTCAGACAGCAACCAGGAAACCACATGCCTGCTCTGGACCACTCTCCATAGGGCATCCAGACCTTGGGGGTTGGACTGGCATTCTAGACATCTACACTGACCCTGCTGCCTCTGCACTGCCTCCCCTGCCTATGCACTGCCTCCCCTGCCTATGTACTGCCTCCCCTGCCTCTGCACTGCCTCCCTGCCTCTGCACTGCCTCCCCCTGCCTCCCCTGCCTCTGCACTGCCTCCCCTACCTCCCCTGCCTTTGCCCTGCCTCCCCTGCCTCTGCACTGCCTCCCCAGCCTCTGCACTGCCTCCCTGCCTCTGCACTGCCTTCCCTGCCTCTGCACTACCTCCCCTGCCTCTGCCCTGCCTCCCCTGCCTCTGCACTGCCTCCCCAGCCTCTGTACTGCCTCCCTGCCTCTGCCCTGCCTCCCCTGCCTCTTCACTTTCTCCCCTGCCTCTAAGCCATCTCCCCACCCTCTGTACCCTGTTCCCTCCTTCTGCACTGCCTGTCCAGCTTCTGCACTGTCACTACCTGAGACTTTTTATGTAGTGACCTCAGAGAAGAGACTTTTTCTCAGCTTCTTCCAAACCTTAGACTCTAAGAGGTGTCAGAGAGGCATATGGTGGAAGTCAGAGTGGCAGTATGGGTAGATGTGGCCTGGGGACCAGAACACTGTGGGACATGTCTGGCTGTTCATGCTACCCGCTTGGCCACCCCTTCCCAACACTTCCTTGGCTGCCTGTCTTTTAGTTTTGGGCACAGCTACTCTGGGGACCGTGGCCCACCATGGCCAGACTCCACGGTCTCCTCCCCACTTCCAACAAGTGTAGCTAGGGTCTCCAAAGGGGCTCTGCCACAACTAGCACATCTGCAAGTGACCGGAGAGACCAGTGGACTCACGCTGGCCGTTTAGCTTGGAGACTCTTTGTGGCATAGATGTCAGTTCGCATTCACCTAATTTCTCTATGTTATCACGATCACTTGTCCAAGGGGCCCGTGGCAGCCCTTTCTGCCCAGCAGTGCATCTCTCCCTCTGTGTCCTGGGTGATTAAGCACTGGGGCCAGCCACCTGTGCGCGTCACTCCTGTCTTTGCCAGTTCTAACAAGTTCCTGGTTGTCTTCAATGTAGCAGCTGCAAGCAAAACCAAAACAGAAAACCCCTGAGGTGACATAGGAAGGGCCAGTGGGTGCTTCAAACGCTGCTACAACCTGGCATTTGTTAATAATGAGCTGCCGTGGGGTCCCCAGGAGCAGTGGCTTCAGGTGTGGGCAGCTAACTGGGACGATCCTGCAGGTTCCAGCCCAACGAGCCCCCTGCCCCCCAGGACAGACTGCTTCCTTCTCTCCACACTGTTCCCTTTAGTTTAGTTTGCATTTTAAGATAAATGCCTGTAGGGAGAGGTGCCCAGCTACTTTTTTTTCCCCCTTCAAGATCGGAGTAATGACATCTCCTCTTCTCGGTTCCCAAAGCATGTGAGGAACAGTGAGAGGAGACGCAGAGCTCCGCGCCTGGCGGTGAGAGGAGGAGACGGAGAGCTCCGCGCCTGGCTTGCCACTGTTGCTCAGTCTCCGTGCTAGCTAATTTTGGATCCCACCATCTTTTTCTCTCCACACACAGTTCTCTGCTGTTTGGCTTGCTGTAGTTTAGATACGCACAGTGCCGTGGCTCTTGTGTTTTGCACAGTGGCCTAAAACCTTCGCCAAGCATCTACCCAGCCAGATATCCCTGCCTGAGAGACTGAGTCTGCCCAGATCCACGCTCTGCTGGAGGATCTACCCCATCGCCAGTCTCCGGTGCTCTCTCCTGACACCGTCCCCCCACTCCCCACCCCCAGGCTGTATCTTTGAAAATAGAATTAAAGTGAGGCTAAAGTGAGGCCCTCGGGTGATCATGGGAGATTTCTGACATGCCAACCCCGGGAAGATGCCCAAGAGGGCTTTTTAGGGCCTGCAACTCCCCCATGGCAACATGAAGAGTGGTTTCTGGCCCCTGGCCCTATGAGATTACTGGAGACATGGTTGTTGGACTGCAGGCCTAATCCCTGTATCTGTGCCTGGCTGTGTCAAGTCTGCCTTGTAACCGCAGGCAGATGGAGAGGGCACGGGGCTTAACCCCAGGGGTGCATCAGCTCCTTCTGGGAGGCCTCACTTGGACCTTTGTCCCTCTCTGCAGAAGAAGGCTCAAGGCATGTGGCAAGGCAGCAGGCAGATGAGCGATTTACGACTCTGGGAGACGCAGATGTGACAGGGATATGGTGTCAGCAGCTGAGCTAAGGGGTCCGACGGAGCTACAGGCGCTACAGAGAGGGAGCACTTCCCATGTCTCACTGGGGGGTTTCTGTAAGGGGATCAGCCATTGACACAGAAGGAGGCTCCCCACTGCTGGGACTGAGAACTGAGAACATTGCCACCCACTGTCCTGCCCACACGCAGCTTGTCACCACTTCACTCCTCCGGAATGCTTGCGGGCATGTTGCCCGGGCAACCAGAATGCCAGCATGTTGCTACCCTTCAGTCTCCTTCAAGCACCTGTGAAGGCTGTGGAGCCACATCTCCCTGGCCCCAGAGTCATCATGTGCTCCCAGGAGGGAGCAGGGGCCTGGGCTTGCTTGGTGTCATGCAATCAAGAAATCATAGAGCCTCAGAGTACCTACAAAGACCGTGGCCGATAGCACTCGCCGTACTAACCCCCAGTGTACCTTGCAAAGAGCTTCCTGAGTTTTACTCTGCTTTGTATGTAGGGAAACTGAGGCACAGGGCAGTCTGTAAATTGCCCGTGCTCATATAGGTAGTAAGTTGCAATACCAAGGAGGCCCAGACCACCCTCTGAGATGGTCTTCACTCACTCTTGCCAGGGTGTTACTGAGATAAGGACAATGCTTCGGGCCTGGGTGGCCCTGCTTTCCAAAATCACAATCCCAGTGCCCCCAGTTATCAGAGCCCAACTGAGGGACATCTGCAACACCCCCATTGCCCTATAGATCAAGCTCATCAGAATCCAAAACAGAAAAAACAGCAATTAAAAAGTAGACGTAGGATGTCAGAGGCTGCAGACAACATCAGGCAGGGTCTGGCGAGACTGGAATGGAGCGCGGAGCCACAGCCATGAGGTTGTGAGAAGGGGAGCCTGTGGTGCGTCGTGTGTCATATCAGGAGAAACTGGGAGGAGAGTCCCTGGGACGCACTGTTCCCTTGCAACTTCTGTGTAAAACTGGAAGTATTCTGAGGTGAACAGTTCTCGGCAAGTTCACAGAGGTGGGGATCAGCCAGCAAGTATCTGGGTGTGGGATCAGGGTTCTACTGCCCACCCCCCGGCCCAGGTGAGCCCCCAGCGAAGGGACATCCTGATCACGCACGGAAAGGGAGGGTTTACACAAAGCCGACCAGACAACATGTCTCCAGGACTTGTCTCAGCCTTGTGGAGGCATTACTGGTCAAGGAAGCTTGGGTCTCCTTCAGAGGGAAGGAGGCCTCACATTCCACAGTGATTTGCTATTCTTGTGCTGGTGGTGGGAAAACAGGGCCTCTCGGAGAAGAATCAACCAGCCTGCGCTCTGACTAACTTCTAACAAGGTGAAGAGCTGGCGTAGCACAGCAGGTGCAGCTCCTGTGATGGCCCCTGAAGTGGAAGCAAGGACCGCCACGTCTTGGCAGCTCCGTCACCTTATACTACCTGAAGTTTCTGAGGTGGCCCTGGCCACACAATACTAGGGTGCCCACCCTTCCAACTCTCCTTGACTGCGTGCCCCACCACCACCGAGAGGAGGAACTGCTGTTTCCGGGAGCACGTGCTGCCACATTTGGGCCCCCCAGGGAGGGTGTGACTGTGGGTGAAAAGACGTCTCTGTCTCCCTTAATTGACAGTGATTTTCTTCCTTGGAGGAACTGTACAGAAGGGAGAGAATTGAAGCTCAATCCACTGAATTTTATTAAACCGTTCTTGGGGGAAAGTGATTTCAATGAAAACTTTAAAAGGAAGAGAAGCAAAGAGCTGCAAACTAGAACATAAAGGTTGGCGGAGGAGGCAAGTGGGCACACACAGCGTGCGGGGTCTGTTTTCCATTCTGCACAGTGTCCTTGGAGACGCTGACCAAGAGGTGACTGTCATGAGGCTTATCCTCGAAGGGGTGGGTGTAGGTGCCTGTGTTCAAGCAACGAGGGGACCCTAAGTCGTAGGCATTCCCATGACGCTGACTGTATACAGCCTCCTCAGCACTCACATACCTTCCCTATGGCCCAGAAGGCTCTCTTGTTTGTAGCCAGGGTCCAGGATTAGACAGTCACAAAGAATCCCCACACCAGACCTTTACACTCCCTTCTGGGTCCAGGCCCCTTTTAGTGTTATTGAGGTGTAATTTTCATGCTGTTAAGTTCACTTTTTTGAATGCATGGTCCGGTGGCTTTTGTGTATCTGTAGTATGTGCAGCCACTGCTGCAGTGATCCCAGAACATTCCATTACCCCCCACAAGGAACCCTTCAGTAGGCAGTCACTCCCAAGCTCCATTCTACTGCTTCCTTAGCTGCCACCAGTCTCCCTGCAGTATCTGCCCATCCGCCCTGAGTCCTCTATCTGTGTGTGGCTCTCCTTCTGGCTCCTGACAAGGTGGCATGGACGGCCCTTCCCGCATTTTGAGGGTCGAGTGCTACTCTGTTTCTTGTCTCTTGGGGGATGCTTGCAAGGTGGGGGTGTCTGCACTCTTGGCTGCTGTAGACACATGAGCGCACATGTATGTACGTTAAAGACCGCCATTGCCACATCGGTGGTAGCTCTAGTTTTCTAAGGGAATCACCAAACCATTTTCTACAGTAGCCAAACCAGTTCACTCCCACCACCTGCGCGTAGGTCCCACTGTCATTGTCAGTGCTTGGTGTGTTCCGTCTTTACCGCTCTGAGCGCCTTGAGGATTGACGTGTGGATGACGTGTTCTGGAGGGGCCAGCTCAACGTCCTGGAGTTTCGAGGAAATGGTATCCTCTCTAAGTGGCCTCCTGGGTGAACACGAAGCTCACTGGCCCCGATGGGCTAATAGAAGGGTTAGGCTGCCGTGTTTGCAAGACCTCCTTCTGCCCTCTGGGTGGATGGCGGACAGCTGGCGACGCCTTGCCGCTTTCCTGAGGTGGAGTTCTCGAAGAACAGTTTCACTTTGTAGCTGAGCACAGCGGAGCACCCCCTCCCTCTATGCTGAGCATCCGAGGTCCTGCAGGAGGTACGGTATGAGGAGAGGAGACGCTGGTGGGTTACAGGAGTCCTTAGACTGCATCAGGTGTGTCCCTGTGGACCAGGGCTCAGCACCTCCACTGTCCAGTGGGACAAGCCTGGTCCCAGCTGACAGCCACCTCCCCTGCACTGCCTTCTATTTCTCCTCTGAACAAACACACCCCTTTAAAAGGGAGCCTCTGGGCTGAGGAGGGGCAGGACATCTGCCTCCCCAGCCCCACTGCCGGTGGTTAGGTTTTCTGCATAACAGCTGGGTGTCTTGGAAATGAGAAGGTTTCTATGGTAACCAATTACAGCCTGTGATTGGTGAAAAAAAATCACAGAAATATCCTGTGTGTGAAGTTATGCTGGGAGGCAGGCCCAGGCTTAAGTACTGTGGTTTTAATTTCCTGGGGCAACATTTCTCCAAGTACTCATGGCAGGCACGGCTGCTCTCAGTCTTTCCCAGTCAGGCTGCCCAGTGGGGGCTGGGAGACATCTAGAGGGACCTAGTAGGGCCTGCTGGCATCTGGCAGAATTTGGACCTACTGAGTTCTAGTGGGAGGTGATGGAGCCTGGTGAGGCCATGATAGGTCTAGGGGAGCTTGAAGGGCGTAGTGTGGGGCCTGGTAAGAGGCTGGACCGGAACTGGGGGTCTGGACGGGTCTCAAAGGGCAGCTGGGATCAGGGCACAAGTGTTTTTGGGGCCTGGAAGGACCTAGTGGGGCCTTCTGGGATTCCGTGGGGCTCGGTGGGGTCTGGTGGAGTCTGGTAGAGTTGAGTGTAGTGCAGGGGCCTATGGTAAGACTTGGTGGGATCTGATGAGACCAGGAGGGCATTGGAGTGTTCCAGTACAATCTGGTAGGGTATGATGAGCCCTGGGGCGGGGGGTGGGGTGGGCGCTCAGGGGCCCTAGAGAAGCCTGGAGGAAACCAATGGGATCTGGTGGGGCCTGGTAAGGTTCAGCAGAGACTTAACAAGAGTCTGGTGTGAGGTGCCTGGAAAAGCGTGGCAAGGCTGGGTGAAGCCCAGCTGGCCTGACAGAGCCTAGTAGGGCCTCATGCTTAGTGAGAAAGCATCTCATTACAGGCTCCCGCCCAGATACACAGGCAGGGAAAGGACCCCGGGGTTCCCAGCATCCCATCCCCACAGGGTCACCTGAGGCTCTGAGGAGATGCCCTCCCGAGTCCGCAGGCGAGTTTCGCACTGGCCCAGATCCCTCCTCACAGCCATGACAGCCCTGTCCCTCCTGGAGCACAGAGAAGCTATGACCTGAAGGAGGAGGCAGCGCAGAGGAACCAGCATAATTAGCTGGCTCTCCTTCCAGCAAAGCACTTTCACTCTGATTAAAAAGCCAGGCCTTCTTATTTGGAGGCCAGGCCTTCTTTGCTAATTAGTCCCAACGAACTCCAGTTCCTTTCTCGGGGACCGGCTTCTTCCCAAGCATCGGAGAGTATCAGCTTCAGGCACGTGGGGTTCAGCACAGGCCGAGAAGGAACATGAGCGCCCCTGAACAGACACGGTTACACACACTGAAGGGCAAACAAGGACATGCTTGCACGCTCGCACTGACAGAGACCCACACTTGTGTGCTGTGGCCCGTGGAGATTTCTTGCTTAAAGGTACACTCACCAAGGCACACGGATACACACAAATACTAGGCGAATGGGTGTGTGGTGCCTTCTTGCACGCTGGTTCTCACATCCAGAGGAACAGTCGTAGACACATCATCACACCCACACACGCTCTGTCTCATGCTGGCGCACACACGCACAGATTAACCCTCTCTGACTCTCAACGCATGTGCAGTCACATCCGGCACTCGTGCACACCCATCTGGATGTGCTCCGCCCACTGCCAGCACACACATATCCATGTGAACTTCATATGCATATACAGTGGCACACCCTGACACATGCAGTCGCTTTTTTAAAAGCACGTGTGACACCTTGTAAAGAAAAACAACCCCACAGGTGTGTTTCTGAGCCTGGTGAGCACAGCTGTGGAGGCCGTGGTGCTGTGTGTCTGACACCCCTCCGCCCTCATCCCCCGTGCCCACCCCCCAGCAGCCTCTGGGGGGGGAAGTTTTAGACTTCTTTCTGACTTTCAGATGTGCAGTTGATTGGAGCTGACTTTGAGTGGCACCTATAATCAGTACTCAATTACCTATGCCTGGGAAAGCAGGGGCGTGGGCTGCAGCCTCCACGCCTGGCTGCGTGGGTCTGCGTGCTGCTCTGTGGCGCTCCTAATGTTTCAGCATCCGTGGGTCTAGAGAGGACTTGTGCCCACCTGGTGGAGGTGCCCACGGACTCGTCGGTGGGGGAGACTGCCTCTGGGGGGGGGCGGGCTCAGATAAACTGTTACCATTGTTGCCACCTGCCCCCAGCAGGCCAAGCATCAGTCTCGCCTCACCTCCCGCCTGGCTGTGCTCAGTCTGGCCTTTCTCTCCATCCAGCCCCAGCTGAGGGTGAGACGTTTCCAAAGCGCATCGACGCCGGAGATAAGCAGGGCGAGTGGAAATGTCAGCAGAGCCCGTGCCTGGTACTGCAGCTTCCAGCCTCTCCTGAGTGCCAATCAGTTCCCACAGCGGCACCCAGGGAAAGGCTGACCTAGGAGCTTTGCCTGGCTGGGCCCAGGTGGAGTGCAAGCAGGTGTATGCTCAAGCCAGAGCGGCAGGGCAAACCATGGACTCTAGGGATGGCCCCCTTCTTTCTTGACCCAGGTGGCCTCCCAGAGCCTGTGGCCTCTTTCATTAACAGGCCTCAGGGATCCTGGTTCTGAGTCAGTTATAATGGGGGGAGGGGGGATGTGTTCGCATCGCCTTATGTGCCTTTTGTATTCTTGGAGTCTGAGCTCCCTTGTAGGCAAGCCTTCAAGGGCACTTTGCAAGATGGACGCAGGGGACTTTGGCTACTTGCTCCCTTGCCATAAAAAAAAAAAAAAAGCCTCAGGTTACCAGCCGGGAGGTGCTTGAGGTGGAGCACCTGTCTCTGGCACACAGCGGGGGTTGCCCTTCCGGGTTGTAGAGAAGCACACTGCCTGAACACACCAGGCAGCTTCTGGAGTCCTTTCCGGGTTCAGATGGACGCTCTTTTACAAGCAAAGCTGGTCCCCTACCCAGTGAAGTGGGGGATGTGGATAAATGTGGAGCCTTCCTTCTGCCTTACTGTCTGCTCACCACTCCGCTCTCTCTCCCCAGCTCCATGTCCATCCGCTGGCCCGGCCGCTCTCTCGGAAGCCATGCCTGGATACTGATAGCTATGCTGCAGCTTGTAGCTGACCTCCCTCCCTGTGACTCCCTGGGCCCAGGGCCTGAGTTCCGGCTCCTGTCACGGCCACAGAGGCCCCAGCGGCTGTGGAGTCTGCGAAGCGGGCCCCCAACAAGGCTACCGACGCCAGCCTGGAGTCCACGCGCTGCCAGGGCAGAACGTGCCCACGGGCCCATACAGACACCGACTCCCCGTGCTCGGAGGGCCCACAGGCCCAGGGACCAGGTAGCCACCCTCGGGCCCAAAGGGGGACTCACCAAGCCCCCAGCTGCCACCAGCCCTTCCCTCACCTCTGCCTCCTCCTCGTCCTCCTCCATGGTGGCCGCCGGGGCTGCAGAGCATCACAGCCTCCTGAGGCGGGGCAGGAGGCACACGCACGACGCAGAGTTCAATGATTTCGACTTCCGTGGTGGCAGGCCCACGACAGAGACAGAATTCATAGCCTGGGGGCCTACAGGGGATGAGGAAGCCCTGGAGTCCAACACTTTCCCTGGTGGGTTCGGCCCCACCACAGTCTCCATCTTACAAACACGGAAGACAACTGTGGCCGCCGCCGCCACCACCACCACCACTACGGCCAGCACGGCCACCGCCATGACACTGCAGACTAAGGGGGTCACCCAGTCCCTGGATCCCTGGAAAAGGGCCCCTGTTGGGGTTAGCACAACGGAGCCTTCCACCAGTCCCAGCAACAATGGGAAAGACATCCAGCCCCCACGGATCCTGGGGGAGACCTCAGGTAGGAGACCTCTTATCTTCCTGCTCTGGCTTGGGGGGAGCTAGGACGCAGGGTGGTTTGAAGCAGGGCGATACTGAGATGGGCCCAGGAGCATAGTATAAACCGTGCTGAGCGTGGACCCCAAAAGCAGAGATTGGGTGCCGTAGGGAGCACAGAAACTTCAGTGTCTAGCTACATGTTTGTAGCCAGGCGACAGTATCCTGGGCACATCACATGCCGGGGTTAAAGGGACTACAGGTGCAGTCCTCAAACCCTGCCAGATGGGGTTTTCCCACAGTTGCAAATGACCATGAACAGCAGGAAAGACTAAGGCCAGATAAAGGGAAGAACTTCCTGTGCTGCTGACTAAAGTTCTGCCGATGCGGTGGTCAGGTCTGCAGACGCAGTGGTCAGCTCTTCCCTCAGGGAGGAGCTCGGGAGGGGACGAGATGCAGGGCTTTGGCTGTTAGGCCCTGAAATCTCTCCATGTGGACAGTGGCAGCTCCTTGGCTCGAGGCACCTCCTTCTGTGCAGCTCTGTTCATTTTCTTACGTGCTTATTTCTCTAGTGGCTGCCACAAGAGTAGCCCTGGCCACATCCCAGGCCAGAGTTGTGTCCCTGTGCCAGCAGTCATGGGAGAGCGAGCTGGCAGCTAGATCCCTTCCCACAAGCCCCAGCATCTGCCTCTGTTGACAAGCGCGGCCCACAGTGACGTGGAAGTTCACAAAGGCACGTGGGCAATGCTTTCCACAAACAGCATCTTTTGCTGACACTCCAGAGTGTGTGTGTGTGTGTGTGTGTGTGAGGGATGGGGTAGGGGAGATCCCAGGGCATCAGTGAGAAGTGCTAGAGGTAAGGAGTGGCCTCCTCAAGGTGAACCTCAGCATTGTAGGAGCTCCCAAGATCCACGCTAGGGCAGTTGGTACAGCGTCTCTGCTCCTGTTTTGTGTGTGTGTGTGTGTGTGTGTGTGTGTGTGTGTGTGTGTGTGTTTTCCCCTTGGATGTGTCTCCTCTGACCTTGGGCAGGCAGACAGCAGCTAGCAGTGGATGGGCTTTCTCGGGATAAGCAGGCTTTGTCCTTCGGCTACCAACATCTTTCCTTCCTTTACTGAAGAGCAGAGCCCATCGGCTTGACCCTGCAGCACCATGGGTAGCTCCCCTCTGGAAACAGAGCTGGAGACTTGTACCAGGCAATGGCCAAGGCTGAGGTTGGCAGCTCCTGGGAGGGAGATCTAGGGCTACATAGGCACCTCACAGCCTCCCAGGGGAATCCGCAGTGTAAGAGTGGATCACAGAGTGGGTGCGAAAGGCTGTTTAGCTCAGACGCCTGCAAGCAGCTCCCATAGCATCTGTTTTAACCTCTACCGACTCATCAGCCATAATCATAATGGAATTTGGCGCTCCTCTCACTGACTGTCACCTCCCTTGAACACGTCACTTACTGTATAGACACGGATGAGGAAACAAGTTCCCATTTGTCCCAAATTACATCTGCTATTACGAACGCTAAACGCCTGGGACGGCACTGTGAGGCTCAGCAAATTAACTCATGGTACATCGGCTGTTGCTAATCCAACCCGACAGATGCTTATCTCTGAAAAGATTTATGGTTCTTCATAATATAATCTGCTGCTAGATTAATTTGTTTAGCAAAACAGATTTAGAAGAGGGAAAATATGTGTGTTTGCTTCGAATGCAGAGAAATGTAAATTCTGGCAGTGATGCCAGTCTACAGGGAAGGGAGGCCTCTGAGCTGGCTCTATTGGGGGGCTGGACCATGGAGGCTCAGTGAAAGAAGAGAGGACTTTCAAGGACTCCCGGGACCAGACTCCCTACGTCCCAGCTGACTCTAAGCAGAAGCCATTCAAGTTAGACCCTGGGGAGAGCTGGCTATTGGTATGGAAGATGGGATATTTTTTTGGATGACTCGGGGAAGACCGTATAGTCTCCTGTCTTTGTAAGATTCCTGGGTGGAGAGATACTTGGAAGGAGGTTTGATTTTTTTTTTTTTTTTTTTTTTTTGATCCCTCGACCTCCATGAGACACAGACCTGAGCATCTTGCATGCTGGGGACGGTGACGCTTGTTCACATCGATCCTATGGAATCTGAGGCAGTAGGAGTGTTGTAGCTGTGGTCTGTGGAGGTTCCGAAACCAGTGCTGAGAGCAGAGTCTAGCTGCTGCAGAGAGGTCCCCATGCTGACCTGCTGTTTTTATTCCCAGCTAGCGTAACCACAGTACGCCCTTGGCCATCTCAGAGGCAGAAAAGCTCAGCAGGGACTGGAGAGTCTGGTCATCTTACCCCAAATTGACCCACTTCCTGCTGATGACACCCTGACACTTGGAAGTCAGTTCCGTTCTCCACAGAGGAATCTTTTGGCGTCTGGCTTGGGAATTCATTGTTTGGTTCTGTTGCTCCTGTGTAGAACAATTTAAGAAAAGGGTCAGGTTACATTTCCCTGTGTGTCTTTCTGAGCTCCAGGAATTCCTATCGGTAAAGTGGGGAGCTCTGGAATTACCTAGGGCCTAGGATTAAAGCAGTAGCTGCTGGGACTTCTAGAAAGCTCCTCTCTCAGGAGTCAGATGACAGGTGAGATAAATGAGAGGTGTCCTTGGACAGCATGTTTGTCCTCTCCATGGACACAAGAGAGATAACTACCTCATAACATTGCTGTGAGATCAAAGTACACAGTTCCCTTCATGAGCTTAGGGTCTGGCACCTTGTAGCTGTGTTGGGTGCTCTTACTATAAGGATGAGGATGGTGGTGGTGGTGGTGATGGTGGTGGTGATGATGATGATGGTGATGATGATAATGGTGGTGGTGGTGATGAGATGATGGTGGTGATTATGATGATGATGATCATGGTAATGGTGATGATGATGTTGATGATGGTGGTGGTGATGATGATAATGATGGTGGTGGTGATGATGATGATGATGGTGGTGATGGTGATGATGATGGTGGTGATGGTG
>OU015754.1:83381110-83392101 GCA_907169655.1 Acomys percivali | reverse complement strand
TGATGATGATGGTGGTGATGGTGATGATGATGGTGGTGATGGTGATGGTGATTAAATGATGATGATGATGATGGTGATGATGATGATGATGGTGATGGTGATGGTGGTGGTGATGATGATGATGGTGGTGATGATGATGATGGTGATGATGGTGGTGACGATGACAGAATGGTGAGATGATAACAATGGTAAGGATAGTGATGGGGAGGTGATGATGATTGTGTTGACATTGGTAATTGTAGTCATGCTCATGCTGGGATGGTCATATTCTGGTGAAAGTGATGATGATGTTAATGGAGGTGGTAGTAGTATTTATTGTGGTGATCTTGAAGAGGGTGGTGACGTTGGTGATGGTAGTGATGCAATAATACTGGTTGTACTGCTGTTGATGGTGAGCAGTGGTGATGGCGACAATGACAACGTTAGCAACGATGATGACACGATGATTAATGGTAGTAACGGTGGGTGGTGAGTGACAGGGGTGATGGTGATGGCGTTGGTGATGGAACTGATGGTGGTAATGGTGGGTTTAACTGGTGGTGATGACTACGGTGACGGTGAAAGTGACGATGGCTATAGACTTGATGGGGACAGTAGTGGTAATGGAGGTGGTGGTGAGGCCGGTGCTGGTGACAGTGGTGATGATGATGATGGGATGGGAGCAGGAATGTAGGTGACACAAATAACTTATTTCCTGTGCTTGTGCTGACTGGCCTCGGCCAGCTTTGAGGAATCCTTTAATGAAGTCCGAAGGCTTTGTCTTTGACCTTGATGCTCCCTGCAGAGCTGTAGATGCCCTCGTCCGGCACTGCTTGGGATGGAAAGTCACCTGGTACATGAGCACCGAGGTGACAAGCTGCAGCCTAATGTGAGTGCTGGCAGCAGAGGGGACAAGTCAGGTGGGTCACCAGTTTGCCTGGGCTTGAGTGAGAGGGCTCCCTGCAGGGCGGCTCTGTCCCACAGCCCTCTCATTGGCCATGAGTCAGAACCCAGAGTCTCTCAGAAGAAACCAGAAGTCCTTGCATGAGTCTTGGTCTTAAGCTCACAAAGGAGTTCGTGGGAGCTAAATCCGACTGATTGTGGCTACTGATGGGCCCACTGTGAGAATACCTGGAAGGTGGGAGTTTGGCTACGGTTAGGGCCTGGACCTGCATGGTGCCCTGTGCCCCTTGAATCCCAGAGGACCCCAGGTAAATCGACACTTCCTCCAGCTGTGAAATTCAGGTCTGTCAGAAGGTGAGGCACTGAGGAAAGCAGCCAGGCCAAGAAGAAGATGGTGCCCTTCCTCACCAACCCAGCCCATCTTACGATTCCAGCCCCTTGAAGGATGCGGCGGCTTAGGTGCCGCTTGGGTCTTGCCTCGTCATTTTTTGGCTTTGCAATCCACTCTCCACTTGTGCGTTTCCAGTTGCTTTGTGTTTCTCACCTACTAGTAGGCTTTCAGTGCCATTTGTGAGCACTAGAGTTAGGGTTGTTGTTTTCTCAGCAACTCAGTGGCCAACTGGCCCGGGCAGAGGGATACCTGGTCTTGGGATCATGCCCCGTAACCGCGACATGTTCTCTAAACACTGGGGTTGGCGTGGAAGAGAATCAGAAACAGTTAACACTGCTAAGAGAGTCACTGTGGCGGTCCGAACCGTGAGCCCCGTGTAACTAAGTCACTGGGTGTTTGCTACCAGGAAAGTGGATGTGTCCTTAATTTAATGGTGTCTGAAGCAAATGGGTCATGGACTTCAAAAATTTTGAGGCTTAATTGGGATAAGAGCATCAGAGAACAAAAGTGTAAGAAGCTACGCAACACCTTAAACTGCAGCCCGCGGTCTCCGGAGTCGCTATCTGAGCCAACAAAGCCCCACAACATGGGGACGCTATGGGGTCGGAAGATGCCGTACATGTCCGGTTGTGCTCACAGATGAGGATGCGGGGTGGCCAGCCACCCACTGGTCCCACAGAGTCTGTGGAAACAACCCCTCCCTCTGCTTTTGCTGAGAGAAGCTCTGCTCACTTGGAGGTGGGCTATTTCCGCTCTCCGCTCCTTCTGTGGGGGGCTTCCTTCACTTCCCTCATGTGTGCTGTGGCCTTGGTTTATTGCGCTCAGCACATCTTCAGCTCCTCTTGATCCCCTTCTGAGAGCACATCTGGAACGGGAGGCTCTCCAAGGCTGACCCCGCCCATTGCCCATCCTGAGCGCCCCCCCCACCCCGTTACCTGGGAGCTGCAGAAACTGGCTTTCCCCAGCCTTTCTCTTGCTGGGACCTGTGGCACTGCCTCCACCTGCAGCGAGGGACCGACCAGACCAGGCAGTCCTGCTTAGAAGCAAGTTTCCTCTCTGAGGGCGGGGCTGCTGCCTAGGCAGGGTTGAGGGAGTCTCGTGATTGCACCCCAAAGAATATGTCTCACGTTGCACGCGTAATGCTGCATTGGAAGCAACTCTGTGTAACACACATATGGCTGCGTATATGGCTGTTATCTGTGCCTGGGGGAGCCATCCTAAAGCACTGAGCTTAGATATCAGACAGAATGCCATTTTTAGCACCATTATTGGTGCATGTAAGAAGACCAGCTTTAGAATCTCCGACTTCTTGACCGTTCATGCATCAAGCCATCAGCTTTCTTTTTAGCTGATGTAAAAGGCTTTGTTTCTGGTGGGAGCAGAGAGAGAACAGGGCTACCCAGCCTCTTACACTCTTTCTAAGATGTTTAAAGACCCATGTGGGAAAGTGAGTCAAGCCAGGACACACCCCTGAGTAAGGACGGCGGAGTTGTCACAGAGCTACAACTTCACGAGTGACACTGGCAGTGAGTGCTGGGGCCAGAGGAGACCGCTGACATGGGAGGGGGTGGGGGTGGTGGCTTTGATGAGTGGAGTGGGTAAGGCGTCTACAAACCTGGAGTCCTTGGTGGCAAAAGTGATTCTGAAGTCACACTGCTCCTCCTCCTCCTCCTCCTCCTCCTCCTCCTCCTCCTCCTCCTCACTTACCTCCACCCATCCGCCTCCAAAGCCCAGTCCACACCCAGCTGCTATAGGGGGCTTCTTCTGAGCTGCTTGGCTGTTGTGGAGAAGGTTCTAGAGCTGCCTATTTGGAGTTACAAGTGGCTTCTCTCCCGAACAACTCTGCCTTTGCCCTTGAGCAGGAGGGTCCTGCCTCAGGATGTCAGACAGCAAGGCCACAAGGGCTGTCCCAATAGAGTGAGATTCACTGGGAGACGTGAGTCACCCCCACCTTAACAGCGGGGAAACTCCCAGTGACGCTCCAGCCCCCAACGCCGCCCCAACACGTCACAGTGTTGGCCAGATTCTGCAGAGTCAGCCAGAGTCGAGAGTCGCAGAAGCTATCAGCCTGAAGGATGTGCCAGATGGTCAGACACAGAGATGAGGCTGCAGGCCTCTGCTCAGCTGTGGATCAGTGAGTCCCGAAACCCGACACCTTGCATTCTGTAGTAGGGGTGCAGTAGTCAGCAGGAATGGAGGAAGAAAGGTTCCTTTCTAGAATTTTCTTCCAGCAGTAAGGGCCAAGTACAGTAAGTCACGGGGGGGGGGGGGGGGGACGGGGGTTAGAGAGCAGATATCTGCCCGGGGAGGTGCTGGAGGGTCAGTTAAAGAGAGCAGGCCAGTCATGGTGGGAGGAGAGCCTGTAGGCAAAGCCTGAGCTGGGCCTCTGTCCATGGTGGCATCTCTCCGTGTCCTTGACTCCACCTTGTGACCTTCCTGGCCTTGTGGCTTCTTTGCTTACACAATTGAAAAGGAACTTTCCTCTTCCAAGGTTGTTCTGAGAAAATGCTTGGCCAGTTGTGTGGACACCAGCACTGAGGCCCGTGGCCAGGCACGTTAGGACGCATCCATGACCATGCCCCTTGACGTGCCTGGGGTGTCTCAGTGTGGGGGCTCAAAGGGCTTGTGTCTTCCAGGCCCCTTTGTTGTTTTCCCCAAAGTTGGCAATCTAAGTCTGTTCTGCTCCTCTTCTTCTGTGGTTGTCCTCCAGACCCCAGGACCCCTCACACTGAGGTGACAGGTCCCCCGTTGCCGTGTGCTTTGTGAGATTTGCATGCCAGACTCATGTTCTTGAGGGGAAGGGAATGTCCGTGTCATTCCTGTGAAAAGCTAGTCATGTGATGAACAGAGCATTGCTTTCATGTCTGTTCCATGAACCAGCACCATGGCCCAGTCTTAAGGCTCAGAGGCAGCTGCTCTGTCACCCCCTCCACCAGTGTGTGTTGGAACTATCCTGACCCGTCGTCACAGCCTGCTGGCTTGGACCAGACGTGTTCTCTTAAAGCCCTGGAGGCTGGAGGCCTGACTTTGGCTGGGGGAGGACCGTGTTGTGGCTGGTGGCCCCAAGGGAGGATCTGACACACCTCTGAGCTCCTGCGGCGGCAGGCCGTTCTCAGACTGTGGCTGTATTGCTCTGACTCCCACCTCCGTCTTCCCAAGGTTAGCATTTCAGTACCCTTCCGCCTGTCTCGTAAGGCCATCTGTCTCAGATTTGTGTCTACTTCGGTAACTGTCACACTTGCACCGCTAGGCACTTGGCCGCATTGCATCTGTGGGGCCTATTGTCTAAATGAGATCACACCCAGGAGTTCTAAGAGTTAAATTCATACGCAGAAAAGGAGGGTCTTGTCTGGCTGAACTGTCCAGGTCCTGTGGTTTTGGGGTGTCAGGGTTTCTCTGCAGGGTTTCTTCACCTGCAGGTGAAGACCAGGACACCAGGACAATCAAGGCTAAATAGAGATACCTTGTCTCAAAAAACAAAACAAAACAAAACAAAACAAAACAAAACAAACAAACAAACAAAAAAGATGGCTGTGTGAGGAATTGACAAGGTAGGCATGCATAAGTGGTCAAGTTTCCCCAATGCCAGCCCCCAGATGCTGTGGAATTCCTCCTCGGCCACAGATCTCTACTTGTAGTGTGCCTCTGTGTAGTCTGAGACAGGTCTCGGGTATGCCTTATTGTTTATAAGCTTAGTCAGTCCCCAAGAGGCCCAGCTCAAGGCTTCATGAGACTCAAATGTACAGGCCTGTGATAAATGTGGCCCTCAACTTGCTTCTGTAAATAAAGTTTTATTGGCACGCAGACACTTCCTTCAGGGTCTCCATTCTTTTGACTTCTCTGGAACACATTGGCATCTACGCAAGTCCATGTGCAGGGTTACGCAACTAAGTTACCTCACCAAATGAATGCATTCGAAGTACCCTCATGTCTTAAGTAAGTTTATAACTTTGTGTTAAGCTGCAGTCACAGCTACCCTAGGGTGCACACAGTCTAAGAGTCTAGACTGTGCATTAGACAGCCCGGGGTGTTCTTGGCTTCTAGTTAAAGAATTGAGTGGTTGCAGCATGGACCATTACACCCAGAAAGATGAAAGCACTCTCTGGCCATTTGCAGATAAGGTTCAGCTTCCTCCGACCACTGCAGGCTAAGGCAGGCCCTAGGTGAGAAAGTGTGCTGTCTGTGATGCCTGTGCTCATTTTAGTTAGGAACGAACGAGTGCTGGAGACAGGTGTCAAAGGAGAGAGGCCTGGATGCGCCAGGGTCCTGCAAAGGGATCTAGTTGGAGAAGGGCTACAGTGTGTGCGGAACATCATAGCTTGGTTCTCTTGGTCACAGGATGGTTCAGGCATAACGGAGGGCGAGTCTGCTTTCCCGGGCATGCCTCTGGCCTGGGACAGTCAGAGGTCAGTCGCGGCATAGCACCAGCCACTGACACGGGAAGTGCAGCAAGTCTGGCTCAGAGACTTAGCATGCCTTTCAGACATGGGGGAGTTGGGCCTGGCTAGGGCATTGGCAGACCTGCTTTCTACAGCTATAAGCTGCTAAAGTGGCAAATTTGAGAGCCTGAGGCAGATTCGAATATTTCTGTGCTGGAGGGCCTGGCCAGCTCTGTCCCGGCACTAGTGGAGTCGAACCTCCTGCACTGCGCTGACTGTGGTGGTGAGAGCCCTGCTCCCCTGCTCCCCATCCATGGAATTAGCACGCTTTCTGGTCCCTCTTTGCCTCAGAGAGAAGCCAGGGCAGCTGAACTCAGAAGCCCCATGTAACTGCCGCACAAGGAGCAGCAGCCAGGCGCCTGGTGCTGTTGTGAGACGCCACCTTATTTTAAAGAGTTGTTTTTTATTATTTAAAATCATATGCATGTGTCTGTGTGTATGAGTGCAAGTGTCAGAGGGCCCCCGGGGGCCTCTTGGGGATGGAGTTAGAGGTGGTTGTGAACTGCTGACATGGTTCTGGAAACCAAATCCAAGCCCTCTGGAAGAGCAGTAGGTACTCTTAAACATCAAACCATCTCCCCTCCCCTGCCCCCACCTCTAAAATAGACCTTAAGGTTGTGAAGGAAGGCCATGGCCCCAAAGGGATGCCCCATGAGTGCCCCACCCTCTTCTCGTGGCCTCCTCTGGGTGTTGAATCTTCACAGAAGGCCCAGCCCCCAACCCTCAACCCTCTCCCCCCCCCCATACAACCTGTGCAGCGGTTCAGTCTGAGGTGTGGGCGACAGCTGTTCCTCCTGAGTCATCAGCTCACTTGCTCTCTCAACACTCCAGGTGCCGTTTCCCAGGCTCAGGCTGCTAAATACCAGAGGATGACAAACCCTCATGTCCCTCAGCGCAGCCCTGGGAAGCTCAGGATGCAGCAGGCCCAGAGGCACACAGACTGCTGCAGATCCCCTTCCTGTCTGACTCCCCAGCAGGTGTCTGCTCCCATCCCCACCCTTCCCATGGTGCCTCAGGAGCCTTAGATCCCCACCAGTGGTGTTTACCCCTGGTCACCTCACCCTGGCCTCTGCAACCGTTGGTTACTGCTACCAAAGACCTTAAAGCTGTCATCGTATGCAGCCTTACCCTTATACCCTTACCCTTGGGAAGCAGAAAAACTGTGGTGTCCCTGCGTCCGGCCTGACCAGAGCCAGGGGCTAAGCACACTGAATGCAATTCCAGAACACTCCCTGATGCTATTCCTGCATCTGCAGAGCCCTCATCCCAGTGTGGGCGGGGCCATCTCCTACCTGTAACAGGTGGGTGTGGTCATCCGAAACTGTTTCAGGTATAGGAGTCTGTGCCTAGAGCAGGTTCATTAGGAGGCCAGCCTTGCTGGCCTGGTGGACACGGCAGAACTCTGTGAAGGGGCTGACGAGGGTCCGTGTGGTGGGGAGCTGAATGCTTAGGAGGTCCTGTGGCTTCACGGACAGACACTGAGGAGGCGGGCAGTGCATCATGACAGCACCTGGGGTAAGCGTGAAGCAGGCCCTGCCAGGCAGTTAGGGCCTAGAGCAACCTCAGAACAGGGAGGCTTTCACCTCCCTCAGATCTATGAACCCCTGAACAGGGCCCCGAGCCTCAGCCCCAGACCCAGCAAGGTTCCTTTCCCGTGTCTGTCCTTCTGTCCTGTTCTCCGTCAAGTCAGGGTGGGGAGTGGGTCTGAGTGAGTGGATGAGTGTGGAGTGGACACAGCCAAGGGCGGTGGGATGGGTCACTTGGGTGTGTGTGTGTGTGTGTGTGTGACTGTGCTCGGCTGATCCATGTAGCTGCCACCACTGGCTGATTAGTGTTAATGCTGTGCTGGACTGAGTGAAAATGCCACCCCCCCTCCCCCCAATAGGCCCATGTGACGTGGCACTATTCGGAAGCATGGCCTTGTTGGAGGAAATACATCACTGGGGGCGGGCTTTGAGGTTTCAGATGCTCAAGCCAGGGCCAGTGTCTCTCTCTGCTGCCTGTGGATCCAGATGTAGCGCTCTTAGCCCCTTCTCCAGCACCACATCTGCCTGCGTGCTGCCGTGCTTCCCGCCATGATTAAACCCTTGAAACTGTGAGCCGGCCCCGGTTAATTGTTCTCCTTCACAAGAGCTGCCACGGTCATGGTGTCTCCTCACGGCAACATAGCACTAACCGAGACAAATGCCAAGACTCAAAGGGACTTAGGTTATAAAACAACAAACTGTTTTCCCCTGCATGGTGGAGGCCCCTCTTCATTAGATCATAAAGAAGTCACTGCCATCCATCCATCCATCCATCCATCCATCCATCCATCCACACTGCCCTGGGCGCCATCCAACATCCCGAAGGGCTCCTATGATTACTGGGGACCTGACTAGTTGGCAGGGGAACAGTGGGTGCAGGGACAGGCACCCACAACCTTACAGCACAACCAGGAGGGCAAGAGGAGCTGAGCTCAGCGCTGAACCCAGGATGTCACAGCTAAAAGCCACAGCACTGTTGTGGAACTTCAGTCTTCGGTGGCAGATGGCTGGGTGCTGGCACCCCACAGCAGAGCAGGGTATGCTGGGCAGAGTTACCGGTGCTTTCCCTAGCCAGGCCCAGGGCTCTTTGCTTCTGGCATGCAGCCAGGCTCTGTCCTCCAGCTTCCAGTATCTTCTGTGGACACATGGCTCTCTGGGCGTGCCCTGGAATTTGGCCTTGAGTACAGACCCCACACCCATCTCCCTTTACCCACACACGTACGCTCAGGGTGAACCTTGTACCTGACACCCTAAGGAGACTTACACATTGTGCTTGTGGTACACTGAGCTCTAGGTCATATGGTATGAGGGAGCCTTGGGAAAAAGTCACTGAGGTGAGTTCAACTGCAGCTCCCAGAGATGGTTCATTCGTTAACGAACAGCGCCCTGGACCTCCTCTCCTGAAGCGTCACCTACAATAAACAGATAAGCAGCCCAACTTCTCAGATCAGGACACAGCGTGTTGTCCTATTGGCAGAGGCAGGGCAGGTCGGAGGGACAGGATAGGGTCTGCATAGTGTCCGCATGCTCCGAGGACCCCTCCACCCATCTGCTCGGCCTGGGGAGGGATACCGTGAAGGTGGAGAGATGTTGTGCGTGCTTCCGTACCGAGGCTCTTCTTGTATAGCCACAGTGTCGGGCTCCTCGCCAGTATGAGCGGCTTCAACTATGTGGACTCCGACCAGCTGGGCATTGGTCCTGAGAGCACAGTGGTCACGTGCAGGTCTCAAGGAGGCTGGAGGCAGGGGAAGGGGGTGTCCCTGCAGTGATCCTCCAGCAGTAGGCAGGGCTGGTTCCTTCCAAAGCTAAGGGAGACTTGGTTCCTGCTCCTCTCCCACGTCTGGCGGATGGACAGACGCTTCTTCCTTTTTCACGTGCTTCTGCCCAGAGCTGCCTTTCTTCCCAGGGACCCAGCCGTGGCTGCCCTTGATGACGTCATGGTAGCAAGGCCACATTCACATGTGTTAGGGGTTAAGATTCCGGTTTGTGGACTTGGAGTCCTGGTGAACTTCCTCAGTGCACTTCCTATGGACTTGGAGGTCATCTGATAATCTAGAAAGATCCCATCTCGGAACTTCCCAGCTTGATTCTATCCACAGAGATAGGTCTTCCACAAAGTCCCATCCACAGGTGCCCGGGCCAGGCCTTCGTTGTGCCTGGTTTAACCCATATGGTCCCCTCCCGTTACTCTGTACCCATTGCTTAGCAACACGGAGTTCTTCTGAGAACCATGGCCCCCGTGTAGCTCTTTCTGGGGGAAGCTTGAGGTGGGCTGTGAAGGGATGGGGTGCAGAGGGAAGGGCAGTTCTGTTAGAGGTCTGCATTGTGTACCCGCCTACAAACTTCAACCCAAGGGAAGACTGGCAGAGCGGCCGGGCCTGGGGTCCTCGAAGTCCACTTCTAGCTGGTGCTCACCCCACCTAGACCCTGGAGAGCACCCGCCCTCCTGATCTCTCTTCCCTACAAACTTTCAGCAGAGCACGAGGTACCGGTTCTCCCGCTGAACTTATGTTGCCAGTTGCCCATCGCTGCCTGGAAGGCACGCTGTGCCCCTGCCAACCCAGCAGCAGGGTCCCTTAGCTCAGTCATATTCCTAGCTACTGTTCAGACCAGAGCGCTCACCTTCCACAGAAGGGAAGGCCAGTTGTGGATAGTACCCCGCTGGAGTGAAGAAGCCCCTGTGGAGAGCAGTCAGTGCCCCTGGAATGCCTGCTGGGGTGCATGGAGCTGGGTACCCAAAGCCCAGATGCCTAGAGCAACCCTGCCTAGCTCCGCTCCTGCTGCGTGCTGGTGTCTTACCCCCTGGATGAAACATCTGAGCCTGTCTGTTGCTCCCTTCCTCCTCGCCTCCCCTTGGTCTAGTTTTGTAGACTCGACTCTCAAGATTTTAGGATGCTCAGTCTGTGATCTCATGGAAGTTCACATCTGCTCAGGTTTCTTCTTCGTGATGCTGTGGCCACGTGGGTACACAGCCCTGCTCTTGTGTGAAGATGTCTCCCGAAAAAAAAAGCTGAGACTATGGGGTCACACTGAATAAACAGGCAGGCAGGCATGCAAAAGGGGGCCTTGGGGACCCTCATCTGTGAGTCTCCTCACTTCAGAGTTCCAGGCACAGCTTGAGGAGTGAGGAGGAAGCTCAGTGCTCCTGGGGCCACAGCAGGCCTGTTCCAGTTCATTCCTGCCGTGAGCACAGCAGGGCTCTCCGCTTGCCTGAAAGGAGGTGGAGGCTAGGACTCAGGTGTGAATGCACCAGTTTCAGGAGAGAGGTCAAAGTGAGGGCTTTTGGAAGAGTAAAGGCCGCTGTCCTCTGCACCTGTCCCCTGTACCCATTGCTCCTGTAATGCTGCAGCTTGCCAGCGACGACCTCTCTGCAGAGTTGGTACTCCGCACCTCTCCGTGGTCAGCGGCATCTTGTGAACTGAGGGCTTCAGGTTAGCCAACACTGCTGTGGCATCTGTGAGCCTGCTTCCCAGGGTGGCTGGGTGCGTAGTGGGAAATAAACATCTTTGTGGGAGGGACAGCCACATCTCCCTTCCCTTCCTCAGGACAGCCTGAGGGAATACTGGCTAGTGGCTGATGACCCCTCTGGTCTGAATTGTTCTTGGGATCCCCTATTCCATGATCTTCAGGAGACCTTTTACTCTTTCTTTGATGCATATTTCACTGTGTGTGTGTGTGGGGGGGGGTGCGTGCAATGTTCCTGTGGCACTCAGGGCAAGGTCGCCCCCTGGGGGTCAGTAGGAGATATTGTCC
>OU015754.1:83362760-83380564 GCA_907169655.1 Acomys percivali | reverse complement strand
CCACACCCTGTCCTGCACACTCTTACCCGTGCCACACCCTGTCCTGCGTAAGACGCCTGGACCCCAAGGGGCAAAATCGAGCCAGGGTAAGCACTCCCCTCCAGCTCTCTGTGTCAGGGTCAGGGGAGGGCCACTGTGACACATACTATTTCCCAGAAACCAGAGCAAAGGCTGGCCTTGGGCTCCGCCCACACGCCGAGGTCTGTTGGACCAGAAATAGAAGGGGAAGCATTTCGCTCTGGCTTCTGTGCTCATAATTCTAGGACAAGATGCCCTTATGAGACGTAGATCAAGGAGGGGGCATGTGACTGGTGTGCGTGGCTGCACGTCCTTGACAGAGCTCCAGTTAGCGGCTCTCCTAAGTGGTCACGTCTGCGTATTGACTCGTCTCAGCCTAGAGAGCAAGAGAGCAGAGACCAAGAATCCGCAAAGGCTTCCTTCTCATCACGACAATTAAAATGCAAATTCAGACAGATGGGCAAAGGCCCTGAACCCCGGGCTCCTGCTCTGAAGAACAGACACACGCCCAGACTCCACACATTTGCAGATGAAAGCAAAAGAGCGGCGTGGGTCTCGTTGGCACCGCCTGCCTTAATATTAGCACTTAGCACAGCTGTCCCGCGTCCTTCCGGAGAGCACATGCTAGTGGTTCGTCTTGAATTAAATCTAGAAATGTGTGCAGATGATCCAGGAGGTAGACACGCCCTGAATCAACTGAGGGTGGTAGCAGAGACTCAGAGAGGTTAAGCCACTTCTCCTAGGTCACACAGCCTGGCAGGTTAGCGTTAGGCTTGGGCTTGGGGTTTGGGTTGCAACTGTAATTACGCGTTAGCCTCGTCCTATTTCTGTTATCGCCCCATGAGGTAGATGGTATTTGAACAAACAATGTTACAGCTTAGGAAGTTGAGAGAATCTGTCATCTTCATTCTTGCTGTTTGACCACAGAGCACACTGGGTGGAGCGACATCTTGTGGGTGGGGGTGTTCTGAATGTGATCCGTGTGCAGTCTTCGTGGGGCTCCTGAGGAGAGTGAGGGAAGGAGGAGGTGCGCCCCCCAGGAGGAGCTATGGGAAGTGTGCAGCAATGTGGGATATCGGACCTATGGGGGGAGGGCAGTGCTCTAGCCGACCGCCAACCCCCTTCGGGGCCAGGAGCATCCTTGAGCTCTTGAAGAAAGTATCACCTTTCTGCTTCTTCAGGTCCCCAACCCCCCACCCCCACCCCCAAGCCCTGCCCTGCCTGAGCTGGGTCACTGTACTAGTTGTTCGTTTGTTTTTGTTTGTCAAGTTGACACAAACCTAGAGATGTCCGAGAAGAAGGAATCTTAATTGAGAAAATGCCTCCATAAGATTGGCCCTGCATACAAGTCTGTGGGGCGTTTTCTTCCTTGATGACTGATGTGGGAGGGTCCAGCCCACTGTGGGCGGCGTCCCCACTGGGCAGCCTGAGCAGGCCATGGGGAACAAGCCAGTCAGCAGCTTTCCTCCGCGGTCTCTGCACCAGTTCCAGCCTCCGGTTCTTTCCCTGGCATTCCTCAGTGATGGGCCATACTCCATGAGGTGAAATCAACCCACCCCAAGTTGCCTTTGGTCACAGCAAGAGAAGGCAAACTAAGACAGTGATGGAGGTTGGCCTGCTGCAGCCTCCTCTGAGACACCAGGGTGGACGTGGGGGGACCTTCGTGGTGACCCTGGGGCCAGTGATGCTGGTGTGTCTGGTGGCCAATAGGAACAGGGCCTTGGAGAGTCTCATGCAGCCCATCCCCAGGCCCCACACTCCTCTGTCCTGAGAAGAAGCAAAGGTGAGGAGCAGCCAATTCCAGGCTCTTCCCCTCCCCCGCTTCCCCCCTCCCCCTGCCCCCCCCCCCCCCCCCACCTCAGCATCTCTCCTGTTGGGGCGCCACTCAGGTTACAGGGAGGAAATTCTTTCCGTGGCGTGGATGCCATCGATGCCTGGCCGTGGAGGGCAGAATGTGGCTGGAAGACCCACCCAAACAGTGCCAGCCTCTCTGGCTGAAGGTCTCTCCCACAGTGAGTTACATGTAGGCCTCACCGGGCAGGGTAAAGGCGGGAAGTGTGGCTCCTGGCTGGGCTGTTTGGAGGTGGCTATGGAAAGAGGTAGCTGTGTAGGGAAAGCCTACCCTTGCCAGTAGGGTCGGCGTCATTTCCTGCTGATGCCCAAGATGGAACCAGAGCTCAAGGGAGGCCTGCCTTCCTTCTGAGTGGGGCTGCCTTCCTTCTCTTCCTGTCCTTCTGAGTGGGGCTGCCTTCCCTCTCTTCTGAGTGAGGCTGCCTTCCCTCTCTTCCTGTCCTTCTGAGTGGGGCTGCCTTCCCTCTCCTCCTGTCCTTCTGAGTGGGGCTGCCTTCCCTCTCCTCCTGTCCTTCTGAGTGGGGCTGCCTTCCCTCTCCTCCTGTCCTTCTGAGTGGGGCTGCCTTCCCTCTCTTCCTGTCCTTCTGAGTGGGGCTGCCCGTCCTTTTTCTCTTGCCTGGTCCTCAGAGCTCCAGCGTGTTCGGCTCTTGCCCCTGCAACCCTCATGTTCTCCGGTCTCAGATCTGTGACTGAGTGGCTTCCTAGACGCCCTGGCTCCGGGGAGCTTCCCTGGGTCTCAGGCTGCAGACAGCCCCACGGTGGGTCCACTCAGCCTCCATGACTCAAGCTCACTCTCCTCCTGGGTCTTAGGCACACACCGTTGCTTGTAGGGGGTCTGAGTCTGGGCTTTGCCACTTTGCAGCCATGCAAACAAACTCACCCAGTACCTCCTGTAGAAGCTGCGCTTGCAGTGCTGAGTTTGGGTCTGTCTTGGGCCAGGACTGTGAGGTGTGAGCCTTTCCTGTGAGGTGTGAGCCTTTCCTTAGGCGTTGGGCTGGCAGCTCTGCCAACAGCAGGGAAATAAATGGCTTGCTCCCTACACCATCCTGTGAGGCTAAGACAGGCTGGGGGGAGGGGGGCTGCGCAATACCTGCCTTTCCAACCTGTGCCAGCATCAGCTCGGTGTGTAGGCTAGGCATAGTGCAGTCTGTCTGAAGCTGAAACTGTGTCCCTGTCTATACCCTGTTATCCTGGATTCTCAGAGGATCCATGATTAATATACCCACCAAAGTTCTGGACAAAGAGCCCAACAGGAAAACAAATGAACGGAGAGTTTGAAGATCAAACACACTGGGAACAAAGCAGCCATCACTGACCGTGCCAGAGGGTGTCAGGGGCACAGCTTGGGTTGAGCAGGCTCAGGTTGAGGATTGGGGGTGCGGTGGAGGGCAGGTCAGGGCCATCTTTTATCCTTTCCCTAGGAGGCTGCATTTTCCATTGATTGGTTCCTGGCAGAGGCTGCAGGTACCGGAAATTAAATGTCAGGGCGATTGAGCAACCCCCTGCCCCAGCCTCAGTGTCCCACCCAGGTACCGATGGCTGCCTGCTGCCCGCTGCTCCTGACATCCATCGCTACGTGGCACCAGGCGGCTCCTGTCCCACACCTCCCTCAGAGTGTTAACTGCAGATCTCCTAGTGGCCTCTGGAGCTTTCCGGGGAAATAAGTCAAAAAGTTAATTTGATTTTGAACAGATTCTTAAACCAGTTCCCAGAGGCCTTGATCACTTTGCATTCTGCGCTCTGCCCCCTGGATGGTGGCGCAGGGGCAGCGTTGGTTGCTTTCATGTTCTCTCGCCCACAGAAGTGACCCTCGGAGCACGGGTTTTGAAGTCACAGCCAACCGAAGACAGGAGCAGGCAGACAGAGGGCTCCATAGGCTCCTTATTTTGTTTTGTGCTTCTGATGTCAGTCCCTTGTGTGGAGGGCCGGCTGCGTGGCCCAGCTATGTGAACTGCCTGCGTGGCCCGCTCTGTGGTCCAGCTAAGTGGCTCTTGACACTGACGTGGAACTGTGTGTTTAATCAGACAATTATTTTATTTCCTGTTTCTCTACAAGCTTTCTTCACCTGCTCCCAAAAGAGCTGTAGACCCTCAGCACTCTGCTGAGCGGATTTCTCTATACACTCTTGACGGGCACAAAGAATCTTACAGGTCTGCACCCCAAATGATTGACAGTAGGGTGCCACCAGATGTCGACCCCCGTATTCATAATGATGCTATCAACAGGAGTTGAGTGGTGCCCATTGGCAGATGAGCGAGGTCCTGCACGGCCTTCAAGTGGGAAGCAATTGTGGCATCCAGCTGCAGTGTGGATGGGCCAGAGGCATGTGCAAGAGGCCAGGTACTTACTGCTCCACTTACATGGCAGTTCTTGCATCGTCTGACTCATAGAGACAGACGGTAGGACCAACGTGGTACCAGCCACAAGCTGTGAAGAGGTGCTGGGCACAAGGTCTTGGGGTGAGGTGTGAGGAAGTTCTGGGGATTAACAGCAGTGACAGTTGCCTAACATGAGTGACCAGGACGCTTCAGGTGGACACTTAGAAAAGGTTACCTGTGTCACATGCATGTTATTAAGATGTACAGTGTGTCTAGGCAGGAGGAGCGTCCCGAAGAGACGGGAACCAGACTCCCATCCTGGGCAGCACCTGACTCCCCAATTCTCCTGAGGTCCCAGCACAGTACCTTGGCTAGAGGTGTGGTGGCCTGAGCGTGGGGACATCCAGTTGGGATGTGGAGGTCAAGTGCAGTAAGTAGTCAGCAAGACAGGTTTCCTGCATGGAAGAGGGGCACATATGGAGGCAGGTCACAGCTGCAAGAAGCTTACCCTGCAGGGCCACGCCCCTCTAGGTTCTGGAGCACAGTGTCCCTCGGCTTGCAGCCACATCATTCCCATGTGCTCCCCGATCCTCTGAGGCTTCACCCTTGAGCATCTCTGTGCCTTACCCCTCCCCTTATAGACAAGTGCACATGGAGATGACACCTCCGAAGGTCTCTCCCCCAAAGGGGTGCATTCTGGGACTTCCATTGAATGTATATAGCAGTGCTGGCTCTGGGCCTGTACCCGAGGACACCCTTGGCTCCCCACCCACAAGTGCCCTGCGCTCAGACTTCTGTTTCCAACAGTCTTCATGGGAGGAACCCCAGCTCGGTGTTTAAGAGCACCTGCCGCTCTTGCGGAGGACGGAGGATGGAGTTCAGGTCCCAGCGCTGATATGATGGCTCACAGTATCTATAACTCCAGTTCCAGGGAATCCCAACAGCCCTCTTGCCTCCTCAGGCACCGCATTCATGTGCGTGCACCTCCATACAGACACACATGCGTACACATGGTCCCAAGTGTTCTTTGTCACTGCAAGATGTCCGATGACTGCCCCCATCAGGTTTTGGAGGAATCACCCTGGTGGGATCCAGACGGAAACCGCGTTAGTGATTTTACTCAAGTGCACTTCAGGAGAATGGCCCGTGATGAGATAACTGGCCGTCTGAAACACTGCAAGGCCACGAAAGCCTAAAAATTGGTAATGGAAGAAATAGAAGCTGCAAGACACTCAGGACCCCCCCCCCCATCTTCCTGCTTGGGAAGGCAGACATGACACCCTGGGGTGGGGTGCCGGTTAAGGGTCTCTGCATCACTGCCTCTTCTTTCCAAGCTTCGAAGGTTGAAATTGTTTCACAATATAAAACGAATAAACCAAATCGGTAAATCGATCACATAAATCCTGTGTTGCTTTTTTCACTTAGTCTTCCTAACACAAGGGTCACTTCCCCTCGGGGAAAAAGTTTCTGGCCTGTGAATTCAGGTGAGGCACATGTGGGAAGTGCCACATTACCCGTCACGCGCGCGCGCACACACGCACATGCACAAACACACACACACACACACACACACACACACACACACATACACATGTGTGGTTCTCCTCCTCCCTGGGGGGTGTTGGCCACCAGCTCACACAGGCAAGAGGAGCAGAAGGCGAGACACAGAGCTCAGAAGGCTGTGAGCCCAACAGAGAATGACCATTCACTCCGGGGACAACTTTGGGGAGCTAGTTCTACTTTATTTGGGGAGAACAAATCTATATAGCCCTTGGGAAGGTGGGGGTGGGAGGCTTCCAGGGCAGGTATACATAGTTGGCTGAAATTGGGCACTTTAATGATGCTTTGTTTGCATTTGGCAGCGTGCTTCTGTCATGTATGAACAGGAACACAGTACTAATTGTCCTATACATGCGGGGAGGGGAGAGCCAGCAGGGAGCTGTGTCAAAGGCCGCGCATCAAATGTGGTTAGGGGCATCTGTGTCTAAAGACACTCTCCAGATGGAGTCAGGCAGAGAGCAGGAGGCCCTGGTGGGGAGAAGGAGTCTCATGTAAAGCCGAGTTCAGAAAGGCTGTCCAGGCCGGGAGGATGCAACCTCAGACAGCAGGGCTCTTCCAACACATGCACACGCTGCAGTCTTGGCAGGACATTGCAACTCTTTGCAATTGGTGCTTTTTCCTTTTTCTTTTTCTTTGTTTTGTTTTAAGGTGTGTGTGTGTGTGTGTGTGTGTGTGTGTGTGTGTGTGTGTGTGTGTGTGTGTACACAAGTGTGCACATACATGCAGAGGCCAGAATGGGGTGTCACAGCCCCTGGAGCTGGAGTTACAAGTGGTGTGAGCCTCCCCATGTGTGTGTTGTGAACAGAGCCCTTATTTTCTGCAAGAGAAGCAAGCGCTCTCAACCACCCAGTGTCCCCAAGTCTGGTGTTTTCTTTCAGTCATCGCGTTTAGTACAGACTTGTGTCCGTGGCGTTGGTGAAGGCCAAGGGACCCAGCCAGTGTGCTAGGATAGAGTTCAGACGCCAGCTACCGAGAGGAGAAGATGCGGGTGCGGAAAGGTGGTCTGAAAGTGCCCTACCAACCCCTTGTGGGTTCTACCTCTGTCTGTAGCATGCAACTAGGGGGTCCCAGAGCCTGGCTTTTGTCCCCCTGCCACCCCACTCTCATGGACTCTGTTCTCTGAGCTGTACTTGGCTGTTAGAGTGACAACAGAGAACCTGTGCTCGGCTGCCGAGACCCTCCGCCATCTTGTTGCTGTTCTCTGACTGCAGGTGGTGGGAAGGGTCACCAGGCTGTCTGTCCCCTGACATTCCAGACACTAGGGTGCATAGATGGGTGGACTGAAGCAGAGGGCTCCACCCGTGTGGCATGGGGAGGCTGTCACCCACTCTGGGACGGGAGTTGTCAATGATATAGTTGTGTTGGGCTCAGCCACAGTCCCCATGTGAGTGAGTCCTCCGTGCCCCGTGGCCTCCCTTTCCCATGTTTCTGTAACTATGCTTTGGGAACTCATTGCTTCACCAACCTAGACATGGGTTGAATCATTTCTTTAGTCTGTCATCCATCTGTTCATGATTCCGAAGGAAAAGTTGTACCACGCCCCCCCCCCCCACGGTCACCACAGCACTTTGTCTCTGCTGCGTCTGCCCTCAAAGTGTGGAAACAGAGCCCTATTCTCTGCTTAGGACCCACGGGGTCAATTGGCTCTTTGTTGCCTGGGTAGTGAGGAGACTGGATGATCAGCAGAGCCTGCGGGACTAGGGTCTGTCAGGGGTGTGGCCAGGGAGGGAGCCACGAGGGCTGAGAGCACAGTGAAGGGGCAGCAGACATACCTCAGGCAGAGTCTGAGAGACAGGCCAGTGTGGAAATATAATATGGAAAGATAAGCACCCTAAACCAGAGAGAGAAACTGCAGGCATCACCTGCCTACTGCTTGGTACACTCACTCATAGAGGTGTGTGATCACACATTCATTCATGCTTTCATTCATTCATTGACCCACTCACCCACTCACTCACTCACTCACAGATGTGTGTGATCATTCATTCACTCATGCATTCGCTTATTCATTGATTCATTCATTAATTCATTGCTTCATTCATTCACTCACTCATGCATTTGTTCACTCACTAACCTACTCACAGCAGGCCAGCTGCTAGATGCTGAGCCTCTGCAGAAGACCCTGAAGGACTTTCTGGTCCCCTGCTTCCTCTTCCTGTCATGGAAGACTTGTCCTTAGCAGCTAAGCTTGAACCCATGGGTGCTTTGGGCAGCAGGGCAGGGCTGCAGTTGAAGGTCAGGCGGGCCCAACCCCATCTTCAGGTGGCCTGCAGGAGAATAATGCCTGACTTACCTGCTGGAAATCGATCAGAGGGAAATTGTCCTCCTGACTTGAACGATCTGCATGCTGTTCTGTCTTGATGATATAATTATGGGGGAGGCAGGGCTGCAGCAAAGCCCAGAATGAGCCCGTTTGGGGCTCTGGCTCTACTACACAATACAGAGCAGGAGGTGGGGGAGAGGCAGAGGGTTCTATTTGGGGAAAGCCGAGACCCATGTACTCAGGGCCTATGTGTTGGATGCTCAGGCCTCAGAAAAGGTGGAGAAGACGCAGAGGCACGCTGGATTCTGCCCGTGCTACAGAGAACTCCAGGGACCTGGGTGTGAGGTCAGGTTGGCTGGGGAGGGTCTGAGTCATTGTGTCAGTCACCATGGCCGCTTACACGTGGGGGCTGAGAAGGCGCCCAGGCTTCCTGTGCTGGCACAGGAAGTTCATCGCGTGCTGAGCACAGCCATTCCCCCTCACAGGAGCTGCGCGCAGAGGCCTCCTGTTTGCACAGTGCTCTGCGGTTGTCAAGGGCTTGCACCTATTGGTCCTCAGGCGGATGAGTAGGCTGAGAACATAAGTGATTTGTCCAAGGTCAATGAGTCAATCAGCAGAGCAATTATTGAACTCTATTAGAGAGCTCGTTGCAGCAGCCTCTGGGAGAGGCTGGTGGGGAAGGGACGCAGACCTGGCTGGGCTCTGCGGATTGGGAGGAAGGCTGGGTGCAGAGAGAGACACACCCCAGGCACACTCCAGAAGGCACATTCACATATGCATAGGCACCACGTCCCTTGGACACGTGTGTGCGTGCGTGTGTGCGCGCAAGTGTGTGTGTGTGTGTGCATTTAGGTTGTTACGTGTGCCCCTGCGTGTGTGAGTGCCTGTGCTCTGTGACATGGCTGGGCAGGAAGGCATGAAGGTGTATGTTCTGTGCACACACACACACACACACACCACATGCATACGAAGATGGTCACTAGACTGAGGTCAAGCCTGGTGGCTTGGGTGTGGATGGCTGTCACCCACAGGCGTGACCAGCGAGTCTTGGAAGCAGCCCCGTGGGGGCCGCGAGCTTCCAAGCTGACAGAACCCAGCGCCAGTCTTGTGAGGAGCCAAGTGTCCGGATGCAGTTGCCCCACCTCGGTCTCAGCCACCGCACCCCACAGTGCCCTTGGAAAGAGTGAGCGAGCCCAGGCAGGCACTTCTCGCTGCTGCGCTCTCAGCATCTGGAAAGGAAACAATCAAAATAATCGGAGCAATCATGCTAAATAAGGCTGCCTAACGATAACAAATGGTCTTCGGAGACACCCTCCGAGGCCCAGAGTGTGCTGAAGAGAGCACCGTGACAACTTCCTAAATTAATTGTTTCAGGCCTTCCAGCCACAGGCAGCCTGTGCTGAGATGCAATAGCCTGAAGTTACCTGTGCTGGATGTGGCCGGATCTTCCATGACCTCCCAGCTCCCCCACTCCCCCCAGTCCCCTCAATCCCCCAACCCCACCCCCCCACCCCGCTTCTGCCCCAGGGAGAACATAGAGTCCTGGCTTGGCTCTCTCTCCCATGAGGGCCTGGGCTCTCCTGAACGCCTTTGGCAGCGATGCTCCCCACCCCACCCCCATCTACAGAAAGCCTAGCTCTGTGGGGTCTGCACTGTGGCGCTGGTCCCCGTCATCTCCTTCAGGCCTCTGCACCTCATCGGTAGTGGCTTCTGTACTCGCTGGCTCATGGGACTGGGTTGTGTGTGCCTTGGGGTTCTAGGGTCCCCATAGTACACTGTAGATGGTATAGACACTCACAGAGGGGGACCTTCTCCAGCCTTTGTGTGCTGGAGAGATGAAAAGGACTTCACCAAAAATGTGGGGCCCACTGTGTGACTTCGGCTCCAAGCACTGAGCTGGCAGCTGACGGGACCCTGCAGTCTCTCTAGAGGCTCCACAAGGATCCTCCTGTCTCCCCGCGTCCCCCAGCTTCTGGGGACACAGACAAGCCTTGGCTTGTACATCTTTCCAGTTCCTCCGTCTTCACAGCGCCAACTCAGATGCTATGCTCCCATCTCCCAGCATCACCAGGGGCTTTCCTGTAGACACGCAGAACCTAGCTTTGCACATCAGAACCCTCGGGTGGGAGTTCGTTTCTGCTCTCTGCTGCCCAGGCCCAGCCGAGTGTGCGGGCTGACCTTTCTGGCCCCCGGGTACCAATGCACACACAGTAGATAGTGTAGACACTCACAGAGGGGACCTTCTCCAGCCCTTGTGTGTGGGCAGCACCTGATGTGATTTCATTGGCCCTCAAAGGTAGGCTGTCCTGCAATGTCTTCTGTCTTTGTGCGAGGGCTGCCCGGGATGCTGGGCTCAGCTTCGCTAGGAGCTCACACCGAGGTAATAAGCTTCTGCCTACGTAAGGTCTTTATGATGGATTAGCATCTTTCAGAATAGATGAAGTGAGCCTGTCCTGCTGTGAGGACAGTAGCAAGCAGCCATCTTGGAAGCAGTGGGTCCTCAGCAGACACTGAATCTGCTGGCCTTGACCTCGGGCATCCAGCCTTAAGAACTCTGGGCGCCCTGTGGAAGTATGCTGTTAGGACTATGCCAGAGGACCATGGTAGACGTCTTCCCTGGTGGACAGGATTCTACTGGTAACACTGCTCCCAATGACTGTCACACCCCAGCCCCAGCTCTCCCCTCCCCCCACCCTCTGGTTCCCACGCTTGCTCATGCTGCTCCCCTCTGGCCTGTAAAGCACCGTCAGTGAAGCTTACACAGCTGACAAGACCTACCCCAGGTTTCAAGGGATTTGCAACATCTCTTGGGGGACACAGCACCCAGGCAAAGGAGCATCCCACGTGCTGAGTCAGCACCACCTTCAACCCGAATTCACTGAGCCAGCCACTGTCCTGCTGAAGTCACCTTATCCTGGAAGCTCAGTGTCCCTGTCTGTAAAATAGAGATAAGTCTGACTCACCACTGGAGTCAGTGTTTCTACAAAGAGGAAAAAGTAAGATAGGAGATGTTAAAATCCCAGAGGTGCAGATTTTGGCTGATGCATCTATGGTTCCTATCATCATTCCCCAGGCAACAGACCTGCTTTACACACACACACACACACGCACACACACACACACACACACACGCACACACTTACTCATACTCACACTCACATACACACTTATACTCACCCACACATGCACACTCACTCACTCACTGATACACTCACACCTCATACTCACACTCACACACTCACTCTCACACACTCATACTCATGCACACTTACACACTTACACACATACACACATTCATACTCACACATAGGTACTCACACACAGTCACATGCACATACTCATACACACATACTACATATACTCACACACATACACACACTCACACACACTCACACACACATGCTCACACACACACTCACACAGACAGAGGTGACAACACTCTTGTGTACATGGGAGAGGATCAGAAAAAGTAGATAGAAGTCTAGAAGTCCTGGGTGCAGAGGAGGTCGCAGGAAGGGCATGTATGCTTTGTGCATGTGTGTACTTTGTGTGTATGTGTGTGAGACTGTGCATGTCTACCCATGTGTGTGCATTTTATGTCCATGTATATGTGTCTGTGTCTCTGTGCTTCTGTGTCTATTCATGCCTGTGTGTTCACAGCTGTGCATATTTACATGTCTGTGCATGCATGTTTATGTATTCATGTGTTAATGTATTCATGTGTGTATTAGTGTGTGCACACATGTACACCTGAAGCAGACACTGGACATGTGAACAGACTTCTCCCCTGAGGCAGGAGTCTGGCTGCCCCACATTGCTGACCTCAGACTATGGCCATGGGACCTCGAAGTTGTTTTCAAAATCAGTTTCCGGTTTTGAAAGAAAAGTATACATAGTGACTGCCTTTACAGACAGAGCCGCCGTGACTGCCTTTACAGACAGAGCCGCCTTGCCTGCCAGGTCTGGGCGAGCCATTGGAGGGGAGGGACTGCAAGCCTCAGGGAATCCCTGACCCACATCACCATGTACAGATGACTTCTCAATTCAGGAAGAGCCCATGGTCCCACTATAGGACTAGATAAGAGAGGATCCCCATTCAGAGAGAGAGGATAGTACAGCCCCTCCATCCCATGGCACCCCTATTTCCCAGAGAGCAGGGGCACATCAGATGGGGTTGCCAGAAAGCAGGGCCAAGACCTACATCTCCGTGGCTCACGAAAAAGGGTGAGTGGAGGAATTTATGGAGCTTGCACCGATCTGCAGAGGTCACCAAGCTGGCAGTGGTGAGGTCACAACCAAACATCTAGGCCTCCAAAACTAGTGTTCCCCTGTATTTCTCAGGACAGTGGCTGACTGTGAGCCTGCCCGACAGGCAGGTGCATGTCCTAGCCACCATCTGAGGTGGCCACAGCTCCATTAGGAACATCCCCAGCACATGTAGCTCAGCGTACACAGCACTTTAAGTCGGCTCAGTGATGGAACATGATGCGCTCGCCGGACATGCCCGCTGGCTCCCTGACTCGCTGTCGGAGCCGCCGAGGGAGGCCTGGCCCACAACCAAGCTGTGCCTCTGGGGAACTGAAAGAAAGAGCAATACCTGGGACAGGATCAGAGGCTGTCTCCTCCTCCACTTACTCAGTCAGTCAGTTGCCAAATATTTACTCTGTGGCTGTGCTCTAGGGACATGGAGCTGAGAGAGGCACGGTGCCTCATTCGCAGAGCGCACAGCCCAGGCTACTCAACTCAGAGCTGTGTGCATCCCGCCCCACAGTTTTATACAGAAACTGGCCAGTTTATCTAAGAACAGAGAGACCTGATGGGCAGGCAGGATGGCAGTGCTCTGTCCAGGAGTAGAAATCACAGTGCCAGATAATCCAAAGGAGACCCGTCACCTGAGCAGTGTCATTACGTAAGACAGGGCTACAGGCAGCAAGTCCCCTGAGTCTCCTTGAAGGCCTGGGGCAGAGCTGATGGATAGGACACCCCTTGGCTGCGTGCTCATCTTTCTGGCCTGATGAAAACTCCTCACGCCTCAGCTTTCTGTCTCTCTGGATCACAGTGTTGCTGGCTCGGAGGCGACAGGGTTGGGGTGGGCTTGGGTTGGCCAGGAAAGAGACAGGCCAAGCACAACCCTCGGCTTAGATGGAGAGAGTTCCATCCTGGCTGTGCAACACAAAAGGGTGGCGAGACAGCATCATGAAAGAGACTGGCAGGATTGGTGGTGGAAGAGAACGGACGGAAGGGAGAAGATGACAGGAGAGCTGACAGAAGGGGGTTGGGAGCTGGAAACGGGAAGCTGCTGTGGTACCCGCTGGGATGAGGAGGCAGAGAGGGCAAGAGGCTCGCTGTGTGATGGAGGCAGCTCTGAGCTGCCCCCAAGCCACTGTCAGCCCAACGCAGAGGTGAGGAGTTGGCTTAGAAGGACCTGCTGGTGTGGCCAGTGCACAGATGGATGGCTGTAGGACTGTGAAGTGATTGGGCGGCCCCGTGCAACCTCTGAGCTCCCTGCTACCCTCCTTACAGAGCTATGAGAAGGGCTGGCCCGCCTGGCAACACAGTAAGTCTTAGGCAGATGACAAGCTGGAGGGACCTGGCCCAGAGAGTGTCTGCAGGGATTTGTTGTGGGAGCTGGTGTCCATCTGCATCGGGGTCTTATAGTGACAGTGACGAGATACCTGGCAAAAGCAAAGGGTGAGGGTTTATTTCCGGTCACAGCCCATCGTGGTGGAAGGGTGGACAGGGCGAGCAGGAAGTAGTTGTCATACTGTGGCATTCAGGAAGCAGAGGTGAAGTTCAGTTCACTTCCTCCCTTTTTTGTCTGTCCGGGCTCCATCCCACCAATGTTCAGAGAGCTTCCTCAATTAACCTAATCTAGATAATCCTCACAGGCATGCCCGGTTTCCATGGTGACTCTAAATCCCATCAAGGTGACTGGCAAGATTAGCCACAGTGCTGTCCCCTCTCCTCCTCAGTGTTTGTCCTGCCAGGGGCACCCTCCCTTCTCTGAGCCCCCTCTGTCATCAGGAAGAGCTCTGACCACTTGTGACCACTCCCACCCTGTGCCCAGTGAAGATGCCTCATGACAATTTACTCTTCTGAGCAGAGTCTCTCAAAAGGCAGGAGGCAGAGGGTGGCTTCTGAAGGTTTACCTCAGAGACTGGCTGGTTCTTCGCAGACTTCTGCTGTTCCAGCCTGGGGATCCCTGGCTCCGGGCCACTGGTGGCGGCCAGTAAGTCCTCTTCCCCGGCACCCCTCTCTTCAGCCTGCCAAGAGGCTAGGTGGAGCCTATGTCAATCTGGTGTTGCCCCTGTGCACTCACCGATCCAAGATCCAAGGAGTGTCAAAGTTCCTTTTGGCCGAACCTTCCTTGCTGTGTGTGGAAGGCAGGTTCAAGGGGAGTAGGCTCTATGGAGACTGAGAACCCTCAGAGTTTTGTCTTGGTTCCATTCTGGCCCCAGCGGTCACAGTCTTAAATCTTTAGGGGAGAATCTGAATGCAGGCAGAGGACCCAGGCCCCACTTCTGTTTGCCCACAGAGGGAAAAAAAAAAACCACACCCCGCCCCCCAAAGGAAGTAAGCATTGCTCACAACCAATGACAGTGTGATTAACAGGAATAAACCCTTTCCTCAAACACTTCGCATGTATTATTCATATATGAATTATTCATGTACATTATTTACATATATAATATTAGCATTATCTGTGTCCCAACTCTCTCTTGGAATTCTCCATCCTCTCATATCTTTTTATATTAGCCATGTTCTTTCGGAGCTAGCATCTGGGAACTGCAGGCCGGAGTTAGTGGTTCCCCTGCAACGCCTTCTTGGGTCTCGTCCCCTTTTTCTTTCCCTGTCCTCTGGTGTGTCTGGTAATCTTGTGTTCTGTGCTGGCCGCTGTGTGTGTACAACTACAAAGAGGGCGCGAGGCTGTGGATCAGAGTTTGGCAAACGACTGCCCAGGGTCCAAGTTCAGCCGGTTTCCTGTTATGTGTGTACTCTTTAAGAGCTAGGGGTGGCTTTGGTGTGCTTAAACGGTTGAAGGGATCAAAGGTGTGCTCCTTCACAGCATGTGGAGAGGGCTTGAAATTTGAATTTCAACGTCCATATGCAACATCACATGGGTGCTTAAGCCACGGCCCTCCACTTGTATTTGTCCTTGGCAGAGTGAGCGGTTGCTACAGAGATGGCTTGCCATCCCCAGAGCTGTCCTTCTGCCCTTCCCTGCAGGGGGGGGGGACTCCTTTCTCTGCCAGCAAGCAGCCGGTCTGGGACTCTGAACTAAGCACCTGGCTTCTGTCTCTACAGCTTGCCTTTTTGGATATTTTTTTTTTTTCCTTTGTAGCCAGTGGCTGCTCTAGGGGCCTCCAGGGGATGCTACTGTGAGGTGGGAGGGACCGAGGTTTGCTGTGTCCTTAAACTCACAGGATCCTCCTGGCTTCTGATTTCCCAGGCTGCACCTGGATGTCTTGGGCACGTAGGTATCTCCTGCTCTCACTGATGATGTCATAGTTGTGGGCCTTGGAAAGCCTCCTTGGAAACACAGGTTAGGATGTCATGGGGACCAAACACAGAGCAAAGAGCGGTGGCTTCCTGCTGGCTGCTTTCTTCCCAAAGGAGCCCCTGAGCTCTGGGCCTCAGACTCCTCCTCCTCCTCCCTCCAATCTGTCACTCTTTTGGCAGAGGACAGGCATGGTAGGGACGGTGCCTGGAGCTGATAATACCAGGTCGCTCGTGTCTAACTTACAGCTACGCCAGTGGGCAAATTTGAGGTGGGCTGCCCGGCTTGGGTATGACTTTCCCTGGCTGGCAGTGAAGCTGGGCGTGGGGTCTGATATTTCTCAGGCCGTGCTGTGCTCTGCAGGCGCCTCTGTGCACAAGGATGTGTTGACTCTGCCCTGCTTACTGAGAAACCAGAGAAGGGGCTTCAGGGGGGCACAGGAGGGGCAGGAGCCTTTCAAGTGGATGTGCTCACCCCTTTACTGTGTTAGTGGCATAACTGTCGTGGTTGCTACTAAATTCAGTGACAGTCCCTGGGGGAGCCTTGGAAAGCACCAGAGAACCCTTGGGGTTCTGTCTCCACATTGACCCTTTCTGGACTGTACCCTAACTTCAGATTTCCCTGCAGCTGCTCAGCTGCTAGCTGGAGGTCCCCGGGTTCTGCGAAGGCTCTGAGAATGATGCTGCAGGCAAATGAGGAAGCCGGGCTTGTGGGGAGCTGTGGGTCTTGCTCCAGGGTGATTAGGCTGGGGTCACCATGCCTCTGCGGGCAATGTAAGCATGGAAGTGAGACTCAGAAATCTTGGGAAGCTCTGTTGCTAGGGTCAGGGGTCAGGGCACTGCTGGATCATGGGGTGGGACACTCTGCCTGGAGCCCTGGTGGGGCATGAGGACCTGCCAGCACACATCAGGGTCTTGCTGTGGGGAGGAAAGGCAGCCAGCCCAGCAGGGCAGGTGGGGACCAGCTTGGGGTAGCGCCGAGGTGCACAGACGAACAAGGGGAAATCTCTGTGGGAGAGGGATGTGGCTAAACAGACCTAAGTAGAGTTTTGCTAAAGGCAAGCTGGGGTCTCTATGGAGTTTGGGGTGGAGGATGAGGACCCCAGTGGGGGCTCTAGCTAAACTGACTGGTAAGGTTCTAGGAAAGCCTGGCTTTCCAAGTGAGTGCACATAGGCCTGGGAGCCGCCGTGAGTCTGGTCAAGCACAGACTGTCATTGATTTGAGTAGCTCCATTGGGGCTAGTGCTTTCCAAGGTGGCAACAGAATATGACCGCCACCAAAAATCTTCTGTCGGGGGGCGGGGAACACAGCTGGGTAGAGCTGTTGTGCATGGTGGTCAGGAATCTAAGACTGACTGGGAAAGTGTGGTAAGATGATTCTCTTCAAAGCTGCACCCTCAGTGACCTAATCCTTCCAACAAGACCCACGTTCAACCGCCCACAGCCATGCCATCAAGTCAGAAACCAAGGAGGGGACTCTTCGGCTAGGAGTTACTCCAGTGACCCATCTCTCAGCGGTTGCCTACACTGACGCCAAGCCTGCATCAGGCGACGCTCCCAGGATGATGTGTGTGATGAGCAGCCCCGGAGCTTTCTGACGGCCGTAGTGTGGGCCCTTTTATTTGGACCCAGTCTCCTCTCTGGATGTCTTGCACTAAGCCAGGCATGTCTTGCCTCTGCCTCTCTCTGTAGAATCGTCCGAAGCCACAACCCTCTGAATAGTCACCGCCCTCTGAGAGCCTGCTGTGTGCCTGCAGGCCTCTGTATAGGCAGCTTTATCTCAGGTTCCTCTGCCCGCCACCTCCCCAGGCATTGGAGCCTTTTGCACTGAGCCTTTTCTGAGAGGTCATTGTAGACACTGGTGCGCTGACTTTGGTAGGAGCTGCCTTCCCTGGCAATACTGGCTCCATTTGTACATAAAAGGTTACCGTAACCAGTGTTGGCAGGGGTGCTGGTACCTCTGGGATGGGGTGCTAAGTGCCTCTGGCAACGAGATGCTGAGCCTAGAAGTTCAGAGCTCACAAACGGCTTGCGGAGCCTGGGACCTGGCCCTGGAAAATGTCTGCCTTGTCCCGTCACTCTGCCAAGTGACGCTTCCTAGCCTGAAAAGAACCTTGAGGTGTCCTCTCTGCACTGTGTCTCCTCCCCTCCTGGTAGTTGCCCCTCCTCATCTCGTCTTAGCACCTATCAAGGCCAGTTTTCCGGAACCAGGCTCCAGAGCTGGCTTCTTTGTAGAAGATTCAAATGTGGCCTGAGTTGAAAGAGAGAGAGAGAGAGAGAGAGAGAGAGAGAGAGAG
>OU015754.1:83324692-83338487 GCA_907169655.1 Acomys percivali | reverse complement strand
TCTCTCTCTCTCTCTCTCTCTCTCTCTCTCTCTCTCTCTCTCTCTCTCTCTCTCTCTCTCTGTGTGTGTGTGTGTGTGTGTGTGTGTGTGTGTGTGTGTGTGTGAATTATAGTTGTCTATGTGTTTCTGTAGGTGCATACTTATGTGTGGAGGCCAGAGGTCAATGTGGGGAATCTTCCTCTGTCAGTTTTGCCAATTTCTACTGTATGTTTTTGAGACAGAGTCCCTCACTGACCCTGAAGCTCACCAATTCTGCTAGACTGGCAGACCAGTAAGACCCAGGGATCCTCCTGCCTCTGTCTTCCCAGAGCAGGGGTTCTAGACCCACACTGCCATGCCTAGCTTTTAGGTGGATTCGGTGGATCCAAGGTCAGGTCTTCACACTCACACAGAGGGGACTTCACCCACTAAGGCAGCCAAGGTCTTCACACTCAAACAGTGGGGACTTCACCTGCTAATCCAGCCAAGGTCTTCACACTCACACAGTGGCGACTACCCACTAAGCCAGCCAAGGTCTTCACACTCACACAGTGGTGACTTCACCCACTAAGCCAGCCAAGGTCTTCACACTCACACAGAGGGACTTCGCCCACTAAGCCAGCCAAGGTCTTCACACTCACACAGAGGGGACTTCACCCACTAAGGCAGCCAAGGTCTTCACACTCAAACAGCAGGGACATCACCCACTAAGGCAGCCCCTATCCCCTTACCTCTTCTGAACTGTGGTTCAGTGGCATTTAGTCCAGCTAGTCCTGCCATAACTTCCGACTGAGCGCTAAGAGTCCCCTGATTGAACAAATGCACACTCTAGCCACCCCCACCATCTGCCCATTTTCATGCACACCCCAGGTCCCTCCTGTGAGTGAATTCACACAGTATTATCTGTTAACTGAAAAAAAAAAAAAAAAGTCAAATGAAAATGGGCATACACCACTCCTTCTGTGTTAAATTCCCTTTCTATTAGAAACCCCTTTATTGCTTGGTCCCTGAATATGGGCTGCGGTTGGGGCATAGCTGGAGGAAGGCCACCAACAGGAGCCTAGTCCTGACCTGATCTGAGGCCCTGTTCCTCTATGCATGATGCCCTGAGGTCCACGGATAATGGACAGCCCCACGGAAGCATTGTGGACTCTTCAACTTGGGCCTCGTAGAGTAGCCAAGCAGGCACTTCTTAAGATGGCAGGCAAGCTGACTTCAGGGAGCTTCTGTTGTCAGTTCGGGGACCACAGGGAAGGTGCCAGACCTTTAACTCTCTTCTCCACCTCACTGGAGAGACAAGTATGAGGCTCCTGGGCACAAACATGGGTCCTTCCAGCCCTGCCCACAGCTCCAGGATGCGCCTCCTGGAAAGACCAGTGATCATAGTCCATCACCGCTGAGACAGGAGAAAGGATGTGTGCTGGTGTCCCCCCTGGGAGAGCTGAGTCCCATAGCCACCCTGGCTACCACTGTGGGGGACTCTTTGCCCAGCTCACAGGCCCTGGCTGGAGAACTGGCTTCCAGGTCTCCAGCAGGCTCTTGAACACACTGTGATGGACCGTCCAGCCTGACCATTTGCTGGGCCTGAGAGCTATAGGGTAACACCAGCATTCAGGTCGCATCCGTCTGTTAGGGATCACTGAAGCCACCCTTGCTTTTCGACTTGTGTCATCTGCAGGTATAACTCCCCTCTCTGCTTGAGAATCTAAGTGGCCTGTGGTTGTGGGGTGGGTGTTTCTAGTGAGAGCAGTGAGGGCCCTCTCCCCGCCCCCCTCCGCACATCACCCCATTCTCATACCTCATACAGCACCAAGCGAGATCTCGCTTGGCTGTGACGTGACACGCCCTCACACCCAGGAGCAATGCCGACCCCTGCATTCTCTCGCTGTGTTAAAGACCTAGCAATGCTTGCACACCGGGGAACGGGGCAGCCGCTGGCCTGCCCTGCACACCAGCAGATTCCCTTTCTCTCTGTCTTGGAGGGACTCTTGGTTGACTTTGATGATGGGTCCTGACTCTTGGTCCCAGTGAGGCTCTAGCTGGTGGTGGATGGATAGGGACCCTGTGGGTTCCTTCCTGCACTGCAGGTGTAGCGAGCAAAGCCCTGCCCTCCATGGGTTAGAGAGGGAGGGAAAACCCGGTAGGCATGCTAGACAGTGAGTGGCATGCGTGCTTGGGTGCTGGGTACTGTATGAGTTAATGGAGGATGGGGGACCTGTCAGAGGTGAGGGGACACCTCCACGTTGCCAGCCTTGGCAGCTTGAGCACTCCTCAGCTCAACAGAATCCATGACTCTAACACAGAAAAGAAAAAGTTCAGAACTGGCTGGTGTCCTAAATCGAGTTGGGAATTTTGTTAAAGATATTTTAATATGGGCTTAAGAATGAGGGTTGACAGTAAAAGAAATGCTCAGAAGAAATTAAGATGCCCACAGGAGCATGGGTGTGGGCTTCCCAAAGAAAGAGTCAGATTTCAACTAGGGTAGCTGTAGATTAGAGGTCAGGAGCTTTTTGAAACTGTGTCACTTAACGTGTTCTGGGACTGCCACCCGTGTCTGCCTCTGTTTCCTTCCTTGATAGTGAGGCGGCAGATTATTGGCTTCAGAGGTGCCTGGGATAAGATTAGAATCCAACCAGCCAAAACCAGGAGCCATTTTGATTGTGCGAGGCATTTAGGACACATCTTTTCCGTGTACGTAAGGCCTCTGGCATCCTAGACTGCAGAGACACAGAGAGGACATGAGAAAGTCCGTACAGTTGGTAATTTGCCACTGAAAGACTTTAATAAGATGCCTAGGGGAGCTTTTTGGGTTTTCCCCCTGCTCATCACCCCCCCACACACACCCCCTCCCACCACCCAGAATGTCTGTATCTTTCTGTGTGCCTTAGGCCCAGCTCTTCTTGGGCAGCTTTGAACACAGGCCTGAAGCCTTTCACCGTGGCCCCACCAATCCCTGGTGACCACCAGCGTGGGTGTGTGTGTGTGGGTATGTGTGGGTATGGGTGGGTGTCTGTGGGTGTGGGCAGTGAGTCTCCTTGTGCCCTGGGGCCTGCTGCCATTTAATCTCTTCTCTTCTGCCTCCACAGGATTCCGTTGGTGAACTTGTACAAACAAAACAACAAAACAAAACAAAAAAATTATAAAACCTAAAACTAAACTATCTAATGGGAGGGTCCCGCACCTGCCGCTTCCGTTTGCCGACAGGAAACTCGGCAGAGCAGGACACCCAAGGCCAAATCTATTTTTGTAAAAATTGCTCGTGCCTAGGGGCGCTCCCTTCTCCCAGAGTTTTCTTCGGAGAGCAGAAAGAAAAAGATGCAAGCCGACTGGAGACAGCAGAGAAGGACCAAGCAGAAGGACAGGAGACAGCTCCCGACACCTGGGACTCGCACCACGATTCTGAACCTGTGCCAATAATACCACTATGTGCCATGTAATGACCCGGAAGCTCGGCAGGAGCCGAGCCCAGCGAACCACGCGGAGAAATCTTACAGAGGACAGGGGTGGGGGGATCACTTCCGGTAGAGTCACTATTTCTGGTTAATATACATATATAAATATATAAATACCAACACACAGACACACACACTTTTTTTTGTACTGTAGCAATTTTTGAAGATCTTCAATGTTCCTTTTTAAAAAAAAGAATTGTGTTATAGTCACAAAACTTGATTTATTTAACATGCTTAGTATGAACAGAATAAACTCGTGTTTTGTACTTTGGCAACTCACATCACACACAGCACACACGCACACACACCTGCACACATAAGCATACAAGCATTTATACACATATATTGGAGAAACAGTTCCGCAGGTGACCTGGCATTTCATCGCCGTTCATCCAGGGAGGCAGCCTCAGCCCAGATGACGAGGCCCTCACATGGCATCTTTCATCTGTCAGATACTTGCCAAATGGTACTCGGTATGTGGCTTATCACCTTGGGCCAGACTTAAGAATGCTGTGGTTTTCTCTATATGTATTCACACACACACAATCAGTGCTATATTTCTTCATTTAACTGTCTGGAGGCGCTAACAGCCACAAGCGTTCACGTAGCCGACTGCCAGCAAGTGAGCCTGAGCACCAGGTTGGGTGGGTGGCAGATTCTCGAACATTTGTGTTATACAAAGCATAGACTGAACTAAGGAAATTTTCCAGTTCCATAATTAAAGGAATATATCTATACACGGTGTGTGCTTATGTCAGGGCAGCACTCAGGGACCCAGGAGCCATCAGACTGCATGGTTCTGCGCGTGTACCCAGCCCAGGTGGCTCCTGGTGGCCTGCTCAGGTACAGGCGGTCTTCCTGTGTTGCTCGGCAGATGCTGAGCCTTTCCTTGGATTCAAGTGTGATCAGGAAGGTTGGGGAAACTGAGGACCCAGTGCTGCATTTTGTGATTAAGATGCTACTTCGGTACTTCTGTTGGGTTGTAGACAGAAATCTCACAGAAAAAGCCCATCATACTCCCTGGTTTGGAATTACCGCCAAAGTAGGCATCTGTCTGTAACCCATGTCAACCAATCTCCTTGTTCTCAGGTGCTGGGAGGAGCCTGTGGACATGCGTACGTGTGTGTGTGTGTGTGTGTGTTTGTGTGTGTGTTTGTGTGTGTGTGTGTGTTGCCTGTAAGTGTGTGTGCGCACCATGTGCGTACAGTGGCCATAGCACTGGAGTTACCGATGCTTGAGAACTGCCCTACGGGTACTAGGAATCCAGCCTGCTTTTCTGGAAGAGCAGCCAGTGCTCGGAACTGCTGAGCCATCCACAGCCCCACCACCTGACACTCTTGCGTACTGCAGGCCAGAGTTTATGTCATGTGTAGGGGATCTTCTCCAGAGAATGCGTGTTTCTCTGCAAGGCTCATGTAGGACTCGGTGTCAGCAAGAGCGTGCGTGCTGTGAGAGAACAGAGAGGAGGTCTGCAGACCAGGCTGAATGGTAGACAGACAGACAGACAGACAGACAGTAGACAGGAAGCTCACACAGGCAGACTCACCTGCCCTCACTTACGTCCAGGCGGCCAAACTTCTGCTTCTTTCCAGGGACTCTGTCCCTCTGCAAACAACCTGCTAGGACCTGTGCTTGACAAAGTGAGCTTCCATTCCTCCCTGCGCATGTGAAAGCAGAGCCTCTTGGTGAAAGGACGATGTTGTTTTCACAGTTCATACATGTTCAGATCTGTATCCACGGCATTGCTCAGAAAGTTGGAAGATGGTTCCTTTGGATTTTTTGTTTGTTTGTTTGTTTGTTTGTTTGTTTGTTTGTTTTCTATTCCCACACCCTGACCCAAAGCAGGACAGTGCAAACATTTGTCACTGGCACGTCACAACTCCAGGTCCCCAGGACTCTCCTCCATGCCACTGAAGGGTGCAGCCTCTCTGAACCTCACCTGGCTCCCCCATTAGAGGTGGGCTCTGGGGTTTCCTAGCCCCAGGTGAGCAAGGTAAGATGAGGGCTGACGGCATCGTTTGGCAGTGGGAGCTGGTGCTCAAGCCAGGGAAGTTCTGAGCGTCAGAGTAGGCCCAGTCAGAGAGATTAGTGATAGTACCTGCAGTGTCACTTCTGACTACACTCAACCCCAGCCCTCGCACACAGGCTGGACTCAGGTCTTGAACTCAGGGTCCTGAAGGTTGGAGGGAAGGTTAAGATGACAACCCCGAACCCTCAGCAGCCTATGGCAGCTCTTTGGTACCCTCACAATAGGGTTGTGGGGAGCAATTGGTAGAAGTGTGTACACACACCACACCAGAGTCCAGTCCAGTCTGATTTCTGCCAAGGCAAACCAAGGCTGCTCGTTCCTGGGGAATAATATTGGGTGGTTGCCTCGCCTCCCGGCCCTTCAACTGGAAATACATTTATAGGCGAGAAGACTGTGGCAGTGTGGGGTCCGCTCAGCTCAGGCCCCATGGATTCAGGTTCCGTGTATGAAACCCAGTGTCCTATATATCTGGAGGGTTGATGGGCCAGCTCCCTGAAGTGTGAGGGGTCCCCCTTATGCCTTTCCTCTCTAGAATCGAGTCTGTTAGCAGATACTTTTCTCCGAGGATGGGCCTGTCTGTCTGTCTGTCTGTCTACTTTAGCAGCTGTCATTACCAAGGCATTCAAGGAGGGTGAGGTCCCTGAACACATGTCCACTTGAATTGTGCCCCTGTGGCTTCACATGGCCACAGGCTCCTAGGTCATCTAGCCCTTCCCCCCACCGCTCATGTGTCTCCTCCTACAGCATTTGAAGTAATTAGCATTGGTTCTTGAAGCCATCAGATGCAAGGTCAAGTTAGCCCGTCTCTGGGCGTGGTCACTTCTAGTCTCCATGCACTAGGAATCACTTTGCTATAGCTCAGCTAGGCAAGTGGTTGCTTCTGTTTCTAAACACTGAATATGTAAGGTGAGATTTCTCAGCACAGCCAGGGAAAGCTCCTGATCTTCTCTTGGGCTCATCTTCCTGAGCTAGGTCTGAGCTAGACCTAGACATGGCTGCTTCCTGAACATGGTGAGGGCATAATAGAGACACGCAGGGCAGGTGGGGCAGCCTCCTCACAGGAGAGGTTTCTCCCATGGCTTTCTGGCCCTTCCCATCATGAGTCTGGGTAGACTTCTGTCACCACCCCCAACTCCTTGGTTGCTCTTTGGAGACCTTACAGGCTCCCTGTACTCGGCTTTAGGACTTCACTGTTACTGTTAACACCTATCTTGCCTTCTTAAGTCCTCAAGCATGCCCAAGTATCTCCCGGCAGCACTGCGTCCCCTGGCAGCACTGTCCCCTGCAGGCATGTGTCTTCATCGTTCATTTTTTCACGCATCTTGTGTGAGCATGCCCATCTCATCAGCTCTGTGGCAGAGTGAGTATATGTGGCACAGTCTCTACTTTGGCTCTCCACAACAGAGGAGGGAGGGAGGGAGGAAGAGAGAGAGAGAGAGAGAGACAGAGACAGAGAGAGAGAGAGAGAAGCAGGGACAAAGACAGACAGAAGAGACAGAGAAAGGCAGACACCCGAGAGAGACAAAGACATACGTACAGAGGAAGAGAAGAGAGGCATGGAAAGAGGCGATGGAAGACGCAGATAGGGGTAGACCTTTCCTTCCTCCTGGGTGCCTCAATCTTCTGAAACTCTTGAAAGGCAAAGGAGACAGGGCTGAGGTTAGACCACAGCGTTTCCGTGGGAGACAGGGCTGAGACTAGACCACAGTGTATCCGTGGTCCGGCTGGAAGTTCCCTGTCATTCATTCCAAACTGGCACTAGGATCCAGGCCTTGTCCGCTCTGCTGCTCATCACCCTCTTTTATAAGGGTAAGTTCGATGCACATGCATCTCGATAGTCGTCCCATGGGCTCCAGTCAGAAAAACACAGGGGACTCCCGTCTCAGCTCGTGGGCTCCTTAAGACGCCACTTATAGAGAGAGATGTGTGTCTTGCTGTGGTCGGCCATTGCTCATCAGTCAATCTTCCACCATGTTGGCTTACAGGGCTGGAAGTGAGAGGGACAGAGTCTGTCCTTGTGGGTGGGCTTTTCAGTCTACTGTGGGTGAACATAGCACACACACACACACACACACACACACACACACACACACACACATTCACACACACACAGGTAAGTGGCAGAGGGACCTCAGAGCAGGGCAGTAGGAAGGAAGGGAACGGGCTGGCAGTCACGTTCGTCCTTCTTTTCCTCCTGGCAAGCTATCTCTTGCCTACTGAGCGGTGGTCCAGGCTGCCTGGCACAGCAAAGCCTCTTACCTCTCAGATAGAAATGTAATGCAACACCTGATATGAGATACTCTGACCATTACAAAGGCTCCACCTGGCTCTCCTCCCCCAGCCCCTGCTCATCAGTGAAGCCAGAGCAGCTGCATGGGTTGCAGAGCGCCAAGGCCAGGTGAGTGCTGTCACTGTGGCAGGAAACTCACCCTGCCCTCTAAGCCCGCCCCATCTTTACCCATGTGCCCCCTCTTCATGACCAAGCAGCTCCTATCAGGCTAACCAGGTTCAAGGAGGGCCTGAGGACAGAAACGCTGCCACTGGCCAGGGCCACTGTCCCTGGCTTCCAGAAGGCAGCTGTCTTCCTCCGAATGTTCGGCTTGTTTAGACCCCCCTTCCCACACAGCATCTGCTTTTAGGTAAGCAGCTAATCAAAAGCACGCCGTGATTCATGTCTGTTTAGAATGCTTGCTTTGAGGGAGTTTGCCGATTCGCTCTGTCACCACAGCTTCTGGCTGTTTGTTTGTTGCCAGTGTGAGCTGCCGAGCCCACAGAAGGGAACCAGGCTCCTGGCAGAGTCCTTCTTCTCTTCCACACCACGTGCCACTTGTGTTGCCTGTGAGGAAGGCACGGCTTGCGCTTCACCCTGGCCTGAGACAACGCATGCACTGTTCAGAGGCCTTCGGGAATCCTGTATGGTTCTAGAATGTGCTGCCAGGCTTTCGGGGGACAAAACAGAGGTGGTGCATGTTTTTTTTTGTTTTGTTTTGTTTTGTTTTTTGCCATTTTTGGGTTTGTAGCTCGAGTTCTGACATCAGGGATTGGTGGAAAGAGGCTTCAGCAAAGAGTGGCCATCTTTCCTGTCACCCAACCAACAAACCAACAAAGGACTGGGCTGCCGCCGCCACCCTCATATCATTCTAGAAAGATCTCAGCTAACAAGCAGGCAGCGGCCAGGCTGTAGAGCTTACTGTGTGGCCAGGGAGCCCAAGCTAGGGAGCTTGCCTGTGCACTGCTCTCCTGGAACTGATGAGCCAAAAGTAGCTCTCGGCTTGCACGTTGGCAATGGAGTGATCCCGTTATCCTGAGCGGAAGTGACAAATGGTCAGAGAAGCACAGGTATGCTCGCATGCGTCCCCCTCGAGGACTGCTCACTTCAGTGGCCAGCTAAGCATCTGGGCTGTGTCTGGTTTGGGAAGTCATGTGTGTGTGCTATTCCCCAGACACAGAATGAGCCAGTGCTAACAGGAGGTTCTCCATGGCAGTGGTGGGCATGGGCAGCAGGCAAGATGGCCGCTTCCTGCCAGTTGTCAGTGGCCACATGCTCAGCCTGGTAAACATGCAGCCACAGCACCCCAATAGAACGGTCCCCAGGCTTTTACCTGAATCTAAGTGGAAAATAAATCCTTCCATGAACCTTGTCACCTCCTCCTCTTGATGGATCCCCTTCAGAGTGCCCTGAGAATGGCTGGGCATTAAATCAAGAGACTTCTTTCTAAGCCTGACCAAGAATCCTGATCACATATGGAGCGGCCTGGGCCACAGAAATTAAAAAAGAAGGAAGAAGGAAGAAGAAGAAGAAGAAGAAGAAGAAGAAGAAGAAGAAGAAGAAGAAGAAGAAGAAGAAGAAGAAGAAGAAGAAGAAGAAGAAGGAGAAGGGCCAACTTTGCATATGTGGGACTGAAAATGAGGAAGTTAGCATCGTTGCTGACAGTGTGGAGGGGTGTAATGTGATTGTCTGTGCTGTGTCTACTTGTGTGGGTTAGAATCTACATAATATGCCATAGATAGTATCCAATAAGCCACAAGAGTAGTATGGTATGTCCCACAGGCCCAACTATGCTCTTGTCAGTATCTCGCATTCCATGATCTGAAATCTATAGAGTCATAGGTGTCAGGCACGGAGGCAGGGCACATGGCTCTGTAGAAAGGTTGCTTTCATAAGAGGTAATTAGGGCTTTTTGGAGGTGGAACTCCTCCTAAAACAGAGTCCTCCGAGAGACCATGGCTTTGTGTGGAACCCAGCACTCAGGTATTGTAACATTAAATTATAGCTGCCTGGAAGCTTCCTTCTAATGGGGCCGTAACTCAGTTGGTCACCTGGTTAGCTTTCTGTCAGGCTCCTGAAATTCTGCAGTAAAACTCCCTGGTGAAGATGTTTACTGCTTTGGGACTGACAAGTGTCAGTTAACACTAGCCGTACTGTGTGGGAAGATGCCACACTGAGGAGGACCAGGGATGGTTTGGTCATGGGAGAGTCAAGAAGACCGTGCTACCTGAAGTTCATTTTTCACACCGTTAGATTCTGGGACAATGTGTGACAACTGCAAATTTGGACTAATTGGTACCTGGAGGGTTCCTGCTGTAATTAGCTCAGGCCAGAGTGGCAGGGCTAATGCCGTCCCAAGTCACCATCTTGTTCCTTTTGATGTCTCCCTGCCCTTCCTTCTGTCATCCCAAGTCAGCGAGACAATACGGAATCCTCCGTGGCACTCTAACCCCAATTTTCAAGCCTTTGCGGACTCGCCGGGTATGGGAAAGGTAGTGTTCTGTTAATGTCTCAGATGCTGAGTGCCACACAGGCCTAGGGGGGGCCAAGCCAGAAGCGCCATTTGACAAAGTTTCTCACTGCACAGTGCTGCCATCAAGGAAGAACCCAGCTCTAGCCTCCAGTTCTAGGTGATGGAAACCTCAGTCTACACTGCTTCCTCTCATGGACATATGGGTTCCTAATACCAAGGCATAAGAGCACCCATAACTCAAGCTTCTTTTTCTTGAGTGCCCCCCAAAAGTTCTGGGAGGGAGATACGGTTTACAGTGCTCTTGACGTGATGATGCTCCCAGGTTCAAGTATAATGACTCTATAAATTTTGGGCCTTGAGGACAAAGAGAGGAGTTTGAAGTTGAGAAAAATTAAGGGCTTGACAGCTCAGGTGTTTGGATATTCCTTCTTTGAATTTAACCAGCAAGACCCACAGGTATTTTTGGTGCCTGTGTTTCATTTCGTGTGTGTTGTCTGTGTTTCTCTGTGTGTTTGTATTTTGTTGTACTTTTTCTGTGTCTCTTTTTGTGTTGGTGTCCCTCCCTCTGACCCCAGATAGTAAAGGACCCCAGTAAGCCTCTGGCCGTGATGACTTGGAGCTTTAAGAATGACCACCCATCCCCCGCAATCCATGTGACATAAAGATGTTCAGCAAGATTTCAGAGTCCACACCCTGATGGTTTGTGGGAAGACAGAGGACCCTGTAGCTGCATAGCATGCAGAAGAGGGCGGAAGAAATGAGAGGAACTTGCTACGAGACACCGTTAGAAGACGCACAGGTTGATACTATGTGTTAAATCTTTTTAAAAGAGCGCATGTCTACTGCAAAGGAAACTGCATACAGAGAGAGATGCCTGAAGCCTTGCCTTTGCAGTTGAATCTGACACAAGCTGTTGCTTCTGGGCTGAGCATGTGGAGCCAGATCACAGCCTCCCCTTGGCCAGCGCAGTATGGAGGGTCTGGCTTCCAGCCTCCCCATGCACAGAGGCCGTTTTAACTGTCAGTCATTGATGATGGCGGCATCAGCCATGTAAGTAAGCAGAAGCCAAGGCCAAGGCACATGGCCTGAACCACAGGGACCGGGAACTCAGCAGTGGTGTTTACCATCACCTGCCTAGTTCGCAAGTTTTTAAGTTGACTTTTTTCAACCATTCCTTCCTCCTCTTTTTCATGTACATCAAACCCTGTTTAATTTTATTTTCCTAAATTATTTTCTGGTAAAATAAAATGTTAGCTGTTTATTTATACTCTTAAGCGAGAACACTGCTCTTTCTCAAAAGAAAAACGAAGACCCAGTGCTCACAGGTCCTTCTGCGACTAAACACCTGTCGTGCTGACCTTGTAGGGCCAATGGTTCAATGTTTGCTTTTCCTCACGTGGGTATGAAAAACATGCCAATAAGCAGAAGTAACTGGGTATATTTGAGTGGAGGCAGGGGGGCTGGGTGTAATTTTTTTCCACAGGTGAATTTCTATTCCAGATTTTTTAATTAATTAATTTATTTATTCATTTTACATCCCCACCTAAGCCCCCTCCATCCTCTCCTCCCAGAGGCCCTCTCATACTCCCCCACCCCCATTTCATCTTCTCATTCTCCTGAGAGAATGGGAGGTACCCCATATGTACCAACCCACCCCGGCACGTCAAGATGTGGCAGGACCAGGCTCATCCACTCCACTGAGGGTAGACAAGGCAGCCCAGCTACGGGAAAGAGACCCAAAGGCAGGCAACAGAGTCAGAGACAGCCCCTGCTCCAGTTGTTAGGGACCCACATGAAGACCAAGTTGCACATGTGATACATGTGTGTCGGGAGCCTAGATCCAGCTCATGCACGCTCTTCTGTCTCTGTGAGACCACATGACCCGACACTAATTTATTCCGTAGATCTTCTTGTGGTGTCCTTGCTCCTTTCTCCCTCAATCCTTCCCCACACTCTTCCACAAGACTCCCCGAGCTCGGCCTAATGTTTGACTGTGGGTCTCTGCATCTGTTTCCATCAGCTGCTGGGTGAAAGCCTCTCAGAAGACAGTGATGTTAGGCTCCTATGTGCCAGCATAGCAGAGCATCACTAGTAGTGCCAGTGGTTGGCTCTCTCCCATGGGGTGGATCTCAATCTCTGCTCCATTTTTTTTTTCCTGCATACCTCGTAGCCAGGACAAATTTTGGGTTTTGTAGGTGTTTGGTGTCCCCATTTCTCCACTGGAAGTCCCTCTTGGCTACAGGAGGTGGGCAACTCAGTCTCCATATCTCTCACTACTGGGGGTTTCAGCTAGGGTTACCCCATAGACTTCTGGGCGCCTGCCCCACCCCAGGTCTCCAGTTCGTAACGCCCCCTCCCCAGATTTCCATTCTCTCTCCTAGGCCTCTTCCCTCCACCCCTCCCCCATCTCCTCCAGCGTGACCCCTCCTGCTCCCCTCCCCCTCCCCGACCCAGTTCCCTCCATCCGTCCACCTTTGATGTCTGTGTCTCCTTCTGAGAATGACTCAAGCATCCTCCCTTGGGCCGTCCTTGACTTCTTTGGGTCTGTGGATTATAGCATGGTTATCCTGTACTTCATGGCTAATGTCCACTTATAAGTGAGTATGTACCACGCATGTCTTTCTGGGTCTGGGTTACCTCGCTCAGGGTGATTGGTTCTAGTTCCATCCATTTGCCTGAAATTTTCCGAGATTTCTTTGTTTTTAATAGCCATGTAGTATTCCATTGTGTAAATGTGCCACAGTTTTTAAAATCTATTCGTCAGTAGAGGAATATCTAGGTTGTTTTCGGATTCTGGCTATTATGAATAAAGCTGCTATGAACATAGTTGAGCAAGTGTCCTTGTAGTATGGTGGAGCATCTTTTGGGTATTAAGCCCAGGAGCAGTACAGCTGAATCTTGAGACAGAACTGTTAATATACTGCCCCAGTCTGCCTAGTAACTTATGATGTCATTACGTACCAGCCACTAGGAGTGGCCCCACCCAGGATTACAAAAGGACAAGCCCACTTCTCCCCCACTCTCTCTCTCTCTTTCTCTCTGTGTCTCTCTTCCTCTCTTGCTCTCTTATTTGTCTGTATCTCTCTTCCTCTGTCTCTCTGTCTCTCTCTGGGGCACTCACCTTCCCCACCAATGCTCAGATAATAAACATCTCCATATTGTATCTGTTGTGTGGTGCATATTTTATATTTTATAGTTCGTATTTCATGAACTTTCTCCAAATTTCTGAGAAAGCACTAGGTTGATTTCCACAGTGGATATGCAAATTTACACTTTCACCAGCAGTGGAGGAGTGTTCCCCTTTCACCACATCCTTACCAGCATGTGCTGTCACTTGAGTTTTTGATCTTGGCACTCTGACGGGTGTAAGATGGAATCTCAGAGTCATTTTGACTTGCATTCCCTGATGACTAAAGATACTGAATATTTCTTTAAGTGCTTCTCGGCCATTAAAGATTCTTCTGTTGAAAATTCTCTGTTTAGTTCTGTACACCATTTTAAAAATTAGGTTATTTGGTTTGTTGGTGGCTAATTTCTTGAGTTCTTTATATATTTTGGGTATTAGTCCTCTGTCAGATGCAGGGTTGGTGAAG
>OU015754.1:83312587-83324682 GCA_907169655.1 Acomys percivali | reverse complement strand
GCATAGGTCAATGACAGGCATCTTTCTCCTTTCTTCCTTATTTTCTTTTCCTGTGTTTTTATTTTTAAATATGTTTTTGTGTTGAAATATAATTAAATCACTTTATTCTCTCCCAACCCTTCAAGTTCCCTCCCTTGAATCCCCCCAACTCTCAAGTTAATATTGATTAATATTATTACATACATGTGTGCATGTGTGTGTGTATGTATGTATGTATGTACGTACGTACGTATATATGTATGTGTATGTGTGTATACATCTGTTTTGTTGTTTGTGTGTAAGTGGCTTCAAGGCTGACCGTTGTGTGCTGAACAACCAATAAGGAGGCTCATCCTGGGAGAGGCCAACTCTCACTGTTCCATTAACTAATAGTTGAGCAACAGTTGCTTGTATTTGTCTGTCTAGAAGTGGAACCCCACAAAATTCCCCCCCTCCCAGTGTCCCGGTGAGATTATCCTTGTTTCTGTCTTTTTATTTCTAGGAGAAGCTGTTTCAGGGCACCTTCCTATGTCCCCGTATCCTGGCTCGTTTTAGTCTTTCCACCAGCTCCTGCGTCTGTGTTGTCCTCCAAGCTATAGATAGGTGCAAGACCTGTGATGTAGCCGGAAGGACTCCTAGCTGAGACTGAAGCTTGCAGATGTCCAGGCACGCCCCTGGGATCCTCTCAGCTAACCCTCCCAGTGATGGAATTACAGGCCTGCAGCCGGCTGCTCAAATTTTTAACATAGCTGCTGGGAATCCAAGATTAAGTCCTCCTGGACGCACAGCAAGCATCCCTCTGTGACCATGACCGCCTCTCTCCTGTGGCTCCTGGGGCAGGGGGAGAACAGTGTATAACTAACTAGCTAATGCCTGTAAAGATTCCTGCTGAGGAAATCTTGGATGAGAGTCTTGTCCTGCTGAGAGGGAGTTCATCCTAGGAGCTGATGTTATCAGCATCAGGGGATACCTTGGACACACACAGTTTTCACTGAGTGCAGGAGAGTTCTGGCTCTCCTAGATACGGTCTGACCCAGCAGGTGGAGTGATGTGGGCAGGGTCTCTGTCTCCAGCCTGGGGCTCTCAGTGGAGCTGGGGTTCACTCTTCTAATGATTCTAATGTGATGATGACCATAGTACCAAGGTTGCACACCCCACCCAAGGCTTAAAGAGAACCCCAGCATTTAAAGACCCCATAAACAAATCCGGCAGGACTCTAGCCCCAGGCTCATAAGTCCCAGGAACTGTCTTTATGAAAGGCTCACCAGCTGGCGTATGCTTTGTGAGGCAGCAGGAACCAGGTCTCCCACTGTAGCCCAGATTGGCACTGAACCCAAATCCTCCTCCTTCAGCCCCCTGAGCCCTAGAGTACTGGGACTGTAGGCCTGGGCCACCCTGTCCCTCTCTGATTCCTTCGTCAAGACACCATTGCTGAAGCCGAGACCCTGAGACAGGAAGGTTTAAGGCCGACAAGTCAGAGGTCCAGTCAGAGCAGCGGAGGCGCAGCAGAGCAGGCTGGACAGGTAGGAAAGGGCCTGAGTAAGAGGCCCACAGAGCTAGGAGGGGAGGTCTCAGCTGTCTGGGCTCAAGAGACTCCGCCCATCCCTCTGACTTGTCAGCTGGTGCCATCGCTTTCTGGTCGCACGTGGACAGCCTTATTGTTAAGCTTGCCTCTCCTTGCCATATGTAGACGACACGATCTCACAGCAGACGCACCAGCCCTCCAGCTCTTACAGTCTTTCTGCCCCCACCTTCTGGGATGTTCCCTCAGCCTTAACAATAGCGGTCATGCTATAGATACCTCAGTCAGGGTCGAGCACGTTATGGTCAGTTTATCTCTGCATCTGGACCAGCTGTGAGTTTCTGTCTACTGCAGAAAAGATGCTTTTCTGACAAGGAGTGAGAGCTACACTTACCTGTGGGTGTAAGGGTGCAGTTAGGATGCAGTTAGGAACTGCTCAGGTTGAGAAGACAGCAGCAGCTGTAGGTTCTCCTCTAGGGCCCACGACCTTACCAGCCCCAGGCAGTAGCTTAGGCTTACAGTAGCAGGCGTGAATTCTCTACTCCTGAGTGGGCCTCAAGTCCAGTCAGGGAGCTGTTGGCTACCCCAAGTCCTAAGCACCCTGGGGGATGCCTTGCCGGGCTGCCACTGCTGAAGTCTGCCGGCTTTAGACTATTCAAGACTATTGATTGCTTTTCTCCCTGGGCAGCTTCAGTAATGCCCAGAAGAAGCCTCCCCTCAGGACACAGCCTTGCTGGCAGCCAGAAGCAGGAAAGAGCTCCCTTTAGGAGCCAAGAGAGACTGTGCTTCCCTGTAATTAGCTCTTGGTGACAATCACCCCAGGTCCCTTCTCCATGCTGTGTAATAAAGGGACACTTACCTGGTGTCCCTCCCACATCCCAGGGGGCCTGTTCTCCCAGCTTCAAGTCCAGTTTGTTTGTGAAGCCGTGGGCTGGCAGATGGCTGAAATGACCGCCGCTCCCCGGGGAGCCTCCCCAGAGTCAGTGAGGGCCTCAGTGCCCTCAGACACACTGACGAATGGGATACATAACAGCACTTAACAAGCAGAAAAAACAATACCACTTCGGTCATTTAACTGATTTAAACAAATCAACAGCCTGGATACCATTAAAGTAAACTCAATTTGCTCACCACTGAGAGCAGGAACCTGGCCTGCTGGAATCCATTTGCTGGTATGTACTGCTCTTGCCTTTGAACCGAAGCCAAGGAAATGAACACGGGGCCCCAATATGGCTGGATAAACTTGGCAGCATCCCCCCCCTTTGATGGGCTTCCAGCAGGCAGGCATGTTGGAAACACCAGCCCCACGTGATGGCCGAGAGGTGGTGGCGGAGAGATGGCACAGTGAGTGAAGTGCTCACCATGCACTCAGGGGGCTTGATTTCAGGTCCCCAGCTCTTACACAAAAAGGCAGAGTGCCCTGCTGGGTGCCTCTAATTCCAGCATGGAGAGGCTGTGCTGAGAAGACGCTCCCCCCCCACCCCACCCCTGCCTCTGCCCTGCCCCTGCCCCGCCCCCACTCCCTGGGCAGGGAGCTATGGCAGATAACTGGCACTTTTCTCAATAACCACAGGGAGGTCAGATAAATATGCTCTCTGGGAGCAAGGACATTCCTGCCCGCTTGGCAAACACTGCCCTATTGGAAATTAAAGATGCATGGGGGGCTGGCTACAAAGAGCGGTGATCCCGGCTGCAGCCGAACAGGGAGAGAGCTCTGCATGCTGGACCTTGTTAGTCTGCGGGTGTCTGCGTTGCCACCACTGGTTGGGCCTTACATGACCTGAGGTCTCTTTTAAGTAGACGCCACCAGGGCCTAAAGATGGCATTAGCTTTAGAGCCAAGAGCGCCCACTGTAAGGAGGTGCATGACTCCATGGCATGCTCCCCCAGCTCAGTGGCTCTCCTGGGTGATCGCATGCCCTGAGCAGTCTCTTCTTCCACAAAGGCTTTTGGCCCTGCAATGAAGGCGCCGCTCACTGTTAGATGGAGTAAGGATGTGGCCCAGTTTGTTTCCAGTCCCCTGATAAACACCATGGCCAAAAAATGACTGAGGGAGGAAAGGGTTGATTTGGCTCACAAGTTATATCTGTCACTGAGGGAAGTCACAGCAGGAACTGAAAAAGGGACCCAGGGGCAGGCAGTGGCACCGAGCTAGAACCCGCGGAGGAACGCTGCCCACTGGCTTCACACCCACGCTCACTCAGCTTGCTTTTTTATACTACCCAGGGCCACCTGCCCAGGTATGATACAACCCAGAGTGGGCCTGGATCCTCCCACATCAATCAACTACCTGAAACGTGCTCTCACAGACCCGTTTAACAGAGGTTTTTTTTTTTCATTTGAGATTCCATGACCTTAAATTATATCAAGCTGGAAAAAAAATCATCACAGGATGCTCCTGGAGACAGAAGGCCAAGGCCAAGGTTGTGTGCTAAACACCCTGCAGTGCGGAGACACTCCACCCCCAGAAAAGTTGAAGGAGCAAGTCTTTTTGGTGCTGGTTGGAAGAGAACCATCCCAGATGTGGGTATTGCAAGGATCACACACTCCTTGCAGGACATAGTATGAGTGGGCCGACCCTTTGAGGACCCACTCCCAGATAGGACCTACACCAGGAGACAACAGAAACGTCCCAAGAACAATGCAAGTTCCTATGATGCTTTTATGCACCTGAGAGACGTGCCACGTCCCTGATGCTGTTGGACTGAGAAGATCTGAGTGTGTGCAGCCCCATCTCACAGGCCAGGCTCACAGACTGATTAAAAAGGAGAAAGTGAGTTGAGTGTCAGTACCCGCCAAGATGTGACTGTCCTTGAGCTCCTGCCCCGTTTCTTACCTGTGATGGGCCGTGGCCTCAGAGCATGAGCTCAAGCAAACATTTTCCTTCCTCAGATTCATTTGTCACAGCAATGAGAAAAGTATCTAATATATATATTTTTTCTTGCGCAGTTGTGCTTTATAACATGTATTAATTCACTGGGGCTTTGTTGGGCAAGTGCTGTACTCTAGATGTTTCTGAACAAGGTGGGTTGACTGCCACACATCCCCATGGAGCAGAAGTCTGACGTCAGGTGCTGGGTCCCCACAGACTGTGCCAGGAGAGAACCTGTCTGAGCCCTTTTGTGTCCCTAGACTCCTCCTGATGGTATCAACCTTTCTGTACACGCCATGAATGTCCATACCCAAAGTCCCCCTGCAGCCCCCATAACGTGCGTAGGACAATATTCCAGTATCCCAGCCCATTTCAGCTTGTGCCTGCAATGATCCGACTTCCAAATAAGGTCATGTTCTGCCTACCAGGGTTAGGATTTCAGAATCTGCATGGACAAGAAGAAGACACCCAGGGCCCCAAAGCCTGCTATATTTTTCCTGCTATTTATTCTAAGACAAAGCAAAGGGTGCAAGGAGAGGGAAACACAGAAAAGAAGCCCCCACTCCGGCCCAAGCTGACCCAGGAAACACATGATGGTGACCTCCTCATCACTAGCTCTAGAGAAGTAGTGTGTTGCTATGTTGAACTGGACAGCGTCCTCCTCGATGGCGTGACTGTCCTCACAACTGTTTTTGTTGTGGTTCCAGGCTGTCAGATGCCTGGATTATAAGGTGAATGGAAGCGGGAAACAAGAGTGGGGCACTGAGCACAGCTCCTCACAGAGTGCAGAGAGCAGCTGCAGGTCCCGCCTGCACGCTCGCTCGCTGTGTCTCCTTTATTTCCATGTGTGCATTCTTTTCCCATTTCCCCTCCAGCTTGAGTCTCCCAGCTCCTTATTCAGCTCTTGCCTGTTTCTTGGTCAGTGTGAGCATTCCTGAGGCTGAGCTCTGCTTTCTCTAGGGGGAAGGAATTGGCAGTGCAGGCAGAGGGGTGCGGCAGCTTGCCTGTGTGTGGTGGACTCTTCCAAGCCTTCACACACAGGCACTCACCTTTGTTAGCAGGATCTGGCTTGAGAGAGTCTCTCTCATCTGGCCTGACCCAGCTCCTGGCACTCCTTGTCTTCCTAACGCTTCAACTTTGAACTTGGTGGAAATGATACAGCGAATGTCTGGCCTCCGGGGCTGTGTTTCTCCAGCTGTGCAGAATTTCTGGGAATGAGGCTGGGGGTGCTGAAGCTAGAGGCACGGGGAAGTGAGGGTTCAGGAAAACATGGCCGCCTGCAGGCTCAGGCCGGCAACCAGGATCCCTGGAGCTCTCCGTGGTGCTGAAGAGGAAGGGTGGGCTCACACTTCTCTGAGAATCCAATGTGCTTGTGTCCAGCAGCTAGGTTTACACACAATAACCCTGAGCAGCGTTGCTGAGAACCACTCTTTGCAAACAGTAGCTCCCGGGAAGCTACAAGGCAAAGAGGTTTTGGTAATGACCCTGAAAGAGCCATGGATACAGACTAGATCTTCCTGGATCACAAACCTCTCTGACTGGTCCTATGAGTCCCAGCAGGCTTCTCTGCACTTGCCATCACCAGAGGCAGCAGAAACACCAAGGGCTATAAGGTGTGTCCTCTTTATGTCTGTGCACATGTATGACTGAGTACATGAGTGTGTGTGTGTGTACACATGTGCGTGCGTGTATGTGTGTGTGTGTGTGTTGTATAAATGAGTACAGAGGCCAGAGAAAGATATTAGATGCTCTTCTCTATCACTTTCCACATTGTTCCCTGACACAGGATCTACTGAACCCAGAGCTAGGCTGGAAGCCAGCAAAGCCTAGTAAGCTCCCTATCTCTGCTCACCACAGAGTTGGGGGTCACAGGCACATATGGCCATGCCAAGGTATTTACATGGACATAGGATCCAGACCCAGGCCCTCATGCTCACACATCAAGCATCTCTGCTCACTGAGTTATGGCTCCAGCTACCCTTTGTCTTGATAAGCCGCGCGGCATGGCGGTTTTCTAAGTCAGCAAGGGACCGCTCATTGTACTGAATATCTACAGGCCATAGAGGAAAAACCCTAATGAAACATCTTTGCAGGCATCTGTTTGAGCATTGTTCTTCCCAGCGAGAGGAAATCACGCTGAAATTCTTCCACGGAGGAGGCAGATGCCTGATTCCCTAACCTGGGCCCTCACTGGGCTTTGATACCATACACTTTGCATGAATAACCGGTTGGGAACTGCATCTCCCAGCCCAAGTCCTTACACCGGAGAACATTATGCAGAAAAATCATGAGAACCATGGAAAGCCGTGGCTCACTTTGAGATTGAATTGCCACTTAAATCAAACTGACAGTGGGCAGGGGGCTTGAAGAATGAAATTAAGGGGGATGCTGTATTTCAATTGGGAAGTCCTGGGTGCTTTCCAGGAGAGCAGGTCTCCTCTAAATGAAATATAACTCTGAGCTCTCATCGCACCCTCTTTGATTTATCTGAGCCAGAGAGACTTGTTTCAGTGGCTCCAAATGTTATTTTCAAAGAGCAAATGAACATCTCATGCTGGAAGCAATGACACAGGAAACCAGCTTGGCAGGATCTGGTACTGGAAGAGGCAGGAAGGAGCTCTGAGCCCTGCTGTCTTCTAATTTTAAACTCAAGTTCAATGCAGCCTGAAGAGATGGTGGAGGAGAGAAACCTACAGGCCATGGTGGGTTGGGAGATAGGGGGTCTGGTGCATTTCATAGGGGCATCCTCTATGCCCACTGTCTGTGGTCAGCATATGGGGAGATGTGTGGCCAAGGAATAAAAGATAAAGATGACTCAACTGGATGAAGAGAGGGGAAAGAAGACCCCGAGCTCAGCTCAACAGCCCTGTCCTTTTCCAGCCCATCTCTGCATCTGTCTCCCCCTTTCTGCCAATCAGATCTTGCATTTACTTTATAGGGATCAAAGATGGAAGCTTTAATCAGCGGGGAGGAACAAAGCCAATAGATTCAATGCGTGTTTACAGAGAGGATTTGTCAGATTGGCTTATGTGATAGGGGCTGGGGAGTCCCACAGTGGCTGTCTGCACTTCAGAGAGGCTGAGAGCCCCATAGCCACTCAGCTCATGAGGCTGGACAAGCCAGCAGCCTCAGTCTGAAACTGAAAACCTTGGGCCTTTCTGGGCGGAGCTTCTGGGTCCAGTCCATGTTGGAAGACTGAAGAAGCTGGCTCTAGTGTCAAGGAAGAAGGGCAGCAGTGACAACGGAGTAAATGTCCTCATGGGCAAGAAGCAAAGACTGTCCCATGGGGGACCCTTCTATCTTACTTGCTGCCACACGACATCATCTGAGGGAAGACAGGTCCTATAGTCAGTCAGAGGGAGATTCTGCGGGTGAGTGAGCCCAGAAGCAGATGCAGGGCACACAAGCCCTACATGCTAGCCTCTGTGTCCCACGGAACTGACCTAAACAACCAGGTGGATATGTGTCCAACAGGATGTGTCACCTCCAGTGAGAAACAAACAAGGGGATGGGAAGATCAGCCCAACACACAGTCGCTTGACAAGTCATCAAATTTTTAAAATTGCATTTTACTTGCTTATTTTATTTGGGGGTATTGCACAGATGACCTGGCTTGCATGTGGAGATATGAGGACAACTTGGCAGGGGTTGGTCGTCTCCCTCCACCATGTGGGCTCCAGGGATGGACCTGAAATAGGCTGGTATGTCAGCAAGTACCTTTTCTAGCCGTCCCCTCCTAGTCTGCTCTCCTGGACCACTGCTCAACCCGAATCAGGGATGGAGGCTATCAAACGCCATATTGCCTATCCAGAAAAACAACCACATTCAAGATGCAAGTTGCTAAGTGAGAGGGAAAGAAATCATGCACAGGGAAGATGGTTCAGCTGGGAAGAAAAGTCCCTCCACACAAAGCCTGACCATCTGAGTGTGATTCCTGGGCCCCACATGGTAGAAGGAGAAAACCGACACCTGCAAGTTGCCCTCTGACCTCTACATGCACTCGAGCTAATAACATGTGAAGAAACTTGCAGAAGTCCTGCCAAAGAGTATACGTTGGGGGCCCCTCTGCTCTTGTCCCGCCTGAAATGCCACAACCTTGCTCGACACGCATCTGGTTGTCTGGGTCAGGCTTTTACGATGCAGAAGCAAGCAGGCAGGGGGTGAGGTGGTTATGTCTGCTCTTAGGCTCACCTCCCAGGAGTGTCTGAAAACTCCCTTTGATGGTACAGGACCTGACTTCCCCCAAACTGCCAATTGGAGTTGAGAGTTCTCCACTGACTCTGGGAAGGAGGGCAGTGGGCGTGGTCATTCTCCCTTGTTCTTTCTGAGAGGGATCTCTCCAAGAAGGCCTTTGCTATTGAAGGCTCCACAGAAACCCCTCCTGGCCAAGAAATCCTGCTGCCTGTTCTGGGGTGGCCTCGGCCTGAACATAATTCCAGCCCACATTGCCCAGCCTCCCACCTTACAGCCTTGCCTTCCTCACAAGCTGTGCTCCCAGATTGCTCTTCCAGTAAAACATCACGCTCAAGCCTTGCCTCAAACTCTGGATTGCGGACTGTTCTTGGGATACGGCTTCTCCAGGTGGACCTCCAGGGAAAGCATCAAGGGGAAGGCCAGATGGTGGGGATGTTGGGTACCTTAAAGATCCGTCTGAGTGCAGTGGGGAGGGGAGAGAAAACTAGGCCAGAGTCTGCAGTCAGAGTGGAGAACATCTGTTGGGGGAAGAGGCCACTGGGAACGGACTAGTGCCATGTGGGGGACCACCTACAGGGTTCCCCAAGCAGCCAGGTGTTTCTCCTGGTTGCTGCAAGCTCAACCCAAAGCCTCCTGGCCACACTCATAAGCCTCGAAGGTGAAATGCTGAATATCTTAACGTTTGACCTAGAGGCAAAGCAGACCTGCCAAGTGCATGGCTCCTTCCCCCAGATGTTCTCAACTGATGAGTCATCTCTTGCCTACCATCCCCCACTGCCCTCTCCATCTCTGCTTGGCAGGTAGCTATCCCAGGAGGAGAAAGAATACAGGCGTGAGAGGAGAAGGCTCCCGGGAGGGGTCTGGTGAGTGAACATCTGGTCATGGGCCTGCGGCCTCCCGCAGCATCCTGTTGGAGTACAGGTGGAGTGTGCCGACATGTTCTGATAAGTGTCTGATACGTCTACTGGCACCTTCCTGCTGGTACTCCCGCCTGCTTCTTCCTGCCCATCACCACACAGCTATAGGGATGGTCCCAAATGTCCTCCTCCACCTCCATATTGCCCTGAGGAGCCTCTGACACCTTTAAGACTCAGGGGGCAGGGTAGGGCTGGTTCACTTCCACTGTTCACCCAGGTAAGGGCTCTTTACATTTTTTTTAAACTTAATTTTGACTAGTTTCTCCATGCACGCAATGTGCTGTGAGCATGCCCTATGCCTCCCTCCCACTCCTACAGAGCCCTCTTTCCAGCTATCTGACTCTAACTTTCATGTCTTAGTGTTTATGCAGGTCACCTGCAGGTAGCAACAGCTGCTGAGTCTTAGTGTAGTCATGGCCAAGGGCAGCACTTGCCCCACCCTCCATTTCATACACTCTTTCTGCCCCGTTTCCCATGACGTTTCCTGGGTATTGGAGGGGATGTGTAGATGTCCTGTTTGGGGCTGGGCACTCAACACTCATTTCTCCTCTGCGTTTTGACCAGTCATGCATCTCTGGGTTACTTGTTACCCACTGCAGAAAGGAGAGTCCATGGCTAGCCGGGAAATACAAATATTTAGATGTCAGTTTGATGACACTTGCATTCAGCTTAATGTCTATAGTAAGTTCTGCCCCCGGGGTCCTGTAAAAACCCCCTTAGTGTTTTACCCAGGTTTACAGTACCAAGTTTCTTAGTCAGCGTTCTATTGCTGTGAAGAGACACCATGACCAAGGCAACTTTTACAAAAGAAAGTATTTAACTGGGGGCTGGCTTACATTTTCAGAGGCTTAGCCCGTTATCGTCATGATGGGGAACACGGTGGCATGAGTGCAGGTATGGTGCTGGAGAGGTGACTGAGAGATCACATCTGATAGGAGAGCGGTAGAGGCACAGTGACACTGGGCCTGGCATCGGCTTTTGAAACCTCAAAAGTGATACACCTCCTCCAACAAGGCCACATCTTCTAATCTGTCCAAACGAGCTGCCAAGTTGGGAGTAAGCCGGCAAGTAAATGAGCCTGTGAGGACAGGTCTCATTCACACCAGCACAGCAGGTGTGTATCTCTTCCCAGGCAGAGGGCCTCAGATCCCAGCATGAAATGACTGGTTACTCGCTGAACAACTATGCCACTATTACATCCCTGAGGACATCTTCGTGCCAGGTCAGGGCTGTGGGATTCAGGAGGCACAGCTAGGTAAGCTCCCCATCCAGCAGACTGCTTACACCTTGGGACATCTTGGGACACTCTGTGGACACCTGAGTGAAGTGGCCTGCCCCCAGCCAAATCTTCCTCCAGCGTGGCGTAGGCCAGCAGGTAGGGGATCTGGCCATAACTTCCTAGGATTCCATGTGCAGCCCAGGATGCTCGACTCAGCATAGGGAGCTGAAGGGACACATTTTCAGGGAATAACTCAGAACCTTCTAGAAATATTAATGGCCAAATCAGGGTCTTATCTCTTAAGACTTCATGCCTTCTGTTAACAGCTCCTGGATCCTCTGTAGGCTCCTGAGGTAATGTGCTCGGGCCATTGCTATTGCTTTTAGTGCTAACCTAAGAGGTTTAGATGTCGCACAGGCTGGGGCACCTGGGAAGACACAAGCGTCTCCAGAACTGAGACACTTCTGCTGACAGGAATCGGCCTGCTCCGGCAAACACACCTGTGTGGACAGGCTTCACCCCACTTCCGGCCTCGATGGGACTCACCCGTCTGATCCCATCTTAAAGACAAAGGCCCAAGAGTTGGCCTTCAGTTTGGCTTCTTCTTGGGGCCCATGCTTGAGCTGTTTGTTCAGATTGAATAGTCTTTATTCAGGAAAATATTATTGTGCCACTGTCTTGTTTTCCCACTGTCTAGAAGACTCTTATCTCATCTCCTCACATGTTCTGACCTTCGGGTATGGTCTATGAGTACGAGTGGCAACCATAGCAACAGACAGCATCCACTGGGTGTGTCTCCTATGCTCACCCAGTGTGTGGTCCCCCTGAACTTTCGACTGATTGGATAATAGAAAATGAGACAAGGGGCCCCACCACCCACCACTGTGCAGCAGAGCTCTAAGAAGCATCTCCAGATCTCCTGGGAATGTCTGGGCTCAGCTGAGCAGTACTCCCTCATGGCTGACCATATGGCTACAGTCAGATGTTGGCAGGGGTTAGATGGCTGGGCGCAGATGTTGGCTGTGGTAGCATGGTGGCTGGAGGGAGTGCTCTAGGATATGATGGTGGCTGTGCTAACGTAGCGGGGGTAGGGGGGGCTTGGCGGTGACTGATGGCCTGGGGGCTTGGATTAGGTAGTGTCTGTGATAGAGTGGTAGCTGGGATAAAATTTCAGGTAGATGACCTGGAAGCTGGAGTTAGATGGTGGCTGGGATGGGATGGTGGCTGGGATGGGAGGGTGACTGGGATGGGATGGTGGCTGGGATGGGATGGTGACTGGGATGGAATGGTGGCTGGGATGGGATAGTGACTGGGATGGGATGGTGACTGGGATGGAATGGTGGCTAGGATGGGAGGGTGACTGGGATGGGATGGTGACTGGGATGGGATGGTG
>OU015754.1:83286175-83308819 GCA_907169655.1 Acomys percivali | reverse complement strand
CACACACACACACACACACACACACACACACACACACACACACACACTAAAGTGTTCAAATTATATACTAAAGATAATTTATATGTATATATATCTGTTATACATATAAATGTATTATTTATATATAAATATATGTTAATATAAAAGAACAAGAAAATAGGATGAGGGACATTTATTATTGTTATTATTATTATAATCATCATCATCATCATCATCATCATTACTGTGCCTATCACAGTGGGCTATATTGGTCTGTTTGTATCATTTTTGTGCTCAGCAAAGCAGGCTCTGAAGGGTGTCGTGTGCCCACCACTGCGGGTTTTGAAGAGCGTCCATCTGTATTATTCTTGTGAGCATCACAATGGATTATACGGTATGTGGGCTGCTCTTTGTTGACTTGACACGAAGCTGAGGTATCCAGAGAGGTTGAACCTCATCTGGGGAACTGCCTCCAGTGGACTGGCCTGTGTCCGAGTCTGTGGGTCACTTCTTTGGCTGGTGTGGGAAAGCACAGCCCACCGTGGCAGTACCACCTCTGGGCAGGTGACTCTGGGCTGTATAAGAAAAGTAGCCGAGTGAGCCATGGAGTATGTGGTGGTTTGAGCAGGAATGGTCCCATTAGGCTCCTCGCCAGGGAGTGGCACTATTTGGAAGGATTAGGGGGTGTGGTCTTTTTGGAGTGGGCGTGGCCTTGTTAGAGGAAGTGTGTCACCAAGGGTGGGATTTGAGGTTTCCAAAGGCCAAGCCAGTCCCGGTGGTTCTTTCTTCTTCCTGCTGCTGTCAGATCTGGATGTAGAACTCTGAGCCACCGTGTCTGCCCACGTGGCGCCCTGCTCTCTGCCTCTGAAAGTATAAGCAAGCACAAGGTAAATGCTTCTTTTATGAGCTGCCAAGGGCACAGATGTCCCTTCAGAGCAGTCAAACACAGATGAAGACAGGGAGTGAGCCAGTGAGCCGCATTCCTCTGCTTCAGTTCCTGCCTTTGGCTTCCTGCCTAGAGTTCTCGCGACGATGGGCTGCAATCTGTAAGCCAAGTAATCCCTCTTCACCCCAAGTTTCTTTGGGTCAGTGTTTTATCACAGCAGCTGTTGGCGCGATAAAACTAAAAGTTAGTACCAGATGTGCTCTGGTGGGGCCTTGACTATCTTGTGTTTGGGAAGGTTCGTGGAATGGAGCTATTGAGTACTTATAGCTTACAGTGCTGCTCCATGGGAGCCTGGAAGATAATAACGCTGATGAAGGGGGAATGGATTGTGACGTTTCAGAGGGAAGTTTTCAAGTCTCTCAGAGATTCTAACAGAGCCTGTTTGAGTGGAAGACTGAATTAGGAGTCTGTGGTTTCTGGTCAGCCGTGGCCAAAGAATTTGCCGTGATTAACGAGAGGCAATCTTTGCCTTACTGGGACAGTTGATGCTGGCCTGTGGGCCCGAAGAATTAGCTGACGTTATTAATAGGAGATACGTATCATCGAGGTGAAATCTTCTGGGCAATATTTTCTCCGGGTCATCACAGAGATGCTGTGGTCCTGCAGTGGGTGGCGCCAAGGCTGCTCCTTAGGTTGCAGCTGATCTTTAGTCACGTGAAGAAGCCTCCCACATGGCGCTGGGTTTTGAAGGCGTGGAGGGATCATGGAGCGCGGCTGAGGTGTGCTGTGAGGGGGCAAGAGTCCCAGGGAGGAGCCCGGAGGTTACAGGTGACTGTGGAGCTGTGACTGCAGTAGAGCATCCAGCATGTTGGAGATGGCACGCCCGTAGGACGACGCCCTCCGAGGGCAGTGCAGTGTGAGGTGGAGCAGCTAGAACTGGCCGCGTGTGCTTCAAATGGCCGGACGGAAACTGAGGTACAGAACGTGATTTACACTGTTGAACTTGGCGTTCGCTTCCCTTTGATTATAACTGTGCCCTGATTCTTCCCTCTGGGAGCAAGAAACTATTTAACTTCTTTTGGATTTTTTGGGTGCTCACAGTTAAAAAAAAAAAGACTTTGGGTTTTTAAAGAGACAGTGGACTTTTAGTATTGAAGAGTTTCAAGATTATGGGAATTTTTTTATATCATGTTACTAATTGTCTTAGCTACTTTTTCCTATTACTGTGCAGAGACACCAAGGCAACTCGTAGAAGAAAATGTTTATTGGGAGCCCTACAGTTGCAGAGGGTTGGTGTCTGTGCCACCACAGGAAGCATGGCAGCAGGCGGGTAGGCAGGCATAGTGCCTAAGAATGAACTGAGGACTGACATCTGACCTAGGAGCGTTTGACAGCGAGTGGGAGTGCTAACCAGAGTGGGGTAGGCTGCTGAAGCCCCAAAGCCTACCCAAGCAGCACACCTCCTTCAAGGAGACCCTACGTCCTAGTCCTTCCAAAACAGTACCACCAACTGGGCACCAAGCATTCAAATATACGAGCTTGTGTGGGCCGTTCTCATTAAACCACCGTGCTGTACTCTCTTGCCTTCATAGACTTGTGGCCACAGCACAAGGCAAAGTGCCTTTCAACTTCAAAAGTCCCCATGGCCTTTCAGAGTTTCAGCACAGTAATAAAGTCCAAAATCAATGCCTCTTCGGAGACTCAAGGCAATCTCTTAGTTGTAACCTCTCGTGAAACCAAAAAGCAAACCACGTACTTCCAACACGCCAAGGCACAGAACACACGCCACCATTCTGAGAGGGAAGAAAGGGATCCCAGCAAAGAAGTACCCACCCAAAGCAAGGCAGAAAAGCCCAGCCAGGCCGAGCGCTGCGTGCTCTAGTTCTTTGTCCAGCATCAAAGAGCTTAGGTGTCTCTTTCCTTTTAGCTTTGCTAATGTGTCTCTCTCTTGGGCTGTTTAAACCTCTCCTTAGCAGCTAAGAATTTCACCAGATGTTATTTAAAACCTGTAGCAACATCTCCTGTACTTTTCTGTAACCCGCCTACCTGTGTCCCCCTGTGAATGTATTTGTTAAACATTTTGATTTATGGCTTTCTTTGTTCTCTAGTAAAATCTCATATAACCACTTCCATGGTGGGACACAATATATTCTGGAGGAACTAAATATGTCTTCCTCATACTGGCCCCAGAATGAGCCGTCTCTTATCCCCTTTGAAGTGAGATGCGTGTCTTTGCATCGACACAGGGCATAAAACAACCAGAATGCCCATTGTCGTCATCAGTTACCTTGGGAAATTTGCTCAGCGCTTTCTCGACATGTTGAACACGGGCTTTGTGCCGTCTGCAGTCCACTCCGTATCCACTGCTGAGGTTTGCTTATGAGAAATGAGAGCGGAAGTCCCCAGGGACCTGTTCTCTTTATTCAGAATAACTTCCCAGAGAGGAAAAAGGCCCAGATGCTTACCACAGGTGAGTGAGTGAAGACACAGTGGTCAGTCACACATGGACTTCTGCTCAGTGGCTCAGCAGGTCTCAGCCTGACCGGAACAGGTTTACGGCCAGCTGAAGATGGCTGCAAACACAGATGATCACTGTTGTGATTCTACCCTTTGGAAATGCTACAGGCGGCTAAGCTGTCTTTAATGATGCAATGCTTTATAACTTGCTGAGAGCTGGGACCCAGGGTGGGATGCTGACCACAGAGGCTAGCCCCTCTTGTGTGTGTGGACTTGAAAACCAACCGTTGGGAAAGATGTGAGCTGGTCAGAAGGGAGCCATTGGCAGGGCTGAGGAGGTTGCTGAGAAGTCAGGCATTCCCTCAGGGGCTCCAGTCTAATTCAGAGCTTGTAAGGAACTCCTGGTAATGGTCCCTGAAGGAGAGAACTGTTATTCCATTAAGATATTTGCATGAGAACTTGACAAAAGTCACTAGATCCCTCTTCAGACAAGGTGACACAGGCAAGGCCTGCATCTCACATGCCAGGAAGCCACACTCACCTGCTTCCCAGAAGCCCTCCTGAGGCTGGAACTAAGTCCCTAGTGATAGGCGACTCAGCCGACTGTAGGTCGGCTAAGTCATAAAGGTACTGCGTGGGATGGGGGATGCTCTTATGTGATTTATTAATGCGAGTAATAAAATTGGCACACACTCTGGTCTCAGCATAAAGAAGAGAACCTACTTTGTACCTGCAGAAAACCCCCAAACTTTTCAAGGCAACACCTAGGGCAGAAAATACCACAAAATTGTTTGTCCATGTGAAAACGTAGCTCACACCTCAAAGGAAATATGAGATAGTTTATCCTGAAGCCAAATATGAATGACCATGGTCTAGGAATGAGATCGGTAAGCAGGGAGGGAACGGCCGAGCAACCTGGGACACCACGTGGCTTGGAATACATACGCCTCCTTCTCCTAACAGTGCCCCCAATAATCTAGAACCTTTATCTTGTGTGCTGGGTATACACATTCTTGTCCAAATAATGCACCTAACAGCCTTGTGGCAACAATTAAACAAGTCCCAGGACATGCCCTGAAACCAAGGTAGACAGACCAAAGTGGCCTACAGTGGATTGGGATGAAGTTCAGCACAGAACACTGTGTCCTGCAAGTGAAGTTTGGGGAGGGTCCTTGATTTACAGTAGTATGTGCATCCAGGGTTTGGTGTGTGCAAGATAAAACTAGATGCCTCCTGGGAAGGTGCCTTAGTTCCTGTCCTTTTGCTATGACTAAACACCTGGACAAATGCAGCTAAGGGGTTAACAGTCCCAGGTGACGTTTAGTCACTGCAAGAAAGCCAAGGCAGGGGCTGGACGCGTTGAGTCACAGCAAGGGCAGAGAAAGAATACGTATGGTCTGCACTTAGCTCACTTCCTGGGCTTTGCTCAGCTCAGGGTCCAGGCCATGAAACGTGCTGTCCACATTCAGAGGAGTCTTCCCACCTCAACTCCACTAAGAAAATCCCTCAGAGGCACACACATGAGCCAAGACAATACTGACGGTCCTCACTGATGCTCCAGAGCCTGAGCTCCTGGTGCCTGCTGCCCACCTAGAACCTCAGAGAAGCACCTCCCACTGCAGGTGGATTGAAAGCCTGTACTACGGACCCCACCTGTTCTGTCTTCCATTTCATCCTTCCCAGTCTGGGGCTCGGCAGTGCCAGGACATCCCAGGGAGAAGCAGAACTACGTTTGTTCACTGCACATCTCCAATTTCCATGTTGGTTCTTGTTGCCAGCTTGACACATCTAGAACCACACAGAAAGAGCCAAGCAGTGAAAAGAACAGGCTACACCCATACTCCCTTTTTCTTTTCTCTTTCTTTAGGACTTTAGAACTTAGGTCAGAACCTAAGTACTTTGGGCTTGGGAAAATCTTTTGCCTGTGGCGCTGGAGAGATGGCTCAGCGTTTAACAGCACTAGAGAGAAGGCTCGGAGGCTAAGAGCACTGGCTGCTCTTCCAGTTGATCCTCAGCACCCAGTTAGTGGCTCACAACCATCTAGCTCTGCATAAATGTGGTGCACAAATATGCAGGAGGCAAAACCCCCGTGCACACAAAGTAATAGGCCTCTCGAAGCCAGTGGGAGGGGTGTGTCATCATGCTCCCTGAGTGGAGAGATCCTTCTGGAACATCTGAAGGGTCACTGCTCCTGCCTTCTACTGTCATCACCCTTAAGAGAGGACTCAGCTGGAGGGTGCGTCGTACATATGGCCTTATACAATCCATAGTTGTCTTTGTATGTGTTGAGTCATGTGACATGCATGTCCCCCCTCCGGGGGGGGGAAGAGTGAAGTGATGCCCACAGCTTTCCTCTCACAGCACTGGTGCATCCTGGGACTTTGGAAGGATGCTGTGGCTCATGCATGCGCAGCTGCCCTGCTTGCCAGGGGTGAGTAGTGTGGGAAGTGGGCAGGGCGCTATGCCACACTGCACCTGAGCCCCTCGGTTCCAGGGCTTCAGACTCTCTTCTTATTAATGCAGCCGTGGGTCACAGGCTGAGCCACTCGTGGTGTGGGGATGGCAGCAGGCTGTGAGGTCTCTGGCTCACACCAGAGCTGTGCTGCTTCAGACCACCTTTCTCAGGAATAGCAGTGAGCCTCAGCCACAGTGTTGAGACACTCACTGATTAAATGGATGCAGCAGTGCTAGGAGCATGCTGCTGACATCAGCGTTGCCAGCAGCCATGGGGGTGTGGGTTCAACTCGGATGTGGAGTCACTTTCCGCCTTGCCCACACCCAGTGCCTAGAGGCCCAGACACTGGATATGCTGTCCTTCATAAGAGGTGGGAGAAAAACCATGTGTAGATGGGTTCAGAGGAAAGAGGCTAGCTGACCCCAAAGAGATCAGGGTGTCAGGTAGATTAAGACACAGAGCACGGAGGGAACTTTTGTGGAAGTAACCCCAAAGGCGAGTGAGACCAGGTGCTTAGCAGTCGAAGCCTGGGTTTCTCTTTCAGGAGCCAGATTCAAGGCTAGAACCAATTCATCGCATCAATCATGGTGCCGATGCGTGGGAGCATCCATTTCAGTTTCCAAGCCGGGATCTTGTAGTGTTGGCAGTGATAGCAATGTTCTTGATGCTGCTGTGAGCTCATGGCTACTGTTGATGTTACTGTGGAAGTTGTACTGGTGACAGTTGTTGTGGTCCTGGTGATAGTGTCACCCTGCTTCTTGTTGAGGTGGCGGTTGTTGAGGTATGGTTGTGTTGGTTGGTGTTGCAGTAGTTACTGTTACTGTGGTGGTGCTGAGAATCTTGTAATAATCATAGTTGCCATGAGGGATCTTGACGGTGGTTAGTGTCATAGAGGTGATGGTTGCTGTTACTGTAATTACACCTACTGTTGCAGCACATGAGAGTGTGGTTTTCCTTACTGCTACAGTCATTGGTGACGATAATGTTGCATTGTGGAGCTACTGCTGTTGCATTGATGATGTCATAATGAGGATGTAGATGGTGTAGTTATGATTGATGATGTCATGGCGGTGGCCAATGTGGTGGTTTTGATGAAGACATTGTGGCCATGGCCGTAGTAGTGTTTATTACTGTTACAGTTGGTGACATTATTGCTGTCATGATAGTGCCTGTGGAGCTGGGTATTGTGGTTGTGATGATGTCATATGGTTGATGTCATGGTTGTTGTTGCAGCTGTTGGTGATGATGTAGAAGGTAGATGATGATGAGAAGGTAGACGTTGTGGTTATACTGTGTGATGGTGTTGTGGTGGAGGTCTCATGGTGATGGTGGATAGTGATGCTGTTGTTGTTGTTATTGTTGTGGTTGTTATTGTGGTTCTTGTAGATACCACGGTTGTATTATATGATGAAGCCCTGGGGGATGTTTTTGGTTGTTGTTGTTGTGGGTGTTATTGTGGTTGTTGGTGATGCTATACAGCTGGGGAAGAAGATGATGTGTTTCAGTGTCTGTCTGGTGACGATCTGGTGGTTGTTGTGAGGATGGCTGTTGATCTTGTGGTTACTATTCTGGTTTTTGTAGATACCACAGTTATGGTTCATGATGATGTGATGGTGGCAGTTGTCACAGTGGTGGCTGTTATCGTGGCGTTTGTAGATTGTGGTATCTGATGATGTCATAGTGGTGTCTCTCAAGATGTTGGTTGTTTTTGGTGATGGTGATGCTGTTACCAAGGAGGTAGAGGCTGAAGCTATGCTGTTTACTTGGCCTTTGGCCCCCAGATATATTTTTAAGTGCTCCCACCATGGCCCCTTTCTCAGCTATACCTTCTTACTTTAATTATTAGTAGAGGACTTAATTAAAACAAGGAACTTCTACAAGTCCTGCAGACCCCAGAGCGTCGTCAAATGCCCTGCCCCTGTCATTTATCACAGTCCTGTTTACAGGCAATGATCCAGCTTTCAATCTTTGTGACAATGTTCCAATCCTAGCCAATTTAAATAATCTCCCAGTAAAAATTCCACAAGCCGCTCGCAAAACACTTCACGAGTCTGAATATGTAGCACCAACTGAGTCTAATCATCGCCTTGGCTTGTTGAATCCTGTTGGGAGGAGACAAGCGACACACAATGTCGTCATTGATTTGTCTCGTGATTTCTGCTTGTGTGTGGCTCCTCTGAACCTCCAAATCCTTCTCCTAATTTCCCAATCACTTTACTTACTTGGAAATACACTGCAGAGCAACTTCTGAGAGCAGCTTGGTTCAACACTGCACTCAGCTGAGGAGCTTCCCCAAGGACTCTTAATTTGACAGCAAGCCATGGTCTTGGCACAAGAACTCTTAATTTCCCAGCAAGCCATGCTCTTGGCACATGGATGTCTTGGTCTTGAGAAACAGGAAGGTGAGCATTCTTGCTGACTTGCACTGCCACCCAGCTGTCAGGTACTTGACCTTGGGGTGTGAGGGGTCACTGCTGAGTTTCAGTTTCTTCATTGGTACTTTGGGGATTAAAATACCAGTCGATTAGGGGTATCCTGGAGATTGCATGAGATCAGGACATTTTAAAACTACATATATGTGTACAGGTGATGTGTTGGGATGTGCATATGAATGCAGGCACTGACAGAGGTCAGAGGTGTTACATCTCTCTGGATCCGGATTTTTAGCAGTCTTGTGCTTCTCAGTGTGGATGCTAGGAATCAAAGTGCTCTTAACTGCTGAGTCATCTCTCCAGTCTCCTAGACCTGAAGTTTTGAATGCAAATCTTGACACATAAAAACAGCTGGTGCTATCTCTTCCAGACACATGATAACTTAAGTGGGGCCTCTCCAAGGACATTTTCCACAAGCTCCCTCTCCCCACTGTCCCCAAAGATTCACTGTCCATCCTGAGGGTCACAGTGACCGACTGTGTTTGGTTATGGTTACCCCCATCTCTGCATATGTGAGTGTTTCTACAGCACTCGACTGGGTGGGGCAGAACTGGCTGTCCTAGCTGTCTGTCCTACTAGCTCTGCCAATTTTAGGATGTGGCCCAGCTGTGTGCTGACCTATGGAGGGTCCCCCCAGCTGGGAGGTGCCAAAGGTTGAATTGTGTCTCTCCAATACATTATGTCCAAGTCTTGGGCCCCAGGTTTGAGTATGCAACCTTGTTTGGATAAAAGACTATTATAGAGCCAGTGAATGCAATAGCTAGTTTTAATTGTCAAATTGACACAGGATAGAGTCACCTGGGAAGAGAGTCTCAGTGAGGGATTGGGCACGTCCATGGGGGACTGTCTTGGTTATTTAGTTGAGATGAGGGAGCTTCCCCCTTATAGATGCACCATTCCCTAGGCAGGGTGTCCTGGATCATTTAGCCGAGGAGAATCAGGTGAGCAACTGCAGACACGTGTGCATCCATCTCCTCACTGCTCTTAGGTATGAGGAGACATTTTCCCTGAGTTTCCATCTCCACTGCCTCACAACAGTGGCAATTGTAAAATTTAAAAAAACTTTTTTTTTTACTTCATGCTGCTTTTTGTCAGCGTGTTTTATCACAGCAACAGAAATGGAACTAGGACATCAACAGGCTAGGGTGTGGTCGTGTGGCTGGCTCTGATCCTCCGTGGCTGCCATCTTCACCAAAAGGTGAAAACGGGAATCAAGGCACGCACAGACGTGAACCTGGAAAGTTGTGAAGGTGAGGGTGGAGATGGGGTAAGGTTTCTGCAAACCGTGGGTGCTGGAGATCTGAAGTCATGGGGAAGGCTGTCTCAGGCCCACTCCAAGGCTACAACGTGGGCCTTCGGAGGTGGTGAGGTTGGAGGTCAATCCCAGGCTCCTCACTCAGCACCGTGGTTTTCTGTGGTCAGGAAACCGCCTGCCAGGGCCCAGAAGCCACTGAGTGCATTAGTCATCAGGCCTGAAACCACATGGGGTGGCTCTCAGCTCTGAATGCAAAGAGCAGCTCACCTGGGGTGCTGAGCTCCCCTAAAGAGGTAACTAACGTTGTGAATGTTGTGAACGAGCTGGCGGGGGAGCATTTTGTAGCAATAAGCCTTTGCCACCCGCCATCTCCCTCTGCAGAAGTTTAAAATATGGCGGAAGCTCATTTCATGGGGAAGATGATAGCAGCCCAGGGCTCCAGGAAACTGGGACCTTGTAATGAGATCCGTCTTCATCAGAGCCAACCTGTTTAAGAAAGAAGTGTTTCTGGTTATACGAAGAATATTTGCATATTTTTCAAATTCTTAACAGAGAAAAATTTTGAGGTGTCAGGCTAGGAGCCCTCAAGACAGCTGCTATTCCCTTCAAAATAAACGAGAGGTGTCATTTTTAATGAAGGGAGAGAAAAGGCATCTGTAATCCCGCAGCTGCCTCCTCCCTCCCTCATTCTGGGAGCCTGTCCGCCAGCTGCCTGGAAGAGGGGTTGGAAGCCAGGCCTGGAATTGTGATGGCCTTCTACGCCTTCTTAGACCTTGATTTCATGGGCGAGGCAGGTCTCGGTTGGAGCGCTGTTCCAGGCAGCACCTGGTCTCCTTAAGCAGGGGCAACTCTAGGTAGGCTCTCTTCTTGGACATCAGCAGCACACCAGAAGGGCAAGCTGATCCTCCACTGGAGGGTGTAGCAGCGATGCCAAGACACCCTGAGATGGGAGCTCCCTGTGTCCACGCAGAAAGGGGAAAAGCCCAGAGACTCCAATCTACACAAAACTGACAGCACAGTCTGTCCAAGCAGGATCCTTCTGGGATGTCCTGGGGCGGGGGTGGGGGTTGGGTGGGGAGGAGATGCTTCAGGTTGGCCTCACGGTGGGCACAGCTGCTATCCCTCAGGGAGGGAAGTGCCCACAGAGCCCTGAACCCATAGTGGTCACGTCTCTCAGCCCTTAGCAGTTAACAGGGAGGCCCACAGTCCAGGTGCAGAGAACGGGACTGCTCCGCTCAGCCTTAGAAAGGGTGTCTGCACCGCCCACCCTCCTCCCCCATCACTGCAGAAGATGGGGCAGAAGATATGAGCCAGAGGTGGCAGGTGCCAACAAGGAGACCATATCTTCCTGATACATCAGGGTGGCAGCTGTACACGTCGACTCACAGTGGTGGTGACAACATTGGACGACAGTACAACAGGGGGTGACCTGTGTGAGCCCAAGGAACTCAAGCCTAGCAAGGGGGTGGGGTGGGCATGAGACTCACCTCTACCTGCTGGTCGCTCAAGCACCAGTTTTCTTAAAGGTCTGTCCACCAAACTCCAGTGGATGACCGCACAGGCAAGAGGATGAGTTTACAAAACAGGACATAGTTTTGGGTGAGTTGTGGAGGACAGGCAGGTGTGCGAGGAGTTGTGGGCAGGGCTGAATTTGGCCAACTATGATCAATGTATTGACTATTTTGAGTGAGGGCCAGCCTTTTCTACACAGTGAAATCCTGTCTCAAAAAAAAAATTCTATGACATTCCCAAAGAACTAATAAAAGGCGAGGGGAAGAAAAAAAAAAAAGGAAAAAGAGACTTCCCTGCAAGGAGTCCCTTACTTTAAGAGACCCAAATACCCATAATGGATTCTTATACGTCAGCAGCAGCCTTGAAAGACCCTGAGGGGGAACCCATCTTAACCAGAGCTAGGCCCCTGACCTGTAGCTCCTAAAGAAGATAAACAGTGGTTCTTCAAGTTCCTAACTACGTGGCACGGCCCACAGACACCCGGAGTGCTCACTCACATGACGGTGCACAGGTGGGCAAACAGAATGGGTGGGCCTGTCCACCCACCTTGGTGCTATCACAACCCTTCACTCCAGTGTTTGCTGACGGTGTCCTTGTCTAGAGACAGGCTTTGTGGTATGCTGCCAGCGAACTGATGTTTCCCAGGGACACTCATGCAGCTCTGATTTGCCCCCCTGAAGCTGAGAGCAACCGAGGGCAGGACTGGCTAGCTTGTTACCACCGTGGCCCCATCCCACCCTCCAGGAACCATGTCAGAAATCTCAAGAGTTCACGGGACTGGTGGGGGAGGGGGGCACTGGAAACCACTTCCCAAGGACCAATGGCCATTGTGTCACACCACAGTGAGGGTTAGGGCTGGTGACAGAGGTCTCCCATAAGTCCAATCGAAGACTGACGGCACACAGACTTGCCTTGGCCCAGCCATTGGTTGCTATGACCACACGGCTTTCTGCAACTTGGACTCTGGGGTACGAGACCCTCCGCAGCTTGAAGCGTGAGGTACCATGTCACTAAATGTGCACAGCCATGTCTTAGACCAGCCTTTCCTTAGCATCAGAACAGGGTCTCCCTCTGTGGCCTTAACTCTAGCCCTCCTTCCATTAAGGGGGCGCTAACGTCATGAAGCCACATGGGCTGGCTGGGGATCTGGGCTGGTGTTGCTCATGGAGTCCCCAGAATGCCACCTGGTGTGCCTGACAGATCACAGCCACATCTTCCCCTTGCACATACCACCAGAAGGGAAGTGTTGTGACTCCCTGGCAAAAGCCAAGAGGGACAGACAGGAAGTTGTTCTCCACAAGCTTCTGAACAAGCCTGGGATACAGGGTCACGCCAAACCTCCTAACTCCTTACACTTTCTTCTCCCCCAGCCGTGAGCTCTCCCCAAATCCCAAACACTGTCTGGATTCGAGTCTCTTCAAGTTCAGTGCCTGCTAAAGTTAGGTCTAATTAACCAGTCTTAATTGATATTGAGATAAATAACTTTTCAAATGATTCCCCCCCCCCAATGAAATGGAGACTTGTTGGAGGGGCAACCGTTCCTAATTTAAATCAATGAATTAAAACAAATGTGATTTAGTGGTTGCTGAAAGGAGAGGGAAATTTTTAATTCACTAATCAACTCATCCGCGTTGATGGTGGGGGAAATTCTAAAACACATTAATCAGCAGGGGACAGAACCATTCGGATGGCACCGTGTTGTCAGGCCCGTAAGTAGGCCGGGCTGATTTGCAATCCAGCAAGTCCCGAGAGTCTGGATCCCTGCAGTCACTGCTCCCTCACCCACGTTTACCAAGCTTCCCTGACTCTTAAAAAAGGGGTCCTAGGGCTGGAGAGACAGTGGCTGCTCTTCCAGAGGACCAGAGCTCACTTCCCAACACCCATATTGGGTAGCTCAGGATCACCTGTAACTTCAGCTCCAGGGGACCAGATACCCTCTTCTGCCCTCATGCACACACCACTCCCCACACATAAATAAAAACAAGATGCAATACATTATAAAGGAAAAATATCAATCTTCAAGTATGATACCCACTGTTTATAAAAACCAGAGCTCTAATCAGTGGGGCAGCTTAGTAGGTGAAAATCCTTGCCTCACGAGCCCTAGTGACGTGGGTGTGACCCCTGTCGTTGATGGTGAGAAAGAGAGCAGTGACTCCTGACACTTGCTCCCTGACCTCCACCTACACTACAGCATGCGCACACCTGATTTATGGAGCTACACACTATAGGTGTACACAAAAATTTTTTAAATGGGTTGGCAAGATGTCTCAGCAGCTAGGAGCATAAGTAGTTTGATTCCCAGAGACCCTGGAGGCCCACATGGTAGAGAGAGAAAGAGAGGTATGCACACGCACATGCACACACACGCACACATACACACATGTGCACACACGCACACGCACACACAGAGCAGCGAATGACTCTGAGGGTAAAGGTCCTTGCCCACTGCCTCATGCAATCTGTCCTCCCATCCTTACCCCAACAGACAAACTAAATAAACTATAACGAAGAGCTGGTGGACACAGCTGCCCCACTTCTTAGCTGTCCTGCCTCATCAGAGAATGAGTTTCTAAAATATATTAAACTAAATTTCTGTGCCCCGAGTCTGAGAGCCAAGGCACATGAAGTCACACGGACTTCAGCGAGGGGATGGGATATGGAGAGACAGCCTGTGGCAAGAGCTGCTGTGACCCAAAGCAGACTCCAGAGGTGGAGGAGGCGTACCACACTCGGGCCAGGGGGGACCGGGCTGCCTGGCTTCAGCTGTGTGACAACCAGGGTGCTAGGGGGCCTTCACGTCTTCCGTTTACAGCGTCTCTCTTGGCTTCCTGAGTAATGGCACTTTTCATCTGGAGATTCCCCGCCTGACGCAAGTCGCAAAAAAAAAGTGAGTGAAGACTGGATCCATTACAGATTTTTCTCTTGTAAGCCACAAAACTTGACACAAACTGTCTGAAGCAAAAATAGGAATTTATTGGCTCACGCGACGGCAAACGTTGGGATGAACTGAGCTGAAGGCAGAACTGTAACGAAGGGAAGCGTAGAGGCGCTCTCACGCATGCTCTGCGAGCTCCAGCAGGGCTCTGCGGCACGCACGCAGGCAGGGGCAGGAGCCAGCTCAGACCCCCACAGCCTTTTACTTTAAGCGGGGCAAGAACACAAAGAGCCTTTTCCAGGATCCTGGCTTTGAGTGGGTGCACGGTCCCTGGAGTGTCTGCTCTGCACGGAGGATCGAGGGAGTGGTTTGACCACGGCATCATGGCTCTGGGGCCTGAGGACAGTGTGGTAAAGCCTCCAAGCTTCACCCTGTAGGAAGGGCTGATACCTTCCACCCCACAGGCCATGTGGGTCCTAGGAGCTGAAGGAGCATAGGGTGAGGGGAGAGGGGCAGGTGACACCGCAAGGGCCCAGGAGACATCGGCTGCCTTTACCTTTACCCTGACTTTGGTGTCAGCCTCAACTTTGATCTGGGTGGCTTGAGAAGTCAGGAGGGAGTGAAAGAACGGGGGCTGAGGCTCTGGTCCTGACATCAGCAGGTCAAGGAGGAAGGTTTGTCATAGAGCCTCTGTAGGCCCTCTTCCCTCATCAGTGAGAGAGAAGATCTGTGACAGCACCATCCCTGAGCTGTGAGAGCATGTGTGGTCTAACGGGGACACTGGAGGTGAAGTGTGGGGCCCGGTAAACAACATAAGCAGCACAGTGACTGTGCTCTGAGTGTGTAGAATTTCGCACATCTCCAAACTCCACTAGGAATAATCTTGATATATTCATTCATTCATTCATTCATTCATTCATTCAAAATGGCAGCTTCTCTTTCTAGGTGCTGAGCCACACGCAGAAGATCTGTTCTTTCCTGTTCTGACCATGGGACGTGAGTAGAATGCCAGCCTGCGTCCTGGAGTTTATTTATTGTAAATTAACTTGACCGTCTGTCCCTACAGAGGGTTTTAAATGTGAGGGGAGGGTTTCTAGTTCAAAGCAAGCCATGGGAACACATTTGCAAGTCCCTAAGCACGGCTCAGCACTCAGGGTCCTTCTGATAAGAGCCTCAGAGCCTGACCCTCCGGCCTTTGACGACTCAGGGACAGTTCTTCAGCCAACACTCCCCAGTGGCTCTCATCCCCAGGGGTCCAGCGTGTCTCAGAGCAGCCCGTGCTCTGCTTCTCCTGCAGTGTCTCCCTTCTGAATGCACCGATGGCTGATCCCAGCATATCTTAGGGGCTGAAGTTAAACACACCATGGTTCAGGTTTCCCAGTGTAAGCAGGGAGTCAGGCAAGGTTAACTCACATGGATGTTAGTGGGTCTCTGACGCAGTGAACGAGCCATGTCTGTAGCCTTCCCGCCCCTCATGGACAGGATGAGTAAAAGTCCTCTCTAGGCTACAGAGCTCCATATGGCTGTCACATTCAGGTGCTCCACGACACCATCAGGCTGCGTTCCTAGGCAGAGAAAGCGGGTCCAGTCACGTTCTCTTCACTTCACAGATGCCCTGTTCTCCAACCTTCATTTCCTATCAGTTGAGGAATAAAATACCAAGAATTCCACTCCATCCATCATTTTGAAACTAGATGGGGCTTCCCTGGGCCTCGGCGAGCAGCAGAGCCCTGTTCATGTTTTCCGGGGGAACCAATTGGCCGAGTTACACAAAGCAGTATAAATTCGAAGCTCATTAAACCAGGTGCACTAGATATTACGAGACAAACTCCTTCCGGGGGAGTCAGCTGAGGCAAGAACAAGGTGCTGCGGCCTCTAAGCCCTGCCAGACTGAGGACACTCCCTCGTGAGCCACCCTGTCTCCAAGGAGCTGCATTAGGCCTGTGCTGTCAGTGGCATGCTGTAATTGATCTAGCAGATGCCTGCCTCCCAGCCAGTCCATCACTGCCTGGGGCCTAGAGGCCCTCTCAAGATCTCTCTCTCTCTCTCTCTCTCTCTCTCTCTCTCTCTCTCTCTCTCTGACACGTAGCTGTTGCTGCATCATAACACACCAAGGGACCAAAGTTCACGATAATGACCACTGTGCATTCTAATCCCTTCCCAAGAAGCTGCCCCTTCCTCCTGGACTCAGAAGGGCTGTGGCAGGCTGCTCATGCTTGGTGGAGAAGCCAAAACAGACCCAGCTAGAGCAGAGTGTCTCCTGGGTGTTTCATCACAACCACATGTGAACCCAGAGAAGACTCAGAATTTCATCTGAGAGCCAGATAAGTTTATCCTGAGAATGCAAGAGCTTTGAAGCTCTGTGTGTTAAGTGGGGGGAGGGTGGAGAGTCCTCTGAACCTGTGGGTATGGAAAGAGTTTGCTGATGGTGCGTTGGAAGACCCTGCTATTAAGGTTGCTGTCTACTATGTCCAGATAGCTCTCTGAGTTTGGAAAACAATGGAGGGCTTCCTCTTCTTTGCCTGACCTTATCTGGAGAGCGAATTTAGACACAGATTGCCTGATCTTGCTTGGAGGATGACCCTGCACATGAGTCCCACTCTTTCGGCCCCCCCATGCCCTGCCCATATGCTAATTAGGTATTGTGTTCTGACCAATCAGTCCTTCCTGTCCATATGCTAATTAGGTATTGTGTTCTGACCAATCAGCCCTTCCTGTCCATATGCTAATTAGGTGTTGTATTCTGACCAATCAGCCCTTCCTGACCATATGCTAATTAGATACTATCTTATGACCAATCAGCCCTTCCCTAGCCCTAAGAACCTTTATACACCTCACCCCTGAAACAATAAATGACCTGCCTCTCGGAAGCTGACTCCAGAATTCTCCCTCATACTCACAGTTGTCCTTTGTCCTCCTGGGCTGGTGGCCAACCATGCCAGGGGGAAGAGAGGGCCACAACGGTATTCAGTCATGAAGGACCAGAGAACAGAGCCATTTGCAGGGCTGTCTGTGCCCAGTGTGTGAGCCCATAGCCCTCCATTGTCCCTATACACCTTGCTGAGCACGGCCCACTTATGCCCATGCTTAGGTGGTGCGGAGGCAGTGGGATGGATGCTCTCTCTCCCAGCCTCTGTATCATCCAATATGGAGACTGATGGAGACGTGAAGAGACAGACAGATCTTTCTGCGTCTGTAGTAGCATCTATGCATCTGCAGTGGGGATCTGTGGCCATGCGTCTTTATATGTACCCCACGCAGCCAGATGGATAGCTGCATTCCTGTCTTCGTTTGGAGAGGTGCATGTAGGCACATCAGCACAGACAGATGTGTATCTCTGAGTGCAGACAGATGTGTGGTGTGAAGGACACATGTGCAGACTGTTCACAGGATTGGTTTCCAGGACTTCTGTCTGGAGGGTCATGCTGGGACCCAGGCTGGAGGATGCCCCAGGATGGATTTTCTCTTCTTGGCTTGCTCTCCATGCTTCTCTCAGCCTGCTTGGTAATAGCACCCAGGACCACATGCCCAGGGATAGCATCGCCCACGGTGGGCTGGGCCCTCACACACCAGTCATTCATTAGTCAAGTAGATGCTTCCTGGACTTGCTCGAAGGCCAGTCTAATGGAGGCGGTTCCTCAAGTGGAGATCACCTCTTCTGAGGTGATTCTAGTTTGTGTCAAGCTGCCAAAAAAACCCTCAATCATCACATTAAGGATGATCTTTTCCCCCTTCCTTTTATTTCTTTAATCCCAGGGGAAAATTTTTGTTTGTTTGTTTATTTTTAAATTTCTTTTTTAAATTAATTGATCAGTTGATTTATTTACATACTGATCACAGCTTCCTCTCCCTCCTCTCCTCCCAGTCCCTCCCTCTCACCTCACCCCACGGTCCCCCCTCCGTCATCCCCACGCTCCCCCAACCCAGCCCTGCATCCTTTCATCAACCTCCCTTTCTCCTCACAAAAGGGAGGCCGCCCATAGATATCAACCAGCCTTGGCATATCAAGTTGTAGAGGACAAGGCGCTTCTCCTACTGTTGCTACACACACCACGCAGCCCTGTTGAGGGAAACGGATCCGAAGGCGGGCAACAAGGTCAGCACACAGCCCCTGCTCCTGCTGTTTGCAGACCCGCGTAAACACTGAGCTACACAACTGTCACATCTGTGCACAGGGCCTAGGTCCGTTCCACGCATGCTCTCTGGCTGGTGACCTAATCTCTGAGGACCCCTATGGGCTCAGGTTAGTTGATTCCTTAGGTTTTCTTGTGGTGTCCTTGACCTCTCTGGCTCATTCAATCCCCACCCAGTGTCCCCACCTCTTCCACAGGACTCTCCAAGTTTCACCTAATGCTTGGCTGTGGGTCTCTGCATTTGTTTCTATCAGTTGCCTCTCAGTGGACAGTTATGCCAGGCGCCCGTCTGCAAGCACAGCAGAACATCATTAACAGTGCTGGGGATGGCTCTCTCTCATTCCTTTGATGTCTGCTCCATCTTTACCTCACACCACCCCCCCTGCACATCTTGGAGGCCTGACAAGTTCTGGGTCAAAAGTTTGGGAGCTGGGCTGGTGTCCCCATGCCTCCATTGGAAATCTTTCAGAATCAAATGATTCTAATGGCACGTGTTGCATACCTCCACATGGCACCTAGATAAGCTGAATGGATTACTGTGGGCAAATCACTTGGTACCACTGTTTAGGCAAACCATCCAAAAAACCTGACCATCACAGGAAGTGGATGAAAGACATTTTAGGTTTAAAGATGGTAGGTATGTTGAGAAACAGCAGCAAAAGTATTTTTTTGTTTGTTTATGGAGACGTTTAATCAGCTCTTCAAAATTTTGGGTGTGCCTTGAACGTATCCCCCAGTGAACAGAAGTCAGCTGTTTCCATGTTCTCAGTGTGCACTGGGTGACTAAAACCTGGCTCAGGAGATAGCCTGCGTACTGCCTTGCATTCTGGCTTCTGAGGTTCCAGCTTCTGCAGATGCTCTGTGGAGCAGAGATGTGGAACAGACACACTGTGAGCCCAGCTCTGCCCTCCACCAGGCTGGGCTGTGTTGAATGTGTGCACATGCCCGGCCCCCCATCCCCTGGCACTGGCCTAGGTCTGTAACTAGCCAGTGAGGCAGAAGGCTTCTCAGAGGCAACGAATGGCTGTGCTACTCAAGAGGCTGCAGGGGACCACAGAGGCCAGCATCCTTGATAAGCCTGTCCTCAGGACTGTGGAACCCTGTGCGAGGAGGATGGGGTCCTCCTTAGTTGTGCAAACAGGTCAGGCAGTTCCACCTGCGTCAGCACCACATGGCCAGTGTTCTATCACTTTCTTTGAGGGTCACAGGTAAGAGTACTGGCTCTGGTTAGAGACCGCTGCAAAATGGCCCCGAAGCCTGTCTTAGCCAATCCGCTGTGTCTCTAGGTGACCCCAGAATTGTCTCTGCTCTCCTGGCCGGGAAGCACGGGGGTGCTTTCAGCCTTTTGCCCTTGTCTTCAGAGCCAGGATCTGATGCTAGGAACCCCGACATCCAAGCTTTCAGCGGCTCTGCCACCACTTCCTCATGACCTCTGCACTTGACCACATCCTAAATTATGTTTTTGACACTGAGAAGAGACAGCACTGAGGTGACAGCAGCACCCTGTGCAGCACAGGGCTGGTCACCCCACCTCTCTGTGCTCTGTTTGACCTGCTTAAGTGGGGGAGAGGCGCAGTCTCCATGAGAGGCGGCCGTTGGTGGGCGTGCTGTGTGGTAGGAGTCCCTGGAGGGTGTAAGTACTTTTAGAAAAGGGGAGAGGAGCTTTTCTTCACCTGCTCAGACACACCGCCCCGCTTGCTGCTGCATCCGCCCGGCACTTTGCTCGCTGAATCGCCCTGCGCATTAGCTGGCATCAGCTCATGACTGGTGAGGCGCAGTTATAAGGCGGTGTTTCTAAATCACATTTATTCCTGGCCATTTACCACCAAGATTGGAGAGAAATCCACTACCATCTCTTTCCTGTTTGTTCTCTGCTCAATCTAAAATTTCCTGTCCCCGAGGTCCCTGCGGCCTAGAGCAGAGCTTGTCTGTGTCATGGCTGGTTGGAGCTCGTCACTCCTGCCCAGGTTCAGAGCGCCACTGTTAGAAGCCTTTATGGCTGAGCTTGGACATCAGGCCTCTCTGATGGGCCTGGGGATGTTGACACACTGACTTCTAGAGACCCCTGTCCTGGGAGCTTTGCCTTGTTGTCACGTCCAATGTGTGAGGCTCAGGTGACAGCCTTCTCTTCTCACCATAGGCCCCAGTGCTGTCCCTTTTGTGAAGACACAGCCCCAGTGGCTCCCCTGTGAAAACAGCTCCTGCCAGCCTCACATGCTCATCTCTCTAGCAGCCTAGTAGCCTGGGTCATTAGAAAGAAAATAAAGAGAAGGCTATTCTCCCTTTCTGTAGTGTGGAGCAGGAGCTAAGGCACTGTTTCTCCCCCTTTCTACCTTGTTTCTCTCTCTCCTTCATTTTCCTTTGCTTAGTTCAAATCTGTGACTATAAAGTGTCTCTAGTGGTGATGCCATTGTTGTTGATGGTAAGATTGGTGATGGGGGTGGGGGGGAGCTGATGGAGATGGTGGTGATGATGGTGGCAGAGTGATGATGCTGGTGAGGGTGAGGGTTGAGGTGGTGGTGATGGTGGTGGTGATAATAGTGATGATGGTATTGGTGATGCTCATGGTGAGGCTTGTGGTGAGGGTAGTGGTGATGGTGACGGTAGTCATGGTGGTCATGGTGGCCATGGTGATGGTGATGGTGGTGAGGTGGTAATGGTGGTGATGGTGATAGCAGTGATGGTGGTGAATGTGATGGTGATGATGGTGATGGTGATGGTGGTCATGGTGATGGTGGTCATGATGGCCATGGTGATGATGGTGATGGTGGTGGTGAGGTGATGATGGTGGTCATTGTGATAGCAGTGATGGTGGTGATGGTGGTGGTGGTGGTGGTGATGGTGGTAAATGTAACGGTGATGATGGTGAGGGTGAGGGTGATGGTGGTCATGGTGATGGTGGTCATGCTCTTGCTGTTAGTAGTGACTGATGAGCAGCTCACACTGACACATCTACAGACAAGCATAGGAATGGAGTAGCTACAGTTTCTGGGAGGCTCCAGTTGCCACTCATAGGGTCTCTTTCCCATAGCCCTTTGGGTGAGCGTGAGAGTGAGATGAAGTTCATTCTAGGAGTTCAGCAAAGAGGAAGGAGAAAGCCTGTTGCTATGGAAACCCCAGCTTGGCACCACATGCAAATACCTGTCTCCCTTGAAACCTGCATGACAGTGATGCTGAGTGTAAAATACAGAGTGCAGTAAAATGGGTTTTTAACTTTTATGCTGGGAACGTGAGAGCCACGCTGCTGATTAATTATGCACAAGTGCTCAGAGAGGCGGCCGGTGGAACGTCTGCAGGTAATGGCCTTTTGACAAATTCCCTCCAAATCTTAATTTTTTAAGAGGGATTTTTTGAGTAAATAGGATAAGGAGAGGCAAGCAGGTCCATTTACAGCGGCTGCTCCACGGACACCATTAGCGGGGCTTTCGCTGCATACATATTTCTTTTCCTCATTAGCGTGACAGGAACATGAGTCGGAGGAGCCAGTGCTGGGGTCACCTGTCCTGTCGTGTGGATCAGGCCTTATCCCACAGGGCAGGGGGTGGGGTGTGACTCAAAGCAATGAGAAGGGTACGAGGAACTTTCCCAGGAACGGCAGCCACACTCGCACTTTCTGCCTTGTAGAAGACTCCACCGATCCTGTGAACAGAGCCCATGTTATTTGCAGGGCTCAGAGAGACGGTGACTTAAAGTTGGGGTTCCCTGGGATTCAACAGGGTGCTGACCCTCAAGAGGCTTCTGAGGGCACAAAGAAGAGACACTTTAGATTAGGGGGCTCTTGGTGGAAGACTGCACACAGTCTGACTCTAGTAAAGGAGAAGGTCAACAGATCGAGTGGCTCAGTCAATAAAGTGACGGCAAAAACCTGAGGTTCATCTCAAGAATTCACTTGAGAGTTCTGGGCACAGTGGCCCATGCCTGCGATACCATGCTGGGGTGTCAGAAACGTGGATCCTGAGCCAGTCTAATGTGTGTGCCAGGCCAATGAAAGATCTGGTTCAGACGGGGAGGATGACACCAGGGCCTTGTTCTCTGGCTTCCATGCACAAACACACCTGCACACACATACCTGTATTTTAAAAAAGATAGGAAAAGGGACACTAAAGGGTGATATATTCAGGCAACATGATGACTTAAACAGAGCATGTGTCCAGAGCCATCTCTGGGACATCCTTTTTAAATTTTTTTCCCTTTTTTATTTTTTTATTTTTTGGTTTTTCGAGACAGGGTCTCTCTGTGTTAGCCTTGGCTGTCCTAGACTCACTTTGTAGACCAGGCTGGCCTCGAACTCACAGCGATCCGCTTGCCTCTGCCTCCCGAGTGCTGGGATTAAAGGTGTGCACCACCACCGCCCGGCTCTTTTTTAAATTTTTAAAAATAATTTATTCACATTACATCCCGATTGTTACCCCTTTGCTCCTATCCTCCCCCCTCTTCTGCTCTATTCCCTCCCCTAGACCTCTGATGGGGAGGAGGAGGGCTCCTCCCCCACTATCTGACCACAGCCAATCAGGTCTCATCAGGATAGCTTGAATCCCCTTCCTCTGTGTACCTGAAAGGCCATCCTGCCAAGGGGAACTCGGGCGCCAGAGTTCTTGTCAGAGGCAGTCCCCTCTCCTCTCCCCTCCGTGTGGAGAATGAGCTGTCCATTGGCTAC
>OU015754.1:83267351-83279821 GCA_907169655.1 Acomys percivali | reverse complement strand
AGAGAGAGAGAGAGAGAGAGAGAGAGAGAGAGAGAGAGAGAGAGAGAATCAGCATCCACAACCTCCTCCCTTCCTATCTGACTCTGTACTTCAGGCTCCTGCTGCCAGGCCTACCCTGCCCCCATGGCCTGTACCCTGGAACTGAGAGCTAGAACAAACCCTGCCCCAGACAACTTGCTTCTGTTGGGGTACTTATCACAGTAACAGACGTGAGACTTAGAGGCTCACTTCCCGAGTCTTGGTGAGCTTCTCTCCTCCCGGGAGCCCATGGCTCACAACAGCTCCCCCCACCAGAGGGTCAAGGAGTCTCACAAGCCCTTCCACCATTGTGAATCCTCTTTACGCACAATGGCACCGACAGACGAATTTCCACCTCTCGTCCTCCTTGCTGCTACGTAATGTGATTCCAAAAGCTGCATGTTCACGGCAGATCTTCCACAGGCAGCTGGCAGTACCTCTGAGCAGCGTGTGCTGAGGAAGACTTTGTCTAAAGAGCCAGGGATCAGCTCACAGTACAGAGGCAAGGACCCGCTAAGCATCTCCTTTGACTCTCTCACAAGTTCTCCACCACGGCACCAGTATTTACACCAGGGTAATGGGCACTCACATGTTCAGTGAGCTACCTGTCCTCCTGGAGAGCTGGCTACCAGCCACCTGCCACCAGCCTACTGGCGACTTATAGCCACCTCTTCCTTAGCCCACACTGCTTCCCTAGGTGTGCAAAGGCTGTCCCCTTGAATGGTGTAACAGAGGTGGGATTTGGGCACTTACAGGACTCTCCAGTCAGGGAGGAGTAAATCAGTTATGCCTGAAGAGAGGCCGTCTGCCTCTCTGACAATTCTGGGACTCCTCCCGGAGGCTTTCAGGTGTCTCATCACAGCTGACGACAGGCAGCGGTGCGGGGTTGTCCCCGTAATGAGCAGCCATGTGCCAGCAGACGACGGAACATCCAGAGAGAACGTTTAAGTATTGTCATACTTCAGACCCTTTTTTTTCCCTCTCTCTCCCTCTCATTGCCGGGAAGGGAGTGTAGATCGCAGCTATCCATCTCTGCACCCAATTACCTGATTTAAAACTCAAAAACGTGGTAAATGAGTCTTGGGTAGATGCTGCCAGCACAGCATAATAAAGATTTATGCGTTGGTGACGGTTTTCTCACAGAATGTAAATGTTGTCGCCATGACACTAAAGTGTGACACGGTGGCGGAGAAAACAGTCGACACGCAGTTCCAGCTCGACAGGGTGGTCCAGAGCTCCAAGGGGCCTCCTCCACCCACCGTGCGCCCCCCCCCCCCCGGAGTCTGAGAGCTAATGGGTTTCTGGTAGGCTCTTCTTCCCATTAGTGTCTGTAACCATCCAGCCTGATAAGGTCTCTGTTGATTCCTTGTCTTCAACGCGACTCACCACCCACACTGTGTACTGGCTGTTTCCCCCCCCCCCCCCCCCCCGAGCAAAACCTTATTTAAACACCAAGCAGCCCTTTGAGGTGACACTATGCTGCCCCTCTCGAGGTGGAGAGACGGGTGGTTTGTGGCGATTTGGAGGTGACTGGCCTCTTCTCTTTTCCCCTGTGCAGAGGCAATTCTTAGAGCCCACTTTCTGCCTCTTCAACCTCTACCTCTGGGCCTTGGCACGTGCTGCTCCATCCGTGGGAGGCCGATCTTTTGTAGGACTTGAGTTAACTGACTCTGGGTCGATGACTCCAGGCCTGCCTCCCCCTCTCCTCTGCCCTGACTTCTCTAGCCCACCTCCAGCACTTCCGGTGTGGCGAGCACAGAGGAAAGCACTCTGAAGAGTTCTAGGGAGGCAGAGGCGACGCATGGAGGCCACATAGCGGCTGAGGTTGAGGGTTGGCTGCCAATGCCGAGAGAGAAATGTGGGTGGCATCTAACTGATGAGGATTTGATGTGTAATATTCCAGTTTTACTGTGCTAGAAAGGCAAGCCAAGGTGGTTCTTTCCCTTGAACAGTGGTCTGTGACATGATCTTTGTTAGGTTAAAGCACTCCTGCTGTCTGTCTGTCTGTCTGTCCACCTGTCTGTCTGTCTATCTGTCTGTCTGTCTGTCTGTCTCTCTCTCTCTCTCTCTCTCTCTCTCTCTCTCTCTCTCTCTCTCTCTGTCTCTCTCTCTCCTCGTTCCTCCTCTGAAGCCTGCAGCTCTCCAAGGCACCTTTGAGTTATAGCAAATCTTTATCAGTTCCGTCCTGGATGCTAGCATGTGTGCTAGGCAGCATGGTATGAAGTCTTCTCCCCCCACCACCACCCTTGAAAACCTATAAGAGCAATAACCCTGCCCCCCCCACACCTTCATTCTTCAGAACTGGATGAAGGGCCTGTCTCTCCCATCAGGACACACACCACGCTCTCTGTGATGGCTTTCTCTCTAGGGAAGCTCTTCTGGACCTCTAGGCTACCTTTCCCCTTCAGTGCTAGATCAGAGCTGCCTGTGGCCATGACATTGTAACTCTCCCGATAAAACTCTTCCCAAGGGGAGTTCGTCTCAGCTTCCATTCTACCAAACCAGTAACATCAAGTTGGTACCAGCCCACCCTTCCAATGCTCTGTGGGCCCCAGCTCCCCAGCCACCAGGGTCAGCAGCCAACAGTGACAGCTCCTTGGGTCCCTTTGAGGGTGTGTTGGTAGGTTATCTGTTGCAAATGTGTTTTTCAACTAGTACAAGCTTAGACCTATGATGGGCACGTTGAGCCAGCTCCCCACATCAAGTGGAGAAACGACTGCTCAGTTAGCAGAGCCTAAGTGTGTTACTCCGCCTGTAAACAACTGGCTGCCGTTGGTACTTCCCCAAGGTGGCCAGAAGCCCCATTCACCCTGCTCCTTCCTCCAGCAGTTTGCAAAAGCTGAGAACCATGATTTATAAGGGCTTGGAGTTTAATGAGGCAGAAGGAAGCAGAACACTACACTGGAACTGTTGCCGTAAAGGACAAGAGCCCAGCAGTGGGCGGTGGTTGGGAGACAGCACCCAATGTTTGGCCATCAGTGATAGTTAAATTTAATAGCAGAGTTTTGTTGGCTGTGAGAGTCTTAATTGTAGGACAAATGGCCCTGCCTGTTAACAGTGGGAGAAAAAAAATGATCAAAACTGAAACCACATAAACTTCCGTGGTGCCGCTTCCTTTACAAACGGGCGTAATTGGCTGTGTGGCGCTGATGGGTTAGCTGGGATAACTGACCAGGCTTTCCGACAGCTGCCTCCTCAACTCCCAGCCTGGTGCTCCTGGCTCAGTGGGGACCATTCATCAAAGAGTGTCATTGTGATTACGTTTTAATGCTTCTCTGTGTTGTCTGCCTGGGAGAAGCAGGTTGCTGGGCTGCCAGAGTCAGGCGCTCCGGGAGATGAGTGTAGCTGAAACATGTTTAGGAGACAGCACAGGTGCACGCACACCACAGGTATGCATGTGCCGGGTGACACACACCTGTGTGCACGTGTGAGCACATCCACACACTCTTGAACATACCCTTGATGGAGCAGCAGTGGACATCACATTGCCTAAGGCACCTCTCTTTCAGTGTTCTGGTATCACTGGCTGGTTTCCTTGCAAGAGAAACCCCCTTGTCTACTGCGAAGAACCTAGTAAGCAACCGCCTTATTTCTTAGCTGGGCTCTTCCTTGGGCAGAAGCCCCTCCCACCAGCACCTTTGTCCTCCTAAGGAATGGATATGGCTCCAGAGCCCTGCCACGTACCTCCATCTGCACAGCTCGCATAACAGCCCTGTTCATCAGAGAGAGCCTGAAGGGTTGGCCAACCATGGAAGTGGTGACGATAAGACGTCATGCATCCCATCCTGTGAGCTGCCCCTTCAGCATCCAACAAGCCACACTCCTCACAGCCCAGGGACGTCAAGTGCCCTCCTCCCACCAAATCCATTTTCTGAAGGTCTAGACCCCAGAACCCAAGGGTGGCACAGTGTATCTGATGACATCATCAAGACCAAACGCAATCACTTGTCCCTGATCCAGTGTGACCGGGGTCCTTTTAAGAGTGGATCAGGACGCAAGGAAGAAAGAGCCTTAAGGGATCCGATCCTGCCAACATCCGGAGTGTGGAGACAGTGAGTTGTTTATACAGTAAGGATGGTAGCCTTGCGTATGGCAGCCCCGAGCCAAGCCATCTTTTAAGTCTCCTATAGTCTCTGTATGTTCTGTAAAGCAGAGATTTTGGGGGTTCAGGAATGGGAGCAGGGACCTTGGCAGTCCTTGCTGAGATGCCACACTGACAAGGACCTTCTGCTCTTGCAAGGCATAAAAAGCCTCCTCTCTCTTGAATCAAAGCACTATGTTTCAAAGGAAATTTACCAAAGCATGATTTTCCAGCCTCATGGAACTGTGTGTCATGCAAACACTGAAGATCCTTGTCTCAAAGTAATTCTCTTGTGACTCCTTGGGCCTCCAAGGGAAGGAAATATAAAAAAAAAATCAGTCCATCCTCTGCCCAAGCTGGGAGTGGCTCAAAGCCTCAGCTTTTTGTGTCTTGGGCTAAATTTAGCTAATCACACCTGTGAGTTCTGTTCTCTGTCCAGGGCCCCTGGTGCAGCCCAGCCCCCCACCTCATGGAAGGATTAGCAGCAGTGTCCGTGTCATGATAATTTGTGCTTTAGTCCCTGGCTTCAGACAGCTTTCAAAGGCCTCCACCATCTTGCCTTCAACACAACCAAGACGCCACTAGGAGGGGTTGGAGAGGGTTTTAGGGAGAAGGGAGAGAGGAGGGGGGCTCTGTCTTCACTTCTCAACTCACTGCAGAGTTGGGAGGGGGAAAGCTACATGCTGGGCAGTTACAGTTACAGCACAGCCTGCTGCCCCTGTGGTGCAGGAAGGCTTTGCCCTCTTGGACAGCTGTGGATGCAGTACAGACACTTCCCTCACGAGGACACCTTCACTCTCTCTGTCTTGAGGCATCGCCAGGGCAGTATAAGAGCAGCTCAGGGAATCACAGAGAGCAAGCAGGCCTGGATGACTGTTGCAGGCATAGAGGGGGGCGCTGCCTGAAGCTGCCTCATTCTTCAGTGGAAGCAAGGACAAAGTGGCTGAAGGAGCCACCATGGCCCTGGAGTGAGGGGTCATCCATCCTCCTTATCCTCCTTCATCCATCCAACACCCTCTCCACACTCCTTCTCACCCTTGCCCCAGAAGTGGTAGGTTTTCTTAGGACACACTTTGAGGGAAACACTGGCCTAAGGAAGCTATGCTCCCTCTGTGTTCCCTCAGCCTTTGGGAAATGGGCAATTTGGTTCTTTTCAGCACCTGATAAATTTCTCCAGAGAGGGGCATGTTAGTTAGCAATTTCTTCAGAGCTAAAATATCCCATCCCAGAGGGAAGCTCCTTAGGACACAGGAAGTCCCTGAAACCGAGCAGATGCACATGGCCCCTTCATCCATATGACACAAGCAGTAAGGGCTCCTTGGAAGCAGGAAAACTCTCTAACTTGCTGGGCAGCGGCAAGCTGTGCAGTGACCCTCCAGTAGGCTTCTAGTTTTAAGAGCTGCCCTCCTGACTGGGATGGGTGGCGCAGTCATCCATGCCCCTGCTCAACACTCCTGCCTCTTATCCCTGTTAGTAACCACAGTTAACTCATTGCTGCCCCAAGTGGGACTTCTGTGGTATTTTTTTCCCTTGGTCTGTTGTCTGTTTCCTATCTGCAGCAAGCACACAGTCACTCATGCCCTCCAGGGGACAGTGCCACACAACAAAAGAAAGACACAGGGCCCAGGCTGTCCAGGAGACAGGCGCGCTGGGTTCAGTGTTTGGATCCTGCCTCATTGCACACAGAAGTGATGCTCTCTCACCTCAGCTGCACTGTGCGTACCCCTCTATCGTCAGTTGACACTCACTTCTCATATGGCCGGTCACACCAGCAGGGAGAAGGTATGACCTACAGGCCCCTCGTTCCAACCTCGTTTTCTCCTCATGCATGAGGCAAAGGGAATGCTGACCTGAGTTATGGCCCCAGATCTGTCAGGCACCAACTCGTCTGCAGTGGTTCACAATGGTGGGTGAGGAGGATGGGGCCTCTGGGATTGGGATTGAGACGAGTGCTTTCCCAAAGTGTGGGTGCGAGCTGAGGTCTCTGGACAGCAGCATGCTCCATTGCTTCCACTAATCCCTTCATCCCACGCACAGGAACATGGGTGAAGAATGCTTTCAGGAAGAGAAAGCCCTTCTACTCTCCGGGATTTGGTGATAATGTCAGGTGTGCCCTACGAAGGTCACAGGGGTGGCCAAGGGCCAGCCTCAGCATTAGCTGCTATCTCCTCTATGCCTCCGTGGGCTGGTGAGAGGCTCTGGTGATGTGAGGGTGTAGGAGACCCCGTTGGAAATTAGCACAGAGTAGAAAAGACTCCAAATTGTGGTAGCATCCTACAGCTGCCAGAAGTCATTCTAGCATCTGGTGGGACCCTTCCTGTGTGCTCCTACTACCCTTCAACCTTATGACCTGCCATGTGTCTGCCACCTCCCCTCTGTGTTATTCTGAGGACTCCCTTCCCCTCCACTGGCTGGGCTGTGTGTACTGCTCCCAGTGACTCACTCCCGCCTTAGTTTGCAGGCTGTGCTGCTGATGCTAGAATGACAGAGGGAAAGCAGGAGCCGCCAGCAGCACAGTCCCTCCCAGCCTGTGGGCTGGGTTCCAAGATCTGTGTGCTCCCCAGGCCTTTCTCCTTGGATGGTAACTTTCTTCTTCTCCTGTGTCCTCATAAGGCTGCCCTCTGGATGTCCGCATATCGTACAAGGATGCTGTCACTTTGGACTGGGCCACAGCTATGGCTTGTTCTACCCTGGTTGCTCCATTTTATGATTTAGTGTTTGAGAATAATTCCAGTTTTTCACTTTAAAATTTTTTTTTTTACAATGTTATATGAAGGCACAGTGTATACTCGCCTTGTAGCTCTCCCTACCTTAGTTTCTTTAGCCCTCTTCTCCCCCCAACTTGTCTCACTTCTATTTTCATGACTTTTGTTTTACCCACTGTATTCAGTTAGTATTGTCTGCATGACCGTGGGTGAGGGGCGACTTACTGGACTGTGGGGAACTTAGCAGTGACTACACCACTAAGAAAAATCAGCCCCCTCTCGGCAACCATTAAGCGCCATGCAGTTTCTTCCACGTACGTAGACGTTAAGTCTACACCTGTCACATGGGAGTCATAGACTATATGAACTTGGGGTTCACACTTCAGCCCATGGAAAATCTCTTGATGCACAGATGATATCCCAGCCTCTCTCACCCTCCTCCCTCCTGCCTTGGTGCTGACCTATTTGCGGCGTCTCTTCCCCAGTCAGTGTATATCTCAAGGGGCACGATTTGCATCTGGCTTTGTATTTGTGTTTCTCAGCCCGTCTATAGGGCTTGGCAGGCAGCTCTCTCGGTGACTGGTAGAGACGCCTGCCACGCCTGCTGCGTGCTGCAGGAGCTCCAGGCTCAGGACATGGCTGGTCAGGAGGAAGCTGACAGAGGACCTTGAGAAAGGGAAGTCCCTGGAGACAGTCATTCTTGTCTCTCTAGGAATATTGTCACACAACGAGGAAGCTACAATGTTGCAAGATGTCCAGGAGACAGGCGTGCTGGAGTTTGATGGGGCCTTAGGCTCTGTTAGCCAAGCCACCGAAACTTCATTTACTCTCCAGTGTGATAGGTTTTTTTTTTTCACAGTTTGAAATTAAACTTCCTCAAGAAGGATCAAGATATCCGGGGATGACTGCTGATGCTTGTAATTACAGACCTGGTTGGGGCGAGGTGGGAGGATTGTGAGTTTGAAGAGACCAACTTGTTCTGCATAGCCAAACCCCAACTAGAGACCCCTATGCTAGCAAATACAAGCCCCAGTACCCAGGAAGGCTCACCCCTTTTTGTATGGTTGGCCAATGAGGTCACAAACACCCCCAGGCATTACAAACTATTGCCAGTGCTCCAGCTAGCCTTCCAGAACTTGACAATAAAAGTCCATATCTCTGAAAACACCATATATGTGAGTCATAGAACATGAAAAAAACAAAACAAAACAAAACAAGTTGGGACTTTCCAGGAAGCTTCATCCCTTGGCTAGCATTTATGGTGCTAGAAAGCACTGTGAATACTAGCAGAGGAGAAAGCTAATCATAAATATTATACCTGTGAGCTTCAACAGCTGGCCTGACAACATATGTCCACCGATGCAACAGTGGCATGAACGTTATGAGCATAACCAACCAACCACTTTCTGTCAGACCTTAGGCTCTCTTTGTAAGAAGGAATGCAAGCCAAGCATTGTTAAAGGGGAGGCATGGACCTACCCATAAAAAGCTCACAGGGCCTAGAGGAAAACTCAGGACTATTACTTTGCTATACACTTTGGATATAGTATGAAAATGACTCCTAATGGTTTATTGCTGTGCCTATGAATCAGAGCATCTCTCACCTGCCATCATAGAGGTTTCTTCTAGCAGTAGATAACAATGCACACAGAGGCCTCAGCTGGCCAATGCAAAGAAGATGAAAGACCATAGAACACTCAGTCCTAAATGCGGCATATGTATACATATATATGTATATATGTGTGTATATATACATATACATATGCATATATATACACACACACACACACACACACACACACACACACACACACACACACACACATAAAACCCCCCATCCCCCACCACCAAGGATCTTCCCAGAAGATCCATGACTGATACCATCAAAGAATCGGTGCTTTCTGAGCACAACAGGGCAGCCGCACATAGTGGCTCACAGTGATATGAGCACACAGGGGATATGTGCAAACTCCAGCCAGGAAAAATCTGAGCATAGAGGGTGGGATGCGGACTGGAGTCCCACTACTAACTGATAAGCTATTAGCCTTTGATAGACGCTGTGAGGGGGAGAGTCAGGTGCTTCTCTTTTTTTTTCTCTTTTAATGGTGTGGCCCCTTGTCTGAGCACATACAGGAGCAGGCTCTATTCCCAGGACTACCTGAGCAACATAACTGGTAGGGAAGGAATGAGAAAAAAAGGATGCAGCAAGAGTCTCGAGTTGGATGGGGACAGGAGGAAGGGAAGGGAAGGAGAAAGGGTGGTAAGGGGAAGGGCTGGGGAGAGGGGGGAATATGTTCAAAATGCATCATATGACATTCTCTAAGAACTAATAAAGTATTGTTGAAAAAGACAGTACACACACACACACACACACACACACACACACACACACACACACACATTCAAGGTGCTCACCACAGGGTCACCTTGAAGGCACCACGGCCACACCTGGAGTTCTCACTCTTCTCTGGTGACCCCTTCACCATGTGAAGCCCAGGTCACTGCTCTTTGACCTTTGACCTATGACCTCTCACTGCACGGTCTGCCAGCTGCTGGAGAGGCCTCTTCCTTCCACACTTGATACTATGCCCTGGTCCCAGGACGCAGAGACACTTTAGCCACCATTTCCCTGGCTTCTTTGAGTTACTTCTTCATCCCTGGCGTGTGCGTAAGCCATCCCCGTGTTTAGCGCTGGCTGAGAGGCTGCAGTTTCTTCACTGTGTTCGCTCTGTATGCACTTACCTCGCATCCAGCAGCCTGAAGGAGTGAGGCATCTCACCGGGGCCCAATAAAGGATGAAAACACCCAGAGGCCCACAGGTGCATGCCACCTGCCCACTCATACAGATCACTATGGCATTCGTGGGGCTTCCCTAAGTTTGGGGAAACCATGTTGAAGGGGATAAGTCTGTGTGTGGACAGGTGCTTGCCCTGAGTGGTGTTTTTAAAGGCAGATGATGAAATGCATGTGGCTATGGTTATTGGGTACGTACTCGGATTTATATACATGACAACAGTGCACACACAGAGGCAGGCTTCTCCCGGGAGGCAAAGTGTTTGCTTTGGAATCTTATGATAATGTTGCTGTATCCAGTTAATGGCAGTCTAACACACTGCCGATGCATGAACAGCTTGCAAACAATAGAACCTTATGGTGAAAGGTCAAGCCGGAGTCTCCAGAAGATTCCGTGTCTCGCAGGGATCTCTTCCTGGTGGTAGGTGGTTTCTTTCACAGTGTCCTCATACAGAAGAAGGACGGGTGGGTCTCTGGGGTCTCTTTTATAAGGGCACTGATCCCAGCACCTTGAAGTGCACCCTGGGGACATTTAGACCCAAACAACAGTTGGCTTTGTTTCTGTGGCAGCAGTTGGCACAAGGTTGTTATGAGCTTGTATAAAGCAGGTAGAAAAACAACAACAACAAAGACAGTTCCCACCTTTGCAGCTGGAAAGAAATCGCCACCACTTCACACAGATGCATCACCGCCACCTGCAGGGGCATGGTCTGTTCTTAGGAAAGGCCCGAGGTCTGTCCTGACCGCTGCCCAGGCCGCTTGTTTGGAAGCTTTAGTTTGAGACCTTCACCGTGAGCTTCACAGTTCAACCAGGCGCCACCTCCCTATGGGTGTGGCTTGGACCTTGTCCGTAAAAACAAGCACGAAAGTCAGCTGTCATGGACAACACACCAAAGACAATTCCTAAAGGTGGTTTGGCATCTCTTCTTTTCTGGGTCCCTTAAGAGGAGTTTTTTTGCTGAGTTCCCTTTTGTTTTGAGACAAGTTCTAAAGGTCTCCAGCTGGCCTTGAACTCAGGACCTACCTGACTTGGCTTCCTGAGTGCTGGGATTACAGGCAGGCGATATCACCCAGCCATGATCTTTTGTGTCTTGGGGACAAGCACGTCTCATCACAGCAGCCACCCTCTGTGGTACAGAGACACATTCAGGGTTTGGTCAAGCCTGCTTTTTGAGACGGACAGCTGCAAACATCTATTGCAAGTCCAGTGAGGTCCCCATGGCTCTTGAGTGGAGACAGTGCCCTCCACGGCTCCCGTGGGCTTCCCTCTGTCCTGTGGTGAGGCTTTGAGCCTCTGAGTTGCCCAAATGCCCTCGACAGTAATTACCAGCCCGGCACCATTCTATTGAAATTCAGACACTGACCCGTGGCCACAGCATGGCCCGTTATGACAATGATCAGACTATAAATGGTCTGTTTGGCCATCAAGGAGGGGCCTCTGAGGACTAATTCTGCCTCTGTTAATGAGGGCTTCTTTTGACTTCCCGGGGTTGCTTTTCTTGATGTGTGACAGATTCATGACTCATGGAGGATTTTAATATTAATGTCAGCCTGATGGAAGATAAATCGGACACAGAATTTATTGGCATAGTAAAGAGCTGGCTGTTCCCTCCCTCTTGACTATGAAAACGTTGGCTCCATTTACTCACTAGACACCTTGTGCTATCCCAGCGAGTCCTCAGGTGGTGGACCAGAGGAGGAGAAGGCCTCACCCTACAGGGGAGGGAGGAGTGAGTCGGCCACAGTGACCTGTGGCTCTAAAAAGGGGGATGTGGGCTTGCGGGGTGGTTACAGCTGCACCTGTGGCTATTATAGGGCCCCATTCCTGTCAGGTTTTATCGGCCTGTAAATAAGACCTTGCAGCTTGAATGACACACGCTGGGCTGGCGAGGGCTGTGCAGACCTGAAAAACCAATAAACTTGATAGATGCCTCAAGCCTGATGGCAGCAGTAGCAGGTGTTCCAGTGGGCTCTGTCCTCCGTGGGCTCTGTCCTCCGTGGGCTCTGTCCTCCGTGGGCTCTGCCCTCCGTGGGCTCTGTCCTCAGTGCACCTTCAGTCCTGGGCTTGTCAGCCTCTGAAGCTGAGTGCGGAAACCCAGAGTCAGGCTGCCCACCCGGCTTTCCCAGCCTAAACAGAGATGCGAGGTGCATCCTGCACACCGCATCCATTGATCCTTCTCACGGCTGTGTCAGAACACTTGGCAGATACAACTTCAGGGAGAAAGGGTTTGCTTTGGCTCATGGTTTCAGGGTGTTCGGTCATGTGAGGAGGGAAAGTCATGGTGTCAGGGGCTTGAGGCAGCTGGTCAGTCATGTAACATCCAGTCATGGCGTGGAGAGCTGAATGCTGGTGTTCAGCTGACTTTCTCCTTTTTATATACAGTCAAGAGCCCAGCCCATGCCATGGTGCTTATGCACTTAAGTGGGTGTCCCCACTTTAGTTTAACCTAGACAGTCCCTCATCTAAGCGCCAGTGGATTTATTTCCATGGAGATTGCAAACCCCATCAGGTTGCCAGCTGAGACTAACTGTCCTGCTGAAGGAGAAGGGGGCCTTGGCTAACTGAACCAACCCAGGCAAATCTTGAATCTAAGCCAGATGACTCCAAAGCCAACATCTCGGCTTCCGCCCTATGCATCCATTAGGAAGTTGTCAGGAGTGAAATCCTTCTGGATCCCATGTCTGATATCACAAGGCTGAGGTCCAGTCATAAACATCCATCTGCCTGTCCATCCGTCTGTCTGTCTGTCCATCCATCCAACTATCTGCTCATCCATCCATCCATCCATCCATCCATCCACCCACCCATCTGCTCATCCATCTACCCACCCACCCATCTGCTCATCCATCCATCCATCCATCCACCCATCTGC
>OU015754.1:83165294-83177666 GCA_907169655.1 Acomys percivali | reverse complement strand
CCACCATCACCACCACCATCATCGCCATCATCATCACCACCATCACCACCATCATCATCATCACCACCACCACCATCATCATTATCATCATCATCATCACCACCATCATCACCACCATCAACAACATCACCAGCAGCAGCAGCAGCAGCAGCAGCAGCAGCACTGTCTCCAGCAGACCTCCAGCCTGGATTTGCTCTCTGACTCCCACAGAAACCCTCTTTACCCCATCAGCTCCCTCCTCTAGAGCCTTTAGAATGTCTTGAATTCTGCTGTGACCTCTTTGCCCCCTTTTAGCCACTCGGTAACCTCACATACATATAAAGAAAGATAATTAACTGTGTGCTGTGTACAGCATGACCTGAAAGTTAATATTAGTAATTAATATTAGGATTTTTAAAAACCCTATGTTTGCCTTGACTATCAGGAAAGCAGTTGTATTTCACATGACTGTTGATGGTGCTGTCCTACACTGTGAATTCACTGCTGTTCAGTAAATCCTGACACTGTGGAAAGACACAAGTGTCTTCTTCTGTCTCTGGCACGGCACTCTGAAGACACTGGTCCTTAGGAGGTGCACTGAGGCTCTTTGGAGTCAGGAAAGGTCAGTGGTCCCTCTCACTAGCATCTGTGAGCCACAGGGCTCAGTCACATCTACTGCAGTTCCTTAGGACAAGTTGTTCAGCTTGAGATACACTTGAACTTCTTACCCTACCCCAAGGAGCGACACTTGGAGGGCTCCTGACTCCAGAGTCACACCTGTTAGGGAAGCAAGGAAGCCTAGTGGGCAGTGCTGGAGTAGAGCAACCGTTGGCTGTTCCCAGATCCCAGGCTTTCCGGAGCTTCTCAAGGACTCTTCAAATGGAGCACTGTCCACTCTCGACTTGGATTCCTGTCTTCAGATGACCATCTTGGTCAGTTTGAGGAGGTCACAAGTGACTCTCAGCACAGCTGAAAGATCTGTGGCAGGTAAGTTGGATGGGAGCTTGGGGGCTCAGAGATGTGCAGGCGATGAAAGGTTATTTAAACGGGGACTGAGACCCTTTAGGATCATGGGTAAGCAAGTGCACTTAGTAATGTCTCATGTATGCTTTCGAGAGTCTTCACTCCATAGGGCAGGTCTGGATGGGAGTCTCCTTTAGGGATGCATGAAGGACAGAGTCTTGTCAATAGGATGTGAGAGAACACTGAGGGGCAGGCATAAGAGACCACCATATGACGTCACAGAGTCCCAAGGATACAGACCTGGCCTGAGCTGGTGTGTCACATAGGAGGTGGGGTGACAGGTGGGTGCTACAGATGACATGGGATGTGAGGACACAAATGCCCTTTGCCCTGCATTTGTGTAAGTGCTTGCAAGCTTTCACTCTTTGTAACCTCAGGGGCCTGAGTAGCCTGGGAGGCAGCTAAAGTCCCCCTCCCTGAATGAGCCGTGCTGTACGGCTGGGGACTGGAGGCCCAGCCCAGCTTGGGGGAAGAACTTCACTGCCTTCCACAGAGGTAGTCCTAAAGGGCCTGGGTGTCACCACAGAGGGTCTCTCTAGTCCTTCCCTGGTCCTGTTGGTACATCCTCCCACTTTCTCCTTGCACCTGCAAGCATCTCTCTGTAAAGGCCCCAACTAGCATCCCCTGTCTCACATCCACAGCTCAGAGTCAAGGCTTCACACATCCCAGGACCTCCAGGGTCCTCACTCTCATGCCTCGCTCTTTTCTGCCATCCCAGTGAGATCTCAAGTGACAGACCTCCCCCACCATACCACCCACACATCTTTGCATCACTGTCCATGAACCAGAAGCTTCCACAAAGATACAAATCTGACACCCAGCATGGGCTGCCATCTTGTTGTTTGCTTTCTGGAGACTGGAGGCCTACGGGCTTTCCTTCTAGAATGTTCCATGCAGGGTTGGAGAGACGGCTCAACAAGAAGAGGCGTTCGTGCATGGGCACGATGGCCTGAGTTTGACCCCTGGACTTCACAAAGTGGCTGGAGAGAATGGGCCCCTAATGGTTGACCTCTGACCTTCACATGTGTGCTATGATGCGATGTGTGTGCCCAAGCAATGTGCACATGTGTGCACATGTGCATGAGCATGTGAGAGTGCGAGTGTGCATGCACACGCACACATACATTAGGCCACATAGGCACACATACATGCACATGCACACACACTAGCACACACATGCACACACTCGCCCTGCGTATCAGGGAGATGTGTTTCACACATACGTAGAATAAGAACTGAACTGGAGAAGGGGCTCAGTCTGTAAAGCACACTTCCTGTGCAAACAGGGGGACACCAGTTCAGTTCCCGGAAATGCCAAGAGTGGTGGTGTGTGCCTGTAGTAGTTCCACAGCTAAGGGAAGTGGAGACTGGAGGTTCCTTGGGGTTTACTGACGAGCCAGTCTAGTCAAAGCAGTGAGCTCCAGGGTCAGTGAAGGACTCTGTATCTGTGTGTGTGTGTGTGTGTGTGTCACTGTTAGGGAAGACACACTTCAAACTTTGGCCTCTGAATGTATACATGCAAATATGTGCACGTACACACACACACACACACACACACACACACACACACATGCACGCACACACAGAGTTTTGACAGCACTTCGTCAGCCGCCCCCTCCACAACCCCCACATCCCTGTGTATTTACCTGAGACCCTTCAGACCCCGGATGTGAGCGTCAGACTGAATGACCTCCATCTCAGAGGTCAGGACACAGGGAAGCTAAGAGCAAGCTCCTGGGGGCCCTCACAGACTCAGGGATGGGCTGGGATGAGGTGAGTAGGAGGCCAGAGGACCAGGGAGCAGATTTCCAGGGAAGACCCAGGAGCTGCGGGGCCATGAGTTCGTGGATAGAACCTGTCTGGTCGCTGCTTTAGAAAACCAGAGGAGACGTGAGCCTGTGTGTGGGTGTGGGGGGAGAGGGGGCGGGTAACGGGTGGAGGTTCTGCAGCTTGTAACCTAACTTCCGTTGCAACGACAGCTTAGAATTACTTCTCACTCTGTATCTCCTGTGCTGTTATAATTTCACTTCTGCAACCGTTTTTCTTCCTTGGAGAAACATATTCTTAATCTTGTAATAAAAATCAATGAGAAGTTTCGAATCTGTACAAATAAATTCAACACCAGGGTCAGTCTGCACGCACTGGGGCTGTATCTCATGAGGAACGCCAGCCTCATTGACCAGACCCCAGAGCACGGGATGGGAGGGCACTAGTCCCGTCTTTCCAGAATCTTCCATCATGACCCCAACCTGCCAAGCAGCCCAAGACAATTACCTCTTTCAAACTTAAGCCATGTTACATCTCCCTTGGAACAGCACAGATATCCATTGGCCGTTTTCAACTACATTTTCCTGCGATTAATAACCCGGCTTTTTAAAGCATATTCTCGGGGGCTCTATTTCAATCTATGTGCTGTTTCTAAATCAATAACCGATAACCAATTTGAGCTCGCTTAGCACTGATTAGTTTTACATAACGCGGGTGCTGGGAGCCCACCCGTCAATTCACGTGAAGGGTGCTGGGATTTTTTTTTTCAAGGCTCGGCGGCTGCCTGCTGTGCCACAGGATGGTGGTCTGAGCTGCACCACCCTCCCCAGGTTCACTCTGAAGACCAAGGTGAACAAATCTTGTTTCCACTCTTACTTCTAGTTCACGACTCTCTTCATGCCCCTCTCGCCCTATCTGGAAGCTGGTGGTATCTGCATGGGGGCGGGGACTTTCGTAAAACAGTTCTTTCTTTAACATGTAAAGGAAGCATATATTATAATCTCTAGGGAGGAAGGGAGCTTCAGACATTTTGAAAAAAATGTTATCTCAGGATCTGGATGAGATCCTGGCCACTTTCTGGCCACACAAGACAGATTCATTTAGAGCCGGCATCTCCAGCTCACACCTCCCAGGCCGGGTGAAGCTAAGACCGAGACCCAATACAAAACTGTAAGCTTACACCATTATAAAATCTCTTTTTTCTTGGTATTATTATTTTTTTTTTAATTTGTAATTGTGAAGCTCTGGATTGTGGTCTTTGGAAGTGGCAGCATCCTATCACGGTGTCATGATTGGACACACCTGATGGAAACGGGATCTTAACGAAGCGATTGAGTTGATGGAGTCATTGGGTGGGACCTAATCCTACGTGCCATGGTCGCCATAAGCGTGGTGTTAGAACAAAAGCAGCTGGGGAAGGGATGAGGGGCTTGGGTGGGGGTTGAGGGGTGGGGGAGGAGGGTTGGGGATGAGGGACCAGCTCTGTAAACATTGCCCTGTGTTGCCCAGCTTTCCCCCTTAGGACCATGTCAGGGCAAGGACAAACAGTTCTCTCCTGTGTCTGAAAAAAAAAAAGAAGTGTTTGTCACATTGTCACATGATTGGACAAAGATGCTGGAAAAGCAAAAAGATAAATAGATGCCTGGAGTCTAGGAAGTGCATTCTCCTTGCCATATGCACCTGAATCTGTGTCCTGTGCTGTCCCAGCAGCCCCAGCTACAAAGGGAGGGCATCACCCCAGCAGCGAAGCCTTGCTCACTTTACGTTGACAGGTGGCATCTTCACTTGTCCCTGTCTGGATCTCCTGGAAGTCTAGGGATAACAGGAGCCAGTGGTACCCACTATGCTCAGCTCTGTGTCTCCAGGGTGCTGCCCGCTGAGACATTTGTCCAAGGACATCCCAAATATACACTCTTGATTGCAGAGCCATGTAGCTATGTTCTAGATCACGCGGGGACTTTCGGGCTTTGCTACATAACCTTTAACCTGTGCCTCCCTCTCTTCCTAGCACCTGCCCCTATATACCTACTCCAGGAAGAAGAGAAGGGTGGGTGCCCCCAAAAGTGTACTCACCAACTGCTGCCCCAGGGTTTGCCAGCAGACACCTGGGGAGATGCACATTTGCAGGCCGGGAGTCCTGGCCTCGCTGCATCTTGGTGTTTGCTGTGGTGGGGCAGTGGGGCAGTAGCCGGGCCCTGGGTTAGATTGTGTGAGGAAACGGAGATCGGGCCAGATGCCAGGGAGGGTGCGCCTGCCTCCTGGCTCTGCACGGGCCTGTAAGGAGCTGCACAGCCCCCATTTCTGACACAAATGCTGGACAACAAGCTGCCTGCAAAATGCCCAGCTGCGTGGGTAGCACCGAGACTGGCCAAGTGTAAGGCGTCGCTCTGCATGCCTGGACACCTGCCGCTTCCAAACTGTCTCACAGCCTTACAAGGTGAGCACAGATGGTCCCCTGCTGAGGACAGTCTGCCTTTCAGCCTCACGGGGACACGAGGATTGCTTTCCACTCCCTATGTTAGCTCAGCCAGTTACACAAAATATTCAACACTTGATTGTGAAACAGGCTTCATCGCAGGCAGCCATACCCAGCGTTGGCTAATGTGGAAGCTCTCAAATCAGGTGAGGCAGGGCTGTATGGAGGTGCAGTCTCACAAATACACTGGTGGGATTGTCACTTAGGGCGAGGATGGCTCTGTTTAGACAACCCTGTGTCCTTAGTGGAAGGGTCGCCATAGAGTCACTGCACGGAGTTTAAGGGTGAGGGAACTGGGATCTGAAGATGAGGCAACTTGCCCAGGGATTCACAGCCAGCGTTGGCACAGAGCGTGACCCCAAACGTTACTGTAACACTTGGGCTGAAAAATCTCCTCTCTGGCCTCTGATGGTGGCTTGCAGGATGCATCCAGGAGGGGCAGCCCTGCCGCAGTGTGGCCGGCCTCGTCTCTGTGCTCAGGACATGGGTGTGCCTCTGTGTAAATCCATTCCGATCCTGAGCCAAGTCATCAGAAGGCACAGTGGGCCGGTGAGCAGGCAGTGAAGGTCCCTGCAGCCACGTCTGATGACCTGAATTCCATGTCCAGAAGATCCACATAGTGGGTGTAGAGAAAGCACCTGAATGTGATATGTGCACCATGGCACACATACATGCATGCACATATGCACACACACATATATGTGCACTATGACACACACACATGCATGCACACTTGCACACACAATACATATACACACACCTATACATATATGTGTGCCATGCATGCACACAGGCACTTGCACATGCATGCACACACACCTACACACTTTCACACACAAATACATACATGCATACACACATCCACACAGGCAGACACACACATACATACCCATACATACACATACATGCACCATGGCACATATACACCCACACACAACAATAAATAAATAAATGTAAAACATTTAGACTTCAAATAACCCTTGAGTGTTTAAAAAATAAAAATGACACATTGAGCCCCTAATATGTACCATTAAGTAAGATATTCTCAGGGTCAAATAAAAGTATAAATTTAAAAAATTATTTTATTTATTTCAAGAAATCCAAGTTTTATAGCTACTTTGTCGGGCACGATTTAAAAGGGAGGGCTGACTGTACTCAGGCTTTCTACCCACACCCCGCCCAGCCTGAAGACAGTGTGAAACACGGGAGGACTCTCCCAGCAGCGGACTCCCAAGGGCCCTGTCTCACACAGGAGGCTCCCCCATGGGTAGCGCCCTGAGGCCGCCGCCCACGGAGAACAGGCTTCACGGGGTCAGGAAGGGAGCACAGCAGACAGGCCACGCCTGCCACAGAAGCCCGTGTCATCTGCTTTAAAGGCTGCAGCAACTGAGGCTTGGAGCTGCCCAGCTGGCCTTGGACTCTTGCTGGGGAAAAGTAGAAATGGCTTCTTCGCGTGCTCATCTCTCTCCCAGAGCCAGTGGAGCTAGAAAATGTCGGTCTGGAGGGAGAGAGAGAGAGAGGGCAGAGCCTGGGTTGATGCTGGAGGCAGATGCTCAGCACGGAGGTCCTCACCGGCTCACCAGAGCAGCAGAGCGCCCCCTGGTGGTCAGGGCACCAGCCTGCCTCACAGCCAAGACATCCCAGAGGACCGATAGCTAACTGGTCTACTTTGTCATCTGGGAGGGAGGACCCGACGTCAGAGGTCCGCAAGAACCTAGCTGGGCCCCAGTGTCCTGAGAGAACGCGAGAACCAGGCGTCTCTCAGGTGGGTATTCATCGTCACCTCTTGCTTACAGCAGTCAAGTCAATATCCACACGCATCAATAAGGACGCCAGAGACACATTGATAACGTTCTTTCTCCGTCTTTGAAAGTCGCGAGACTCTCCCGAGCACTTATAAAATTGCATGTCACTTTCGTAAGCTTAAAATGATTTGGAGCAGAAGCCGGTCGCCTCGTTTGTCTCCCCAGCCAGTCAATAAATCTGACAGATGCCCCTGAGTTATGGCTGGAGTGTTGGATCTTCAGAGTACAAGCCTCTCGCTACGCTCCTCGGAAGGAACACATGTGTCTCCCGGAAGGCCAGGGTAGGAAGAGATTCTCTGCGGGGGGGGGGGGGGAGGGGGTTCGTGGTCACGTGTGAGCCCCATTCTCTCTGTCATAAACTTCGATGATGAGGCTGTAAAAGAAGTGGGTGGAGAGTGCTTTGCAAGAGCCTCAGCTGAGAGAGGGAATCGCTCCCCGAGGAGGTGAACCCGGCGTGTGGAATTGATGAAGACAGTTGAAGATGCCAGGGGGTGGTGGTGGGGGGGCGCAAGTAATTACTAAACAAGTCAGAGCCGTCCCCATAACCGGTGTCGTCACTGGGGAGAGATGGGAAGGAGGCGCGGAGTTTCAAGTAAGCTACCCAAGATGCCCGAACGCCTTGGAGACCAACTTCCTTCTCATGTTTGTGATTGGCGCTCTGGGGATCAAAGTGAAGCCAAGTGTAGCAGCCCCAAGCCTTACCTGTGCATAAGCCTGGCTCTCCCAGGGGCGGGAATGGCTGCTGTGGGGGTACAGTATTCTGTGCGGACAGCCCAGGACCGGTGAGGGTGAGACTATTGTGTGTTCCTGATGCTTTGTGGCCCGAGCATCCTGGCAGGAGCATGTACAGAGGAGGCTGTTCAAGTCATGGAGGCCCAGAGGCCGCACCAGAGACAAGAAAATATGGGGCCTACATTTTCCTTCAAGGGCAGACCCTAGGTACCCTACTTTCCTCCCAACCCCCCACCTCCCACGATTTCACTCCTCTTGGGCAGTGAACAGGCTGGTGACACAACCTTTAACACAGGACGTTCTAGGGACATTTAATAGGCAAGTTGGAGCAGAGATGTAAGACATCTGCTGGAGGGTGAAGTCAGATTAAAGAAGGCCTAGGAAGGAATGTTCTGGAAATGCTTGCATGTGTCCATCTGGAGAAACAGACAAAGATAGTTCCAGTAACACTTAGGTTCTAATACAAATATGCTGGATGGCCACACTGTGGATTACCTTGCAGCCATGGAAGTGGGTGAACCACAGACACAGATCGACGTGGGCCAACAATAAAAGGCTTGGAAGGCAGAGGCAGAGGAAGTCTGCTATCACAAGAAATATGGCCGCGTTTGCTGGCTTTAATTGTGAATCGGACATGACCTAGGGTCACCTGTGAGAGAGCTTCAGTGAGGGGTTATCACACTGGGTTAGTCTGTGGGGTGTTGGAATGTGGTTGTCTTCACTAATTGCTGTGGGAAGACCCCGCCCACCACGAGCAGAACCATTCCCTCCACAGGAGGTGTCTGACTGGAGACATAGGGCTGAGCACAAGCAGCCACACATGGGCTCATGTCTCCCTGTTCTACGCTCTGGATGTGAGGCGACAGCTGTCTGAAGCCCCCATCACTCTGGCCTCCCCATGTTGGTACATAGTCATGTAGAATCACAAGCCTAGATTAAACTCCTTTCTCCCCGAAGCTGCTTTTTGCCAGGATGTTTTCTCACACAGAATGCGAGCTAAGATGGTGGCTTTGACTCTGAGAAAACAGGATTCCAGCTGAAGAAAGAGTTGGGCAAGGAGAGAAACACGGTGGCTCACCACGGTAGCACCAGAGGGACGGTGACAGCTGTGAGGGCCACGTAGGTCTGTTTCTCAGTCCCCCAGACATACTTGGCAGCACTCCAAAGCAGAGTCAGGAAGGACGAGTCTGGGGCAGCCGAGCGCGTGTGTGGGAGCTGAGGAGGGAAGAGGGTTGCCCAGCTAAAGATGCCTGTGTGTTGTCACACGTTGGCATGCAGGAGCCTCTCTTAGTGCTCCTGGCACGTTGTACTGGTTGAGTACAGTCTCCATGACACAGGACATTTCAAAATTGAAAATGACAGCAACTGCAATTGACATGAACATCCCTATCTTCCGGCCCTTGCAGTAAGGAGAACTTGTAAATAGAACTGTAAGAATTCTGTTCATAATCCTGGACATCAGACCAAGGATCCCAAAATTAGAAAACTTGACACGGTTGACAATGAATATTAAAAAACCATTTGCAGACTCAGATGAGAAAACAAACAGGAGCCGACTGTGATGCCTAGAAAGGAAGCGGGCTCCTGTGGCTCCCTGGGCAGCAAGCAGGTGTTCCCTCCCACACGAGGGAACCACGGGGTGCTGGTGGAGCCTTGGGGAATCCTGGGGGGGGGAACACAGCCATTGCTTGCTGTGTGGGGGTGTGCGCAAACATGTGTGCAGGTGCGTTTGTGTGCAGCTTGTGTGTGTATGCATGCGTGTGTGTATGCATGCATGTGTGTGTGTGTGCAGGTACACGTGTGTGTACACGTGAAGGCCAGAGGTCAGCCTTGGGCGTGCTTTCTCATGAGTCATGCAATTTATTATTTAAGGCAGGATTTCTCACTGGGACCTAGAATTCAGGTCCCGATAGGTACAGCTGTCTGGCCACCGAACCCTAAGGATCTTATTGTCCTGACCTAGCTGTGCTGGGATTCCAGTGTGTACTGCCACACCTGGCTTTTTGCTCAGGTCCTCACACTTGCATAGCAAGCACTTTGCTGGCTAAGCTATCTCCCTGGGTGCAGCTCCTTGTAAGGTAGGGGAGGTGCCTGTACATACAATGCAATGCTGGTTAATAAATCATTGTAGCTGTGGAGCTTTTACTCCACAGAGACATGCCTCTTGTAGTTTCCACCATGCCTGGCAGTCTCAGATCAGTGGGTCATCAGGCCAGTAAACGGGCTAGTGGCAAGGGTCCATTCATGCTAGAGGCCTCCTGTCATTGCCTCGTTTGTGTGATGGGAGGAACTAGTGGGTTAGTGAACAGAAGGCGCCAACCTCCTTCATGTGGCTGCCAAAGATGACTCTTCACACAATGGCCTGTTGATGTCTCACCCACACTCAGACCTCAACAAGGTCTTATGTGGACACACCTGCTAACGTTCTCCAGACTCTTCTGTGCCTGTTTGGAAGCCAAGATAAAGGTCTCGAGAGACTAGAAAGTAGGCGTGGCTGGGAGCAGAGGCGCTGAGAGTGTCTCTCTGGGTCAGACGCATAGTGTTGACAGGATCCTCAGCTCTGCAGTTAAAACATCGACACTGCAAACCACAAATGAGCCGAGTGTGGGGACAGCGCAGAATGCCGCGCACAGCAGTGTGTTTGTGCAGGGTCTGAAATCCCGGCAGCCCCCCGAGAGGTGGAGATGCCCCCAGATCTTCTATGTTGCCAGCGAAGAAGTGACAGTTTCTTCAGATCCCAGACCCCCTTCTGAACCAAAGAAGGGGCTGGCTATAAATATAATTTGATAAAAGCTGTCAACTTTTAATAAAAACAGGTGTTGCAGCTTTGCAGTGCCTTCTTTCCTGCGTCCCTGGGACTCGTTCCAACTTCATAACGTTGTCAACTCCAAAATGAATTACCTGTTACAAGATAAAAAAAGGCTCCTGGGGAGCTGCAGGAGCAGAGCTCTGAGTGGGCTCACCCCACCCACCTGCCCTCCTACCCACCCACACACACATCCACACACAACACGAATGATGCAGAACACCCCAGACTGGGACACTTCCCAGTATGGACATGGCCTGTGACTCTTCTCCAGAAAAACCAGCAGGGGACATCTTATCTCTGTTTGGAACACCGAAGGCACAAGATCTGAGCAAGCCGACACCATGGGATTCTCAACGAAACGCTCAGAGTCGGCTCGAGCCTTTGGCTTCACGGGCCCCCGACCCAGCCCCGGCATTCTCCTCCATTCTGTCAGGCGATGCAGACACCTTCCGGGCAGTGGTCAGTCTTCTGAAACAATAGGCCTGACAAGATCAGCTAAAGGAAGGAGGTTTGTCTTGGCTCCTTCTGCCAAACCCGTCACGGCAGCAGGGGCGCGAGCACACATGTGGCTGCAGTCAGGAAGCCAGGAGCAGCGGACACCAGTGCTGAACGTGGCCCTCCCCACTTTCATACAACCCAAGGCTCCACCCTACGGGATGGCGCTGCCCAAACTTGGAGTAGGGTCTTCTCTCCCATTAACCAAATCTAGAATATCACCCCCCCCCCACATACCTGCTGGGAACTTTGTTTCCATGGTAACCATAATCCCTTTAAATGGGTGAGATTGACCCTTGGTAGGTCAGCGGAACTCAGTGTGAGGCTCTCTGTCTCCTCTGACCAGCATGGTTGGTCTGCACCTACACAAGAGGCTAAAGAGATGATGACGGTTGTCAGGACTTTCCTACAACACAGCATTCCCATGCGGCCAAGTGGTGAGGCTAGCGCACAGAGCCAGGACTCGGGTGGCCAGGCACGAGTACAGCACATTCTAACTGGAGAGCTGAGCCCCCTCGGGCCACAGGTGGAGCCTCCTCTCCATAGCTGGACATTGCCCAGTGCTGACACAGCCTCCCCTGAGGTGACAGCGAGGGCTCCTGCAGGCTTGGCCAGGAGCCAGGACAGGAAGTGACTGCCAGCCAGGATGACCATGGCGTGACCCCGGTGTCTGGCTTTGGGAAGCACAGCCGTGGAAGCCCAGGGCCACGCGCAGTGTCCTCTGACCCTTCGTTCCTGGGCAGCTCACCTCTGCACTCGGCACACACTGCACTTCATTTTCCTTCTGGGAAGGAGGCGCAGGCACAGAGGGAGTCCTGGCTTCCTGCCCTCCATGGGCGGCCTGCCCTGCAGAAACCACAAGGCTGATTCCTTTCACTTTTCCCTTAAAGGACACTCTCTGCTTCCTTTCATTTTATAGATGTGTGTGAGTGTGTGTGTGTGTGTGTGTGTGTGTGTGTGTAATGTATGCGTGAGTGGGGTGTGTGTGAGTAGTGTGTGTGAATGGTGTGTTGTAAGTGTGTGTGAGTGGTATGTGCGTGATGTGTGTGTATGAGCGGTGTATGTGTGTGTGAGTGGTGTGTATGTGAGTCAGTGGTGTGTATGTGTGAGTATGTGTGAGTGGGATGTGTATTTGAGGGTGCATGTGAGTGTGTGTGAATGGTATGTGTGTATGAGTGGAGTGTGTGTACAAGTGGGGTGTGTATAAGGGGGGTGTGTGTATGAGTGGTGTGTGTGTATGAGTGGTGTGGTGTATGAGTGGTATGTGTGTGAGTGGTGTGTGTGTG
>OU015754.1:83068577-83084419 GCA_907169655.1 Acomys percivali | reverse complement strand
TCTCTCTCTCTCTCTCTCTCTCTCTCTCTCTCTCTCTCTCTCTCTCTCTCTCTCAGGACCACCTGACCTCAGCAATCATGACAGACCCTCCTTCTCTTACTCCTGAACATGCACAAGGTCGGGCCTCCCTGACGCACTCCCCTAGATGCACATGCTCCCAGTCCCGCTCATAGCAAACTCAGTCAGCTGGAGAAGGGGTGCTGAGCTGTCTCCAGTGGAGCCCCCTGGGTCTAGTCCAGGGACATACATAGGTGAGGCCCAGGAACTTGTTCTGTTTTGATACTTGTCAGGGCCTGAGCTGCCCCAGATCATAGCCGCCAGGCACTGGGGCTCAGACTGAAGTAGGCTGTGCAGGATTCCAGAAGCCTTCCCAGACCTGCTGCTGCAGTGAGGCTGGCAGGAGCCATGGTCCAACCTCATTGACCTGGCTAAAAGGCAGAAATGCAGCAGCTTGCATGGTGACTGGTGACCCCTTATCTGCCTCCCCCCTCACCTCCCTCCCTCTCCTCTCTTTCCCTTCTCCCTCTCTCTCCACGCCCCCCCCCATGGAATCCTGGACCCCTGGAGGCAGCACAGACTTTACACTGTCTGCTCTATGTTTCTCCCTCAAACTCCCAGCACTGTGCACGGCTCTTCAAACCCTCAGGAACTTCTCTTTGCCCAGAACCCAATCTTGGATTTTACAAGGTCTAGTAATATTCAATTTAAGAGGCATTTTTCAGAAAATAAGACCATATTATAGGTAGAAACCTGCCTGGGCCTGTGGTTCCCTTAGATTCTTGCACATGACCATGGGGACCTTCCATTCCTTGGTTGGCTTGTCTAAACTTCCTTTTTTTCCCCCCCCTGTCTCTCTTTGTCTTTTTTTCTTTTTAAAAAATTTATTCTCTCATACACGACATCCAGACCGCAGATTCCCCTCCCTTCTGATGTCCCCCATCTTTTTCATCCCCCACCTCCTCCCTCCTCATCTCCTCCTCCTCTGTGTTCCTTCAGAAAAGGACAGGGCCTCGAGGGATGTCAACCAAACATGACCTATTTAGTTGCAATCAGATTAGGCACCTCTCTCATATGTCCCTGTCTCTAGGACAAGGCAACCCAGGAGGAGAACAAGGCTCCCCAAAGAAGAAAAAGTGTCAGAAACAGCCCCTGTTCCCTACATTGGGAGTCCCACAGAATACCAAGCTACACAGCTGTAACACAAATGCGGAGGTCCCAGGTCAGCCCCATGCAGGCTCCGTGGTTGGTGGTCTAGCCCCTATGAGCCCCTATGAGTCCAGGTTTGCTGTTCCTGGAGGTTTTCTTGTGGTGTCCTTGACCCCTCTGGCTCCTAAGATTCCCCCGTTCCCTCTTCCACTAATGCTTGGCAGTGGCCCTCTGCATCGGTTTTCAGCGGTTGCTGGATAAAGCCTCCCTGATGACTATTGGTCTAGGCAGCAGTCTATGAGTATAGCAGAGCACCATTAAGACTCATCTCATAAGCACGGTGGTGCACACCTGTAATCCCAGCACTCGGAGAGGCAGAAGAAGGTGGATCTCTGTGAGTTTGAGGCCAGCCTGGTCCACAAAGTTAATCTACGACAGGCAAGCCTACACAGAGAAACTCTGTCTCTAAAAGCAACAACAACAAACAACCCCTGCAAAAAAGAGAATAATTTCATTGACTTTTTTTTTCCTTCCTTTTTAAAATTTAAATTTATTCACTTTAATGCCAATTGTAGCCCCCCTCCTCTCCTCCTGGTCCTACCCTCTTTCCCTCATCACTCCTCCCTCCCTCCCCTAGTCTTCAGAAAGGGGGAGCCCTCATCCTCTATTATGTGACCCCAGCCTATCAAGTCTCATCTGGACTGCCTGAATCATCTTCCTCTGTGGCCTGGCAAGGCCTCGCCTCCAGGGGGAAGTGATCAATGAGTAGACACCAGAGTTCATGTCAGTGGCATCCCCAACTCCCCATTTTATAGGACACACAAGGAGACTGTGCTGACAGGATGGGAGGCTACCAGAGAGGTACTCTGAAAGATGCCACCCAGTGGAGGAATCGGAGCAGATGCTGAGACTCAACAGCCAAACTTTGGGATGGAGCACAGGGAGTCTTATGGAAGAGTTGGGGATAGAAAGACCTGGAGAGGACAGGAGCTCCAAAGGAGACCAATGGAGCCAACGAATCCAGGCTTGGGGTGGGAGGGTGGAGGGGTTGGGGATGCTGGAGACTGAAGCACCAACCAAGGACCATGCATGGTGAGAACGGAGACCCCCTGCTCAGATGTAGCCAATAGGCAGCCTAGTCTCCTTGTCTAGACTTCCAACTATGGCTAAGTCCACAGCAGACTCACTCTCTTTGTGTTTGTAGTGTTAGGACCCGGAATGGTTAAGAAGCTTCCTGCCGACCGCCGCCAGGAGCCATTGTCAACCCTGACTTTGCACAGGCTGAAAGAAATCTCCTCCCCAGGCGCAAGCAAGGGAAAGCTCTGGAGATAAGGTCATTTATCCCCAGAGGACGCACCCAGCTTGGCAAGCAGCACTGGCCTTAATGTATGGAATGCATTTGGCCAGGACCGTGACAGTCATTAGAAATGGGCCCTGGGTGTCATTACCCCAGAGTCCGCCTGTGAAGTATGCGTCCTCTGAGGAAGGGAAGCATTAGGGCGCCTGAGCTGAACTGGTCAGCTGAAAATGCTAGAGTGTTTTATCCTTGGAAGGAAATGAAGCCATTTATTGGAGGACAGAAGTTCAGGATAATAGTTTAAAGCAATCTGACATTTCCATAAATTAATGAAATGTGTACGCTTGGCATAATTCAATGTGTAAAGACATCGATCTTGCCTCCCTGAGGCCCTCGGGGTGGGGGCAGCTTCGGGTTAGGGGCAGAAGTGGGAACCTAGGGCCAATGTCATCAGACCCATGTCAAGGAGCTGATGATGGCTTCACCTGAGCAGGAGCCCCTGCTGCAAGTCCTCCTCCATCCACACCCATCAGCAGAAGAGACCAGTGTGGCCTGTCCCATCTTCCGGGCCTTTCTCTCAATTGCATTCAAAGCACCCACTCCCTGTTGCAAATGCCTGCAAGTGAGTTATGGCCCCACCTCAGACTCCTCTTTCTCCTTGGAGCAGCAGAGGACCACTTGCTCTCAGCAATCTTTCCATACTCAGCACTCAGCTAGGAGCCTGGAAGAAAGACACAGTCAGGAAATACAAAGAGACACACTCAGCAAACACTTACTGGGGCTAGGAGACCTCATTGTGCACATGTAGAAAGCTGTGATTGGATACTAAGACCCCACATGGAGCGTCTGTCTCACAATGCTCCTCCATCAGGCTGAGGGCAGAGAAGCTCGCAGACCAGTTAGCCTGGTGCTCACAGTGGCACACAATAAAAGAGAATCTGCCCCAAAGTTGTTCAAAGGTGAGAACTGACACCAAGGCTGTGCCCTGGCCTACACACACACACACACACACACACACACACACACACACACACACACACATCATGGCACACAAGTCTATACATATGCATGCACATTGCACACATACATAAACATTGGAAGAAAATAAATACTCACAGAGCTAGTTAGGTTTTGTCACAACTACAGAAAGGTTTGCCAGAAACTAGAATTACATGGCGTCTTACTTAGGGTTGCTACTGTTGTGATGACACACCATGACCCAAAGTATCTTGGGGAGGAAAGGGTTTATCTGGCCTACACTCAGGACAGGAGCTCAAGCAGGACAGGACCCTGGAGGCAGGAGCTGAGGCAGAGGCCATGGAGGGTGCTGCTTACTGGCTTCCTCCTCATGGCTTGCTCATGGTTTTTTATAGAACCCAGGACCACCAGCCCAGGGATGGCACCACCCACAATGATCTGGGCCCTCCCCCAATCAATCACTAATTTAAAAAATATTCACAGCCTGATTCTATGGAGACATTTTCTCAATTGAGGTTACCTTAACTATCCTAGTGTCAAGTTGAAATAAAGCCAGCCTGGCTATGTGGGAAGAGGGAGCCTCAGTTGAGAAATTACTACCTGCATTAGATTGGACTGTAGCTAGAAGCGTGGGGTATTTTCTTGATTTGTGAATAATTGATGTGGGAGGGAGGGTGTGTGAATAATTGATGTGGGAGGGAGGGCCCACCCCCACCCCCACCCCCACCCCCACCCTACTATGAGCAATGCCCCCTCCCACCCTCACCCCTGCTGCCACCACACTGGGGAAGGTACTGCTGGGCGCTGTAAGAAAGCAAACTGAGCAAGCCGTGAGCAGCAAGCCTGTGAGGGAAAGCGGTCCTCCATGACCTCTGCTCCAGTTCCTGCCTCTGAGATCTTGCTTTGGGTTCCTGCCTTGGCTGGTCTCCATGATGAGCTGTAGTAACCCTTTCCACCCCAAGTTAGTTTTGGTTGGTTGGTGCTTTGTCACAGTAACAGAGAAGCAACTGGAACATACTGAGTGAATGAATGGGTGGATGGATGGATGAAGGGGTGGATGGAAGGATAGGTGGATGGATGGATGGGTGGATGGATGAATGAATGGGTGGATGGATGGATGAATGGGTGGATGGATGGATGAATGGGTGGATGGATGGATAGGTGGATGGATGGATGGGTGGATGGATGGATGAATGGGTGGATGGGTGGATGGATGGATGGATGAATGGGTGGATGGATGGATGGGTGGATGGATGGATGAATGATGAGAGGAGAATGAGAAAGCCTTACTCTGGAAGGTCACAACTCACCTGGAGGCACGTGGAGGCAGTGACCGTCTCCAGCACTAACTGTGGGCCTCAGTGACACTCATCCTGTGGTCTACGCCCTCACTGTCATGTGCACTAACAATGGTGACCGTCTGATAGGGGTGAAGTGAGTGTGATGCTCATCTGCACTGCTGCCTTGACTAGGCTTAGAGGACCATGGGAACACATCTCTGGGTTTGCCAGCAATGATGCTCCCAGAAAAGTTCCTGGAAAGAGCTAAGGTCGAATGAATGCATTGACTCCAAATACTTCACCTTCTTTCATCCCTGCCTCTGAGTTTACAGGCCGCACAGCTGTTCGTGGGGCGCTAGTGGTATGTCTGTCTCACCTCACGTGAGCAGATTCCACTGCAGGAAAACCAGAGCACTCAGAGGAGATTCATGGCCAATGACCAAAGGCCAAGGGCTGTATTCTAAGAGGACAGGAGTGAAACCAATTACGGCCATGTCCTCCAGCAGCCCACAGGCCAACCATCCCCATATTGTGCTTGCTGATTTAATTAGGGTAAGACAGGCGGCACAGCCCAGTGCCGAAGAGCCCTCTCAATGAACAATGCTCAAAGATGGCACTGGCAGGTAGCCAAGGGTCTCCATTTGTCCTTCTTAGGGATGGGCAGCTGGGGATGTTGGGTTAGGTCAAGGGCCTATGCTGGTGGGGTCAGGGAGCACCGGGCCCACTGTTGATGCCACTGTCCCAGCCTCTCAGAGACTGTCTCCATCCTTGAGCCCTCAAGGGCAGTAATCTGGTCTCCTCTCAGGCCTCTGTTGCTTAGGTGACTGTGTCGATCCTGTGCCTGGTGAGGCTGTGTCTTGAAGTGCCCCAGTGCCAGGAGAGGAGTTCAAACACCACATGGTGGTAAAGTGAACGGTTTCTGGCGCTGATATCCTGTAGCCCACAACACAGGGTAGCTTCCATCATGAAGAAACCTGAGTAGCGGCTTAAACAAGCGTGTTGGCATGGGTTTGAGCAGCATAGGGCGAACAGCACAGCCCCTCACACTCTCAGCTCACACATACAATGGGACAGTGGACCCCAGACATCTCAGGCTGTGTGTCCCAAACTCATGCCATCTCCATTAATGTCCCCAGCACCAAAAAGCTCCTCCTAGGCTGTGTCTTATGCCTGGGAACACCACCCACAGTACTATCTAGCAGATGGGGAGAGGCACAGATGTGCTCTGGGGGACACAGAGGGACAGTAGAGCACAGTTTTGTGCCTGAGAAAGCTGGTTGCCTGCTTGCCAACCTCCCCAAAGTGCCAGTGGGGACAAGGTTATTGTCCCCTACAGGCCCCTGCTGAACCTGGGTCTGAGCCGAGGCAGCATCAGTCAACACCCCCACCCCCACCCTGACTTCTGAACCTTCAAAAGATGGTAAAGACGCATCAAGAAATGAAAGCATACTTTCTGTTCATTTCATGGTTATTTTATAGTTCATTTTACTTAAGATTGAAATAAGTGCTTTGATTTAAATAAAACACAAACAACACCATAGCTCAGGTGTTTGGAAGATTCTAGAGCTTGAAGGTCACAGTCCAGGGTCAAAGCCTTTGGCTCCCAGCTGGGGGAGCATAGGAGGGCGGTGGGCGAGGGGACCTATCATGACCCATTAACTCCCATCTGCTTTATAGGACATCCACATTGATGCTAAGGTAGCTATTTCAGCTCACCCAGACAGCCGCTGAGCTGCGGAGCTGGGCACAAAGAGGGGTGCACCTTGTAGCTCTTCCTGTCTCCCCGAATAACAGTGGCTTCAGCCTGGATATATGCAGAAGTGGGGGGGGGTAGGGGCACATGTCCACAGAAAGCTGGTTTGCTCTGTGCCCTCCAGTGAGTCCAGACACCACGCAGGGTTGGAGTTAGCTTCCAGAGTTCTGACAGCCCCTGGCTATGTGACCTTGGCTTGGACTTGGGCAGTCAGGTTTGGTTGTCTCTTCTTTGTTTTCTATTCTTTTTGTTTGTTCATTTGTTTTTGTTTTGTTTGGGATAGGGTCTCTTGAACCCCAGGCTGACTTGAACTCACTAGGTACCCAAGGATGATCTTTTTTGTTTGTTTGTTTGTTTGTTTGTTTTTTGAGACAGGGTCTCTCTGTGTAGCCTTGGCTGTCCTGGACTCACTTTGTAGACCAGGCGGGCCTCAAACTCACAGCGAGCTGCCTGCCTCTGTCTCCCGAGTGCTGGGATTAAAGGCTTGCGCCAAGGACGATCCTACTGCCTTCCACCTCCTGAGAAGGTGTGGCCACGCCCATCGGATGAGTCACAGGGCTCAAACACAAGACTTCCACATTGCATTCTATATCCTAGGCATGTGCTCTGACTGAATGAGGTGCATCCTTGGCCCACCTTCTATCTGCACGTCTGAAACAAGGCAGGAAACAGCAAGCCTGCTCAGCCTACACCATCGCAGGAGGAAGGAACAGCCTCAGACTCTGTAGGGTCCCCACTCTGCCCTCTGGGAGATTGCGCTCATAGTCCCACTGCAGACAGGAGGCGCCTCTGACTCTGTCCGTCCGTCCTTCCTCTTCCGGTGGGCATCAGCTTCAAGATCTGGACTGCTACTGAGCTGGAGGACAGCTCCCTGACTAAACAGTGCCAGCTCCTCAGCGTCCCATTTAGCATCCCCAGCCACCAAGTTCCCGCCTCTGCTTCCTCTCCCACTGTGTGTTTAGAACACGTGTTCTCTCATCACCTGCCTCTGAAGCTGATTCAACCATTAGCAGCTTCTCCGTGTTTCTATAAATATTTAAACCGCCGGCACTCGGTAATCACCGCCGTATGAAATTAGGATGGATCAGTGGGGGCTGGCTCACCAGAGTCCTTAAGAGGGGAGCTAATCCTTTCTCAAGGAAGCCTGCCTGAGAGAGAAAACATGAGGGAGCCCAGGATTCAAAAGTCTGGAGTTTAAATTTCACCTCTGCCTTTAGCCAGATAAATCATCCTAGCACCATTAATAGCCCAGCCCCCTCTGCAGTTGACTTCCGGCCACCTGGGGAGCACACCTGTGGAAATGTCGTTCCTCTAAGGCTCTCTCCCCTTCCTCAGCACCCAAGCCTCCGTCTAGGCCTTTGAGAAGGAGGGCCATCCCAGTGGCCAAGCTGACCACCTCTCCTCAGGCTTGGGCAGCTAGCTCATAGAGCTTCCTCGTGGGTGTGGTGGGATGCTTAGGCTTGGCTTGTTTGAGGAGACAGTGGCCTCTTCCTGGGCGGCTGGAGGGTGGTTTTGGCTAAGCGAAAGCACAGGCATGGGTTTCTTACAGCAAAACCCAGTGTTGTGACTGGGGAGACAGCTGAGAGGCTAGGCTGTCAGGTGTTCCTGCAAACCTGGCTCTGAGTCCCAAAGCCCACAGTGACGTGGCACTCACACTGTGATCCCAGAGCTGGGAGGTAGAGACAGATCCCTGGATCTCACTGGCTACTCAGTCTAGCCAACTTGGCAAGTTCTGGGTCAACGGTCAGTGAGAGACTGCTGTCTCAAGGACCAAGGTGGTCAGCATGCCGAGGGAGGAACAGCAGCTGAAGGTGACCTGCATACACATGCCTTTGAGACATGCACACAGATCCAGCACAGATCCCAGGCGCGGCTCAGCCAACCGTCCTGTGGACCGCTGTCTCCTGGAGCCTGGCTCACAGCAGCAGGCGCCACCACCGGCAGGCCCCAGCACTCTATCCCAGAGCTGAGGGCTGAGGCCTTAATCTCTCTCAGCACCTTGCCCAGGCAGGGAGTGACCTGGGCCATGGGATTTCTGGCAAGATCACCAGTGGGCCTGCAGCTTAGTGGCAGGAGTTGCTTCTCTTGTTGCCATGACAACATACCTGGCCAGAGTAACTTAAGGGAGAAAGGTCTTGTTTGGTCTCATTGTTCGGCAGCATCATTTGTCATTGCAACAAGAGCTCAAGGCAGCTGACAGCTCTGCATTTCCAGCCAGGAAGCAGAAAAGGATGTTTTTTGTTGTTTTGGTTTTGTTTGTTTTTTCTGTTCTTCAGTCCCAGACTGAACACACGCTCTCGCTCTCTCTGTTTAAGTTAGGTCTTCCCGCAACAGTTAACCCTCCCCTCACAGACAAGCCCAGAATACCAGGGTCAGGGTCTCACCATATGGATGGGGCACAGACTCAACCCCATCCCCAGATGCCAAGCCTTCCTGGAGTGGAGGGGAGGAGGGGGCATGTGGCATCAACAGTTCTTGTGAATTTCATCAGTACCTTAGAAATGCTGATATTGTGTCTTGAGCAGCATCTGGCTGTGGCCCAGAAGTCGGGAGGTCTAAAACCACTCCAGGTGATCCCAATAGTGCAGCCACAGTGTCTGGCCCCAAACCTGCATGTTTGCCCAGCTTCTCGTGCGCTCTCTGGTCCTCCTCAGGCCATAGGAGAGTCATGGCATTGACTTAAGACTTCTCTCTGCCAGGCAGGAAACAAAGGGCTTTGATACCGGGCAGCACCGGTCCTTGCAACAGTGATGAGGGGTGATGGGCCATCTGCCTGTTTTCAGGGCGAGGTGATGGGAGGTTTGGGAGCGAGCCCAGTGATGATGCGAGCCTGGGGCTAGCTTAGCCTCTGAGCTGACATCTCAATCCCCGACCATGCATCTGCCATGACTGTGTTCAAGGAAGATAGATTTGATCCTTGCCTTTGGCTAAAGAGGAGGGGGAGGAGGAGGGGGAGGAGGGGGAGGAGGAGGAGGGGGAGGAGGGGGAGGAGGAGGATGTTTACCTAGAAGTCCTATAACCTTCCCACCAGCTCCTGAGGAGACACACAGACTTGGTGTGACAGGGATTTGTTGGGCATCCACACGGTGTCCGTATCGTTCCAGGTTCTCTCTTACCCAGCCTGCGTGATGCCAGGGAGGGGGTGGGGGGATGGGGAGAGTGGGGGTGTGGGGGTGGGGAGGTGGGAGGTGGGTACATGGGACAGATCTACCTCCGTATCTTCTCTCGCAAACAGCAGAGATCCTCAGAAGTGGAGTTCTGATAGCCACGTGGCAGTCGTCCTTCACCTGTGAGACAAAGCCACACCTGGTGCCCTCTGTCCACCAGCTACTGGGGTCAGCTGCGCTCCGGGACTGTGTGGACTGTATGGGCACCACAGCTCTCAGTGAAACATGAAGTCAGGAACCAGGGCATGCACAGCTGAGTGAGTGAATACGCAGGAAATTTCCAGCTCATTGCTCCGCATTATCCCGGGTCTGTGGATAAACAGAAAAACAATAATAGCTGCGTGTAGTGTTTTAATTGGTATCCACTGTGTTTTAATTAGTCAAAGGAAGAGGAGGAGGCAGGTGGGGAAAACCCTGGCTGCCACCTATTCCCAGAGTGTGCGCCCTCGCCACGACGCTGCCGGCTCTCTTCACTGAGTGCCTGCATCTCCCAGCATCTCTCCATGACTCTGGACCCAGACATGGGTCTGCAAGAACACTGAGTCACAACTGCTTAACCGTATCCGACAGTCCAGGGAAAGGTAGTTCTCAGAGACAAGAGCAGGCTGAGGTGCAGAGGAAGGCCCGGCCTCCCCCTAGCAAGCTGGGTGACCTGGACCCACCAGTCTACCTATGCACTCCCCACCTTTCATGGCTGGCTTGGGGACAGCATCCCACACCGTGCTGACCCCTGACCCTTGACCCCTGACCCCTGACCTGCTGCTCTGTTTCTCAGGGCATCTCCCTGGGGTGAGCATTCCATCTGCAGTTAAATAGGTCATCGGGGGCATTTTCATCTGTGCCTGTTTCTCTTACTAGATCATTGGTCCCAAGGTACAGGGTCTGCCCGCACATCTCACCACAACCCACATCTGCATTAGACACTTGCTGTACACAGAGTAAATGCTGCCGAGGAGATGAACAAACATAGAATTTAGTCAGGCAGGTGTGCATCGCACATGCCTGTAATCCCAGAACTACGGAAGCTGACACAGCAGGATCAGGAGTTCAAGACCAGCCTGGGTTAGATATAATGTCCTGTCTTGGTTTTAGATAAATAAATAAATAAGTAAGTAAGTAAGTAAGTAAAGGTAGGGAGAAATTCATAATTTAATGAAAATGGTTTGTTGGTTTGCTAACTTTCAAGAGATACTTTTAAAATCAGGTGCTGAATCACAAAGCAGAGCTGGCCCTACCTGTGGTGGCTCGCCAGCCTCACAGACCCCAGACGCACAGACTGCACACACCCGGCTTCCATGGCTCAACCAACCTACCAGTACTGAGCAGAGAGAAGAACAGCCTGATGGGAAACAGCAGAGGGTGTTAGAGGCGGCCTTAGCATCATTCGCATAGAAGACGTCGGGCTTGCCAAATTGCCTTCGACCCCTTTCTGCAGTGTGCGCCATGAGACTAGGAACGCCCCAGGTCAAATCTAAGAAACAAAATAAATAAAAAGCAAAACAAAAAGAAGCCATCCCAGGGATTTCAAAACACCAGGGCAGCAAAGATGCCTTTCCAAAGGCTTCCACATGAAAGAAGAGGTCTCCGAGAGCTCCCAGTGCCCTCCAACGGCCTGTCTGATGGGCAACAAAACGTTTGATTTTCTTCTAATAGATTTGTCACTTTACTTCAAGTATTCACTCCTATTGACCCATGGAACCTCAATTCCAAAGCCATTAAAATCTAATTTTCCACACTGTGCCCCTAAGAGATAGGCTAACTTTCAAAGAATAATTCATTTCTTTAAGAAAAAATGCATATCTCTCTATATTTTCTTTTTTATTTTTTAAAGTAAGTCAAGAAACACAGCTGCCAGCATGGCTGTTGTTGCTCCCCTGGTCTCTCTCCAGATAAAGAACTTAGAGATCCCCTTGGCAGGGGAAGCCCTGCTCATGAGCAGGCTGTACTTATGTGGGGACCACAATTATAGAGAGATTACACAGCTCCACCCAGGAAGCAGGACAGGAGGCTCAAGGTTATTTGCTTTCAAAAATAATAGATACATCAAACATGACCCAGGACATTCAAGGAGCCTAAAACTTCTACAATTTATTTACTTTTCCTTCTGTTACACTAAACCTTCCACTTGAATTTCTGAGATCAGAGCACCTAATGGGAGATGCCCAGGCAAGTGGCCGTGTCCCGCTTATGGAAGGCAGCCTCTGTCACCTGACAGGAACCACATGGGCACCATGGCATGGGGATGCTGAGCCTTCGATTTCATGAGCATGTGCTTCTGTGAGGGGACAGGAGGCTACATGCCCATCCGTGCACACATGTGAGATGCCAGAGGTCAAGCTCCTGTCAGTCCTCAAATCTCGCCCACCTCCCTGTGGAGACAGGGTCTTCTGTTGGCCTGGAGCTCATTGAGTGGGCTGGGTTGACCAGCAGAAAAGCCAGGGAGCCATGCTGAAATGGCAAGCCCACTCCATGGCAAGCCCACTCCAACATGGCTGGCCTTCTTACGTGGTCCTGAAGATTGAGCTCAGCTCCTCCTTGTGTGTGTACAGAGAGCATTTACTGCCTGAGCTGCTTTTAGTGAATTTCCTGGCTCAGGTCATTGTACTGTACTGTGTGTGTGTGTGTGTGTGTGTGTGTGTGTGTGTGTGTAAGAAATTTATTTTTATTTTTTTACATATACATTTATATTATTACACACATATATAATAAACTACATATAGCAAGAAGAACCACAAAACAATTAGGAATTATATAAATGTTACATTCATAGTATTTTGGCTATTTGTATTTGGCAACCTTGAAGAAAACATCTTACCTATCTTGGTGAGTCTAAAATTCTGACTGTAAATCAATATCTATCATATCTCATCTCTATCAACTTAAAACATCTATCTAGACCCTTAAAAACATCTTAACCCATAGACAACTAAGCTTGGTCTTCGACTCCATCAGAGACTTGAGAAGAAATAAAACTTAATTACCTGAGTAAACCGGAAGTGACAGCCAAACTCTGCCAAGACAGAATAAGCAAGTCATCAATAGTTCCTGCCTCACAAATATGTCTGTCAGATATACTGGGCCAGAAGGCTGAAGATGATGCTACAATGGTATAGAAAGTGTTGGATGACTGCTCAGGCAGCAAACTGTCGCTGTCATTTTTTTTTCACCTTGTGTTGTAGATAGAAGGTGTCAGTGGCCTGGTACAGCTTTTTTTATATATATATATATATACTGAAAATACTTTAAAATAAACATTTAAGCAAACAGAATACGTATTTCAGATATGCTGATGGCTGGCAGGTCTGCCAGTCACAAGGACATCACATGAACAGGCACAGAGTGTGGGGACCAGGGCCACCTCACCCAAACAGATTTTGATTTTGGCAAGATATCCTCAAGCACTGGTCCAGAAAGCAACTGCTCAAACTGCCATTAGAATAAGTCTCTCTCTCTCTCTCTCTCTCTCTCTCTCTCTCTCTCTCTCTCTCTTTCTCCCTCCCTCCCTCCCTCTCCTTCTGTGTGTGTGCGTGTGTGCATGTGTGTGCACGCATACAGATGTGAATAGAGGCCAGAGGCCAGCCTCAGGTGCCGCCCAGCTTGTTTTACTGAGGCAGGGTCTCTCATAGTCGTGAAACCTGCCATGGAGCCATGGAGCCCCAGGGATTTACCTGACCCCATTTTCCCTGGCACTAGGATTATAAGCCCAGCCCCACTGCTGGCTTTTTCTTTAAAAGCATGGATTTCCAGGGGATCAAATCATCATGCTTGCAAGGCCAGCACTTTATTGACTGAGCCATCTTCCCAGCTTAAGGCTGTTATTTTCAAAGGGCGCTTTTCAAAAAAAAAAAAATCTTTGTACATCCAGGTGGCTTAAAACAGAGCCATGCTCCAGAGCCACGCTCCAGAGCCATGCTTCAGAGCCACACACTGCTTGAGAACAGCTGACCTCTCATCCCAGGGTCATGAGGATTGCCTCTGTTCTTGGTCAAGTCAAACAATCTGAGGTTTCTGAGCTCTGCAGCTCCACACTGGAAGTCCTTTCCAGGAACAGCCAGGAGGGGGTTCAGCCAGGGGCTACAGGGTAGAGAAGGCTGCACAGCAAGGCCTATCAGTCCTGGCCCCACCCACCGTGCCTAGCTGGCAGCCAGTTGCCTGTCCCTATGGTGGAAAAGAACACGATTTTGCAGGGAGACCATATTTAAAGGTCATGACATTGCTGTGATCTTGATTGAGGCAGCAGCAATCTGACTGAGGCTACAAGGCGGGGGCTCCCTGCAAAGCCAAGATCTCGCTGTGGAGCCAGTACCAGGCAGGGGATCCTGGGACAAGAAATCCAAACCTAGAATCAGCAGGGAGCATGCAGGTGCTGTGCAGTTAAAGAGCCAGCAGAGGAAAGGAGCCAGAGTGTCAAAGGCACCCAGAGGACATGCAGAGGTGAGCCTAGGAGGAGGCTCCTGCAGCCACAACCACATATGGTTCCCAGATGTAAGCACCTCTGTCCCCCCAGCTGCCTCTTCCCTCTTCTGCCTTCCCTCCTCTCCCCACTCCCAGGGACCCCTCAGGCCTCCAGCCACACTGTGGCCATGCTGTGGATGCGGAGGGCAGCCGTGGTGCGTGAGCTGAATAAATCTCTTCTTCAAGAGGCTTTGAGGAAGTCTGAGCTAAACACACAAAACCACAACTCCAAGGAAAGGTTAGGAAAGTGCTTTGAAGTCTCTCACAGCATGCTCCCACGGTGGCGGCAGCCCAGGCGCGGACACCAGATGTCTGCTCTCTGTGCGCATCCTCCTGATAGCAGTATGAGGACAAGCTCTCTGGGGCCAGTGGGGACCCCAGTACGTACCTACTGTGTGCACAGGCCTCCTGGGGCTCCCGAGTGCTCCCCAGAGACTCAAGCAATGGTCATTGACCTTCTCCTGGCTCAGAAGCCGCACAAGGTTGCCTCATCCCTTCACCTTCCTCAATAGCGACACAGCCAAGGCTTTAAAAAGTGAACCCAAGCCTCCAGCGCTGTGATCCCCTGTGAGTCCCTGGAGTTGGACCCTCCCTCTCTATTTTGTCTGTTTGTCTGTCTGTCTTTCTATCATCTATCAACTATCTGTCCACCAACTATCTATCTATCTATCTATCTATCTATCTATCTATCTATCTATCATCTATCTGCCTATCTATCATCTATCTATCTATCATCTATCATTCGTTTATTTGTTGTGCAAGTGTCTGTGTTTACGTGCTATGGATCTCAGGCGGAGCTCAGAGAACAACCTGTGGGAGTCAGCTCTCTCCTCCCACAGTGCAGGTCTCAGGGATCAAGCTCAGATCACCAGGCTTGGTGACGAGAGCCTTCACCCACTGAGCTGTCTCGCCGGGCCCAGACTCTGATGTTCTATGCATTTGTCTCCTTGTATACAGAATCCACTCAATAAATAAATGCTCTGAGACTTGTTGAAGCTGGCAAGGACACTATTTATGTGTATCGTGTGTGTGTTTGTGTGTGTGTGTGTGTGTGTATGTGTACATGTGTGGAGATCAGAGGACAACTTTTGGTCGTTAGTTATTTCCTTGCACGATGTGAGTCTCAGGGGCTGAACTCAGGCCTGAAGCTTTGATGACAGGCACCTATACCCACTGAGCCATGTCAACAACCCCACCTCACTGGCTCATTGCTCCTGTGTGAGCTTTGCTGTTCTCTGGTCCACTGCAGGATGCAGGTGGGGCTACAGGAAGAGCTTGGGAAGCTGTGCCTGTCGCTACAGCTCTTAGCAGTGTGTCACACTGAACCTGCACCCTCATGCCTCACGCAATGTTAGAAATGCAAATCCTCATTAGGGAGAAGAGCCTGGCTCACACTTACTTCCTCCGAGGGAGGAGGGCTGCAGTGAGCAAAGTGAGAAGCAGCTTTCCTCTGAGGTGCATGCTGGGCCCTGAGGCTGCAGCAGTGGAGTCTTGCCTTCCAGTTCCTTCCTTTGAGGCCATCTATTTCCCCACAGAGACACATCTTGCCACTGTGTAGTTCTGCGTATGTCTGTATGTGTGGTTCTATGTATGCCTCTCTCTGTCCTTTACACAGTCTCACACATTGTGATCAATGTTTCCAAGGGGCAAGACCATCTGGATGGAGAATCTGAGCCACACAATCTACATAAAGTGCAAGGAGAGCTTGAAATCATTTGTGCACATGCAGGTACCACATCCCCTGTGACTGAGTGATGGAGACAGGC
>OU015754.1:83030883-83068567 GCA_907169655.1 Acomys percivali | reverse complement strand
CTGTGACTGAGTGATGGAGACAGGCCAGATCATACACGCACATGCAGATACCACATCCCCTGTGACTGAGTGATGGAGACAGGTCAGATCATACACACACATGCAGGTACCACATCATCCCCTGTGACTGAGTGATGCAGATGGTTCTTTGCTGTGTGTTGTCAGCCAGTGGAAGAAGCTTCTGGACAATGTCTGTCATAGTGCCAACAAGAGCTTCTCACACACAGGACATCCCAGCACCTGCCATTCCCACACAGTGACAGAGGCTGAGTGCTCTCTCAGTGCCCTGCAAAGCTGAGCTTCACGCCTTGGTAGTCCCCATCTTTTCCTTGACTTCTCTTCACCCCCACCTGTGACACTCAGGGGTCTCCTGGCCTCTTCACTGAAGGCTCCATCCCTCCATCTTTCTAACAGAGCAGGATGCAGCAAGCCCCAGTGACGGGAACCCTTAAACAAAGGCAGCAGCGGGCCGACTGGCCCTGATCAGGGTGCCGGCTACCGATGCCTCCTTTGGCACAGCCTCGCTAACATCTCGATCCCAGGGCTGCAGAGCCCAAGAAAAATAATGTAGTTTCAGAGGAAACAGTTGATGGGAAAGAAGGCTTGCTTTGAGTCCTGAGTTCTGGGGTTACGGTAGAAATAAACTAAAATGTCTTAGGCGCTTGCTGCTATGATAACAAAATGTCTGAGGCTGGGTTCGTTTATAGATGTCAGAAATTGATTCGTGTCAATCTGGAGCTTGCCCGAATTTTTCTCCTTGCGTCTGCAATGCCTTTGGCGGACCCCCTCCCCCTCAGGCTCACTGTGAACCTGTGAAGGAGATCCCCACAGTGAATGAGTGACAGCCGGTGGAGGCTTGCTGAAGCTGACCATCACTGCACAGATGTGCCAGGAAACCCTGCTCCAGCCAACACAGCCATGAAGAAAGGGCAGCCCTTGCACTGAGTACTGAGGCTCATGCCCCACCCTGGAACCTGTCTGCAGGTTGTTGTAAGCTTCTGTGCAAAGTCCCCGTTCATGGAAGACAGTGACTCTAGCCAGTGAGGGAAGGTAGATCCCACCTCCCCACTTTCTCACCTCTCCCCAACACACACATACCACCTCTGGCCAGGGCAGAGTCTGTCTGCCTGCCTTCTGTATGCCAGGCCAATTACACAGTGACTCCAAATGAATAAAGATTCTGCCTAATATTTTTTAGTAATGATAACACTTAGCAGAAAAGTGCTTTTTAAGGCTCAGAGGTGGAGAGCATGGAGTGGCATTTAAAGAGGAGATGTCAGACAGGATCCGCCGCAGCCCTGCTAAATGTCAAACATTTCATCCACAGAGAAAGTGGCTTGTTAGACATGTTTCCCCCCAAACCTGATTAAAACACAAAGTGCCTTCTGAATATTTGCTTCTGTTTTATATGATGTTAGCTATGTAGGGGGTGGAAAAAAAGCCCAGAAAGCCGAGAAAGGAGGGAGGCTGGGGAAGCCCAGGACGGCTGAAGGCAGCAGCCGAGGTGTTCACACAGATGAAGTGAAAAACAGCTTGAGCGCCCAGAGGGGACAGCGGATCTTTGAGCAGAATAAATACTTTGGATGGGCCAAGGCCACAGAAGCCTGGCAGGCCTGTGAGCTGCAAGTGTGAGGCTCCGGCTGATTGGCTGACCAGCTCTCTCTGGAGCCATGAAGCCCCAAAGGGAGCCTTGCTTATGTTGGAGGACAAGTGCAGATGGCAGCCTCCGAGTTCCCTCTGGCTCAGCAGCTGAGATCTAAGGAAACGCGTTGCTGTTGTCATCCCGGTGATATCACACAGGCCACGTTCATCCCCCCTCCATGGTGGGGGCAGTCCCAGGGACAATGAGGGGAAGTAGAGGCACTGGCCACAGCTACGGGGAAGACAGGCAGAGCACACCCTGTGGGGTGTAGCCTCTTAGAATCAGATCCCAGGAATTTGCATAGGCACCTTCCTCCACCCAAACAGCAGGTGCTTGGGGATGCTGTCGCCAGGCGCTGAACTGATGGCCGATGCCCGCCTCTGAGAGCCATGAAGGCAAGAGAAGCGGCTGGTTTCAGTCACCCACGGACGTGTGTGGTTAGTGCCTGGCCTTACCAGCTGGCAAGGAGTGGCTTCTCAGAAAGATCAATACACACACACACACACACACACACACACACACACACACACACAGCATCAGGTTGACACATACAGGACAAGCACTTTTGAACACTACCAAGAAGTTTCAGTACTGTCAGCTCAGGAGAGTGCTGTAAGGCGCACAGTGCCAGTCACCTGGAGGCCCCATCTGAGCACCACAGAAGAAGCCAGGAGTTCAGGGCTCACTTTTTTCTTTTTCTTTTCTTTTTGGTTTTTTGTTTGTTTGTTTGTTTTGTTTTGTTTTGTTTGTTTTGTTGGTTTGTTGGTTTTTTTTTCAAGACAGGATTTCTCTGTGTAGCCTTGACTGTCCTGGACTCACTTTGTAGACCAGGCTGGCCTTGAACTCACAGCGATCCACCCGCCTCTGCCTCCCGAGTGCTGTCATGAAGACACATGGAGAACTCCTCGGAGAACTCCTCCAGGCCATTCACAGATGCACAATGCAAGGGAAACAGCGTCTGTCCGTACCATTTCCTTAATGGCCAGTGCAGAGCCAGAGCGGGCACAGACAGCAGATGGAGTTATGCAAACGGTCTTCCTCCCTAGATAAACCTCACGCCACAGCTTCCTGCGGAGTGTGGTGCTCCCATCTTATGAATGCGTCTTTAGTGCGTCCTCCCAGGAAACTGGGTGTTTTTATGCGCTGTGACTTTTGATGCGGAAATCACGCCTGTACATTAAGAGGTAGAATGATATGCGAGGTGCCAGCCCGATGAATCCGGATGCGTCCTGCGGACACACGCAGGAGCCAGGACTCTTTCTAAAGTGAGGAAACGCAGCCCTCCTCGCCCCATCCCCGCATGAGTGGCACACAGAGTAGTAACACCTTTTAAATGGGATTTTAAATTTAACTTAGAAGTGAGAATCCCCCCCGCATCACACATTCCAAATATACAAGGGGAGATCTGACAGAAAGTCGCCATCGTCACGTTATTGGTCTGCAAGGAGGCTCTGAATGGCTTTCCTCCGCTCTGGCTTTTCTTGGCCTCACTTTTCTCCTCAGAATAATTAGATTTTTTTTTTTAAAGGCAATGGCTATTTAGAGAGCAAATCAAACATGACTCCTACTTTCCTTTGCTGATTTGTGTGTGTGTGTGTGTGTGGTGTGTGTGTGTTCTCTGTTGGTTTCAGAGGAAACTCAAACAAGGAATGGATTTGCTAGTAAGCTTCTAGAAGATTCTTCTTTGGGTTTGTTTGTTTCCATTCTGATTGGCTGCTGAAAGAAGCACAGCTTCGTTGTCCAGTGGCAGAAGGCATTGATGTAGGTGATAGAAGCGCAGGCTGGACAAACGGCTCAAAAGTTAGGAGCTCCTGTTGCTCCTGCACAAGAGGGCCCCGCGCTCGCTCAGTTTCCAGCACCCACGCGGTGCTCAGCTACAACTCTGTTCCTGGATATCTAACAGCATCTGCATACATTTACCACGTCTGGCCGGATAGAAGCTTTAAAACATTTTTTAAAATAGTGAAACAGAAATGGTACCCACAGAAAACGACTGAACACAGACCACCCAGGTCATCAGCCTGCCCCTCAACCACTCGGTCACTCCCACATATTGCAGAAATCAGGACATTCTCTGCGCTCTGTCTCTGAAACAGAGATTTAAGGAGCCACGCTGTGTGGTGGATCCACGGCCAGCCCCGTACCCAGCCCCTCATCTTCCTTGCCACATCAGTGGCCCCAGACTAGGTCACGTGGTGTGAACTTCCCAGCCACTCTCTAAACAGGTGCAACAGTTGAGTGTCCTTGCTTGGGAGACGTATCTGAATTTTTTTTCTCCAAGCTTCTCCCGGGTCACCTAGCTCATGGCCATGACCTGTTGCTTATTTTAGCTTATTTCTCTTTAAATTAATCGATTCTATTTTTAAGTGTGTGTGTGTGTGTGTGTGTGTGTGTGTGTATGTGTGTGTGTGTGTGTTGGGCTGTGTCCGTCGGAGCTGGAGCTGCCTGTGAGCTGCCTGATGGAGGTGCTGGCGACTGAACTCCAATCCTCTGTGACAGCACCAAGTGCTCTGAGCCACTGAGCCCTCTGTCCAGGGCCTAAAGGGATGGACGCCTCCCCTTCCTCTAAGACCCCGTCATGCGCTCTCTGATATGATGCGCTGTCCTTTTCTAATGCCCTCCCACAGCAAGGCCCAATCATAGTTCCCGTGGTCACTGTCCCCTCTCTCCAGCTATGGGCCCTTCCTGAAGGGTAACTTCCTGCCAGCTCCTTTCCCAATCCAGATAGCCCTGCCACCTTCTCTAGCAGTCTACAGCTGCTGGTACCCCAACATCAGGAGACGTGCAGGTGGGCGAGGGCGTGCATCACTCTTCTTGCTTCTCTTGGCCTGCCCTTGCAGGAGAAGCTGAGCCCAGAACCCACAAAGCCGAGTCATCTGTCTCCACAAAACTGTCCCCTATGACATTGTTAAATCTAATTATTTCTACAGTGCACTGGACGTTGAGCAGCTCCTCCAGGCTGCTGCATCTTCTCTGCTTCCTGAGATGCGCGTCTGCTGCTTTGAGTGCTCAGACATCCTTCCAGGTGGCCACAGGAGAGCAAGCCCCTCCTTGAGTCTTTCTCGGGATCCCCTGTGTCCTGCCAGCAAGCCACCATGGAGAGAGAATCATCCAGCTTTCCAGGCCAACACAGAACGAGGTGACACTGGAGTCATGGTCTCTATCCCAGGAAACAGACACCCTTAGCACACCCACTGGGACATGCTCTTAAAGTGTACCCTGTTTATCGCCACCGCAGTGACCTTCTTCTTGGGAATGCTATGAAGATGTGTCCTGAAGCCACACTGAGTCTGGGGTGTATGTGTTATACCCATGAAGGGCATTGCTGCTTTCTCAGTAGAGGCTGGGGGCTTTAGTCATATCACCCCACCAACCCTTCTGAGGAGTCTGCGATGATTGCTGTTAATTGATAATTTGGACTGCCTATCACCTCAGAGAGGGGCCCTCTGTGGTTCTCTTGTCTGCATCGCCACGAGGAGACCTGCCCACTGTGGGCGGCACCATTCCCTCCGCTTCCTAATTCTGGATGTTCTGCAGTCGCCTGCTGCTGTCCTGCCGCCTCAGCGTGTCTGCTGTAGTGAGCCGCGCCCTTCAAGTGTGAACCCAAATAAACCCGTCCTCCCATTTGCTTTTGTTAGGGTATCTTATCACAACACCAGGAAAAACAAAGAGAAGTTCACGATGGCTCCATCGGCAAAGGGGGCTCAAGCAGCCAGTTGCTCCCATCGAGGACTGGAGGAGCTCACGTGGATCAGGTTGGGGCACTGAAGAGCGACACACAGCCACCATCTACGTTAGAAGGAACATGGCGACCCTGAAGACATGACACATCTCCATCTACGTTAGAAGGAACATGGCGACCCTGAAGACATGACACATCTCGGAACGCTGCCTGCCTGGTGGGCTCTGAGAAGAAGGGAGCTGGGGTGTTCCCCACCGGCCCCATCCTTCACCCTCCACGAGGGAAGTCTTCACAGTGAGGGCGCAGCTCTTCCCACCTTCGCACGTCAGCAGAGGACTGCTCCCGCCACACTTCTGTTCTTCATCTTGAGATGCTGTTTGCCTACCCACTGCAGCACAGGGGCTGCTGGGTCCTGAGAGGGGAAGCGAGGCAGGAATGGTCGGTCTGAAGCAGAAGAGACCTTAGGTGGCTATGAGACCGAGGACAGTCTCTCAGGAGGCCACTTTGTGAGGCAGATCATTTAATGGGGGAAAAAGGCTACTTAAACTTTGGGGGGTATATAAGGGCTTTCAGGGTGAGTGTATGCCATTTGTGGGAGCCAAGGCACTGGAGATGCCTCGTTGGCATAAGGAGGGATCCCACGTGCTGCTGGACATGACCTTATAAGGGGAGAGGAAGGTTAACCTGGCTACCTGGCTACACTGCCTCCTGGAGGGGCAAAGGCATGCAGGCACAGACTGACTCCTGCAGATCTTAGAGGGAGATCTCTGAGATGTCGACTCGCCTGGATCTCACTCTTGCCCCAGGCCGGCTTCCCCGAGTCCCATAGCTTCCTGGCCCCATAGGATGTTTGGTATCTTTAAAATTCTTGCTTGCCAGAAGGGACTGGCCTTCCATGACTGGCACAGGACATTGCTGCAAGAAAGACTGTTCCATGTACAAGCCAACTTTTCCCAGCCTGCACTGCAGCCACTTCCTTCTTCAGTAGGTTTCTGACATTTCTTTCCAGGGTCATTGGTTCGTGATCCTAACCAGTTGTTGAGAGTTTAGGAACATTCCCCCTTTGCTAGTGACAGAGGGGCCATGCTCAGTATCAATAGCACTATTGAAAACAGCACACACACACGCACACTCACATGCACACTCACAAGCACACACTCACAGGCACACACACAAGCACATGCGCACAGGCACACACACGCGCGCACCCGCACACACACACACACACTGTCCCCCGCTGTCCTCTGAAACCCAGCTCTTTAGCTCCATGTCCACATCAGCCACGTTGAAATGACATGGCCGGCTGCTCTCTGTCCCTAAATAATGCAGACATGATGTTTGGGTCTGGCACCTGTGAGCCATGAGGAGAGAACAGGATGCTGGGATTGATGACCTCAGAGATCCTTCCAGCACCTGCAGAGATCTGTTTTGGCTTCCTGGGAGTGCAGAGGATGCGGGGGTAGGGCTGGGGCAGAATGGCACCCCTGTGAGCCCACAGAGCAAGAACTGCCACTGTGGGCTGACTTAGAAGGCCCGGAGTGTGAACTGCTTGCCCGAGGACGCACAGCTGCTCAGTAGCCCTGCCAGGATCCACATCTGTAGATCCTTCAGCCGAGTAATACTTCCTTTATTTTCCATTTGCAGTCTTTAATTTGTTTTTTAATTTTCTTCAAATTTGCATATCCAAATCTAAGCAAGAGGGGTGGTGAGGGCTGAGAAACACCCCATTATCCTTTGTCAAGCTAGATGTGACAGAGCTTTGCTGGCACTGGCGTCAGCCACAGGGATCCTTCCATGGCCTGCTGGAGGCACATGTGGCCGCCTGGGCCATGCAGGCGGCAGCGGGAGCAGTATGTGTGATGTCACCACGGCTATGGATACATCCGCTTGGTCCAAGTCATGTGGGCACTGCAGGGAGGCGCAGAGGTCACTGTGCCGTGTGAGAGGGACCTGGACTTCCCCTGCACCGAGTGTCTAGGGGGACATCAGGAAAGCCCTGTCCTAGGAGCGGAGAAGGATGGAAGTAGGCAAGCGTGGGGCTGTCTGTGAGGTCAGGAGAGAGCACTTGAAGCTGGAGGCCAGAGTTTGCAGGTGCGGAGCCTCGGGAGGAGTGGTTCTGGAGTTGCCCCACCCCCACCCCTGGCCTCAAAAGATGGAAGGGCTGCAACTGTGACACCAACACGAGCCACCTCAGGAAAGAGTCCCGAAGCCACAGAAGAGCAAAGGCAGGAGTGAGGTGGGCAGCGTCCAGGCCAGGAGCGTCATCAACATTTCAATTCTAATGGCTCCCACCCTTCAAGGGAAGTATCTGGAACCTCAACACAGCCAACACTTCCCAGGAGTTCCCCACAGATGGGTGGCGCAGAGTGACTGACATGCAGAGTCCTCCGGCTCCAGCTGTGCAGACACATCAGCAGGAACCCTCAGCGACCCTCTCCTCTGTGGGTGATGGATGGTTCTGGAAAGACACCAGTGCTCCAGATGGGAGCAGCCTGTTTAATGTGCTGCTTCTAAATCTGGGGAGATATGGCGTCCCATCATTAAAAATTCATTTAGACTTATCTTAATAGGAAACAGTATAACTCAGCTGGACTCGTACATGACAAATGGCCTTCCCTCGAGAGAAGCCCTAAGGCAGGAGACGAGCCTCTCCATCACTGCATTCCATAGTTAATTTCCACAAGGCTGACAGCACCTCGTGTTGTTCTGAGCGATGAGTGCTCGTGCGCTGTCCTTCTGTCCAAGGCACCAGGAACAGACAGGAGTCCGAGCTTCTCAGACACAGGGTCGTGTGGTAGGAGCTGAGAAGACAGACAGACAGACAGACAGACAGACAGACAGACAGAAGCTTCAAGATCCCCTTGGTTCCAAGAGTCAGAAAGGCTGGAAGCAAAGACAGACTGATGGAGAAGAGAGTCTGAAAAGAAAAACAAGACCTCCCACCACGGGAAAGTCCTAACTCTGAAGGCCGAGAGCATCCCGGGATCCTGAGTTCTGAGATCCAGCAAGAGCAACAGAGTGATTTTGTGTAAAATATGTAGGATTTGGGGCTCAGAGACGCTGGACTTGGACCAGTAGAGCCATTGTGGGTGGTGCCACCGCTGGACTGGTGGTCCTGAGTGCAATAAAAGAAAGCTGTGGGGATCAAGTCAGCAAACGGCTTCCTCCACGGCCTAACTCTAACGCACCTTTTGGTTTCTTTGTAACCGAAATTGTGTTATGTAATTGTGTGTTTTGTTCTAATCCCAAGTGTGGGATTTTAGTTTGAGCTTTAGCTTGTCCACACCTGTAAATTGTCTTGTGAGGGGCGTGGCTTTTGCCAGCTGGTATCTGCCTTCCTCCTGCAGCAGGGAGAGGGGCGTGGTCTAGGGCTCTGAGGCTGTAAATGAGAGCTCAGAGAGCAGGGCGTGGTGGGGGTGTTTGTTGGCAGATGTCATGTAGCAGTTGAAGAGGCCAGAGACAGACAGTGTGGCAGTTTGGGGTAGACAGATGGAGAGAAACACTTCGGAGCTCGGCAGCTTGGAGGAGACTGCTCTCCATGTCTGCTGTTGGTATAGCCCAAAAGAACCCAATTGACCCTAAATAGCTGGGAGAAATAAAGGGGACCTTCTTTCTCCACTAACCTTCTCTCTTCTACAGGTTGGGAGGGTGGAAGGGAGGTTGAGGCCTAAACACCCCAAATAAAGTGCAGTTGAAAAGAGAGAGCACTACCCTCTGCTTCTGCTCCTGCCTCCAGGTTCCTGCCTTGAGCTCCTGTTCTGAGCTTCCTGGATGATGGACACAGGTTGTAGGGAGAAATAAGCCATTTCCTCCCCAAGATGTTTATGGCCGTGGTGTTTAATCACAGCCCAGAAACCCAACTAAGACAGAGAAGGCGCACACTTTGCCCACCAGCTGAGTCTTGTCCAGGTTTTACCACTCTGACCCGTCGTGTCTCTCAGAGCAACACTGGGGTTCAGAACCAGGCAGCAGGAGCCCAGTGGGCGAGAAGAGCAGAGATTTTATCCTGCTTAGATCCACTGCTCGCCAGTCCCACTGGGCCCAGAGGATGACAGTGACGTGAAGGCTGCACCTGAGCAGAGAACCTGTATCTGGCCTGTATCTCAAGAAGGTGCCTCTGGATGCAGACTGAGAGAGGACAGACGCAGGCAGCCTCACTCTCAGGCCTTGCTAGGCCTTGAGATTGCTGCTAGGGCCTCTGTCAGAGACTTAGATGGGCAGTTCTGAAGAGGTCTTGATGCTTACACAGCTGATGGGACCGTCCCTGCCCTCCATCTCTCTCCTCAGTGTCTGCCCCACTTTCTCCTCCATAAACCACGTTGTTTACCACTCTTGCTGGAAGCCACCGATCTGCTGTTACACACTGTTATGCTTCCACACTAATTGAGGCAGCGGTTAGGAACTGAAGGCGCTTTACAGCACTCATTAATCTATTGTCAGTCTTTAGCTTTATAGACAGAAACCAGTTAAGAAGAGCCAAGTTATAAAAGTTCTCCAGGGATTTCTGGTCTGACCTAAACCACAGAATCACAGCTGATACATGCAGAGGTGAGGGATGGGGAGATGGGAGCCGTTGGGCAAAGCTCAGGCCTGGGAAAGAGGCGTTTCCAGTCACCTTACCTTTTTAAATTTATCTTTGCATATGCTCCTGTTGAAGTGTGTATGCATGTATATGTGCTGTGCACACGTGCGGAGGTCATGGGAGAACCATGGATGGTGTTCGTCAGATGCTTTCATTTGAGAGCAAGTCTCCTGTTGGTGTGGAACTCAGCCTAATAGAGAAGACCTAGTAGACATGGCCGGTGAGCCTGTGGTGGTTTGAATGGGACGTCCCCATAGTCTCAGACATTTGGATACTTGGTCGCCAGTTGGTGGCGCTGTTTGGAGGGTCTAGGAGGGAGGACCTGTTAGAAGAAGTACATCACTGGGGTGGGCACTGTTGCTTCCATGCTGGGTACCATTCCCACTGTGCTCTCTGCTTTCTACTTGAGGCTGAAGATGCGAGCTGCCAGCTTGCTGCTCCGCTCACCCACGCTCACCCATGCTCGCCCTTTGTCACACTGTCGTGCCGAGATGATGACTCTAACCCTCTAGAACCGTAAAGCCTTCTTCTAGAAGCTGCCTCGATTCTGTGGTTATCACAGCAGTAAAGATAAGCACTACAGAGCCCTAGGGGTCTGGGCACTTCCACCTCCCATCTCCCCATCCGGAGATTAGCTGCACGGCCCATCACGCCTGGCACTCCGTGTGGGTTTAGGAGACCAAACTCAGATTCCAACCTTTGCAATGCAGGCGCTTTACAACTGAGCCACCTCCCCAGCCTATAGCCTTTCTTCTTAAATAACATCTCTGTGAAGAAAGCTGTGCAGAGAGCTCTGAGACGACAGACATCCAGGATGAGCACCACACAGTTCCACTCAGCAGCTCCACATGGCACGGGGTGAGGGGGGCAGGGCAGGGGGGGCCCTGGATATCAGGATGAGTCTGGAGGTGCAGCAGGGTGCTCATCCCCTGTCAGTGTCAGAAGAGCTCCAATGCACACGTGAGTCTGTCCTGTTGCTGTGTAGGGTCAAATGCTGTCTGATGAAGTGTGGTAAGCCTGACAATCCATCACAACCTCAATAGGTGCAGGGTGAATTCTGCTTTCAAACTCCTTCCATCTGGTCCACTGTGGTTCCCTAGGAAAAGCCTGCCAGGGGTAGCTAGCTGTCCATCAGGGTGAGACATTAGGTTAGGCTCCAAAGTTCCAGGTACCAGCACTGTCCCGGCATGTTCCTTCCGGAGTTAACGAATTCCATAAGTGGAGAGTCATTTAGTTTGCCCTCTAAGAGTCCTAACCCCAAACCAAACTGATGGGGTGTCCAGGGCCTATGTAGACCTCGCTCTATGTACAAGACTCAAAAGAACAAGAGCTCCTGATACCCAAAGGCAGACAGGACTAGGGCCAAGTATGTTCTCCCCGAAGATAGCACCCTGAGCTCAAGAGCATGGCAAATGACAATACAGTGCGCCCGGCCTTCTTTAGGGACTCCATCTTGAGGCTGGGTCCCCTCTGGCTGCCATGGCAGCACTCAGCTAGCCGAGGCAGTGGTCTGTGCCAAGGCTGGTGCCCCAGGCTGCCCGCTGACACAGCCTGAGGGAGCCATTCCCTTCTGCTTCAAGTCCCTCGTCTTCAACACATCAGAGTCTGTCCTTGATGACCTGTCAAGGTCAGAGCCAGACGCCATCATCTGTATGGTTTGAAGAACTGCAGCTGGAGATGGGGGTTGCACTGGTGTGTCTGCGCCTACCCAGGGGCTGTCTCCTGCCCCTCCCACCACGGGCTGTTCCTGCCCCTCCCACTACGGGCTGTTTCCTGCCCCTCCCACCACGGGCTGTTTCCTGCCCCTCCCACCACAGGCTGTTTCCTGCATGTCAGGAAATTTAGAGCTATGCTCTCTGCTCTGTCAAAACAGGTCCCAACTTAAGACCTTTTTAGACGCAATTAACTTTCCTTCTTTCTCTCACCTGCCCCCAAATCAGTCACTCAGATTTCATCATTCAGCTATTCTTCTTTTTCTCCTTTAATTCACCTCTAATCTTTTCTTGAAGCAAACGGGGCACTTAGGGAATTAAATCAATGGAGCCTTATCTGTGAACTCACGGTGACCACTGCCCCACGGTGGAAAATCACTCTCAGTGCAGACACAGTTCAATTGAGACATGAAAACTCCTGAAAGCGGAGCCCATCGAGGCGAGGCTGTTGCCGTGGGATATTAATAGCATAAGGAGCGATGTGACAGGAATTCATGACTGAAGGAGCGGAAGCAACGTACAGGCGACCAATGTAAACCTCATTTTGTAGAGGTAAATACGCAGCATGTCAATACACAGAGACACAGATAGCATTGTGGCGTCACTACGGCTGGGACGCAGGACGTCAGCGCCCTGTGACGTCACTACGCCTGGGACGCGGGACGTCAGCGCCCTGTGGCGTCACTACACCTGGGACGCGGGACGTCAGGGCCCTGTGGCGTCACTACGCCTGGGACGCAGGAAGTCAGCGCCCCTGAGGTGCTTTTTCCGGCATGATTCTTGCATTTCTTCTCCAGGAAGGTGAGATCTTGCTTCTTGTTTGAGTATTATTCTCACACTCCTCCATGCTGGACTTTTGTATCCGGGCCGTCTGCGTCTACTAACATGTGACACATCCAGCTTGTGACTGTGTCGCTGCCCACGTGCGGCGTGATAGTTGCCAGATAAGGTGACAGGCAAAGGCCGCTTGGGAAGACAGGTCCCCTGTGCTCACGGTCAGAGGACACGGTCCTCAGGCAGGGAGGGCGGGGCAGCACGGGCACGAGGCAGCTGCTCACACCGCACCCACAGACGGGAAAGCGGGTGCTGGTGCTCAGCTCCTCGTCTCCTTTCTATGCCGGATCTGAGCCCGTGCAATGATGCTGAGGCTTGGAATTGGTCACTTTTCTGTTGCTGTAATAAAATACTGTGGCCAAAAGCAAAGTTAAAAAGGAAATAGTTTATCTTAGCTGACAATTTCAGAGCAAGATGCCTTAACAGGAAGCAGGAGCAGCAATCTGGCTGTTCACATTTTATCTGTACACAGGAAGCAGAGGGACAGAACAGGAAGCGGGACCTGCCGATAAACTCTTAAGGCCCACACCCCAGTGATATACTTCCTCCTGTAAGGTCCCACCTCTTAAAGGATCCACAGCCTTCCTAAACTGCTCCTCCAACTGGGGACTGAGAGTTCAAATACCTAGGTCCGTAGGGGACATTTCTCATCCAATCACCACAAACTTCCCACTTAAATCATGACGCACAGTCTGGAAACTCCCTGCTAGACATGACTAGAGGTTTGCCCCCCAGTTGTTCCCATATCCCACCGAGGAACAATAGTGATGCACAGTCAATCATAGACGGCTTCCACCTGTATTGAAGCAATCCTGCTGTAACTGTGGGGTGTACAGGATCAAATGCTTCTTTAGGGTATGTCAGGAAGAGTAAAGTTGCAGGGTCTCCATGTAGGCACCCTCGCACGTGACTTCAGAACAAATGGAACATAATAAGCTTGCTTCTTTATCTGTGCCCTGCATTAAAAAAAAATGGTTTGCTTCTCTTTTAGAAGGTTCTAGAAGGCTCATGCCCTCTGTGGGAGGAGCATCTGTGATCGTAAAGTAATGTCTGAAAGTATAGGCTCCTGACTGCAGAAAGGCTAAGTCTTTGCTATGGTCTGAATGTCTGTGGCCCCCAAAGTCATGCATGACGCTGTTGGATGTGGGGGCTATGGGAAGTGGTGAGGCGCAAAGGTGGGGAATCAGGAACATGACCACATAGAGGACACCAAGAGAGACAGCTTGTTCCCTGGGACCATAGTGAGGGAGGGTCACCAGGGAACCTGGAAACAGACTCTCAGCAGCAGTTGCATCTGCTAAAGCAGATCTTAAATTTCAACCTCCAGAACTGTAAGAAGTAAATTGCTACCTACTTTATAATCTACCCAGTTTAAGACCTTTCTTTCTCCTTCCTTCCTTCCTTCCTTCCTTTCTTTCTTTCTTTCTTTCTTTCTTTCTTTCTTTCTTGTGTGTGTATGTGTTTACATGCTATGTCTATGTGTAATATGCATGCATGTTCACACATGTATGTGCCTGCATGTATGTGCGTGAGAAAGTACATATGCATGCATACATGTGTGTGTGTGTGTCACACCCAGGTATGTGTGGAGGCCAATAATGGACATTTGTGTCCTTCTTAATCACTTCCCACCTTGTATTTTGAGGCAGGATTTCTCACTTCAGCCCAGAGCTCACTGCTCTGGCTTGTGTAGCTAACCAGTTTGCCCCAGGGATCCTCTGTCTCTGCCTCCCATTGAAGGGATGACAGATGGGCTGCTGTGCCTACCCCAGATCTACTTGGGTTCAGGGGATCTGCATTACAGCAGCACTTTACCTGCGGAGCACCTCCACAGACCCTAAAGGTATTTCTTACCAGCAGCTCGAATAACCTACAATGAGCACTCTGCGTGTGCTTTAGCCATTTGACTCAGCTCTTGTGAACTTTTTTTTTTTTTTTTGCCCACCTACCTATTGAACTGGTTGCATAATTCGTATTGATTTTAAGAAGTCATTTATTTAAAATTACAGCTTATTGGCAAGCAATGAATTCACCTTGCCCAGTCACATTTCTGACTTGCTAATATACATTTCCCATAAGGCCACACATCCAGCTCTACGCATCCCAACCCTGTGGGCTAGAACTTGTGCTGAACACCCATTCCAGTGCAACCCTGGGAAGGTTCCCAGGGAAGCAGAACTTTGGGGCCTCCATTTTGGTATATAACTTGCAAAGACACCAATTCCTCAAGGAGAGGACGGCTGTGAAACTGCCTCCACAGACAGCAGGCAGATGTTCGTCAGATGCATTGTGCCTCCATCGCTGCAGACCTCTGACTGAGTCTGATCATTGCACGGAGAGCATTGTTCCAGCATGTTCTCTGCATAAAGAGCACCCGTGGCTGCTTCAGGATGGTAACTGTGGAGCTGCCCCTTGAACTGAGGTCTTTGGGGAGCATGTCCTTTGAAGGCTGGAGTCTTGGTGAATAGTGCATTTCCTTTGTCGTCGTCCTGTGGCCTCAACTGTACATGACAAGTGACTTGACACAGTTCACAGTCTGTGGCCTCTGCTCTCAGCCGTAGATCCCTGGGATGGCTGTGGCTCGGTCCCTACCAGGCAATCATCCCATTTCCTTCTCTCATCCTCTTTCGCGGCACCGAGCTATTGATGAAAAGGGAGTTAAAAGCCACGGAGTTGTCTCAGCCACCACAGCTTCTTCAGCTTAAGCACAGGGCATGGGTTCAGATCCCCTAACCCTAACCCTAACCCTAAAACCCTAACCCTAACCCTAACCCCTAACCCCTAACCCCTAACCCCTAACCCCTAACCCCTAACCCCTAACCCCTAACCCTAACCCTAACCCTAACCCTAACCCTAACCCTAACACTGGAAGACCCAGCACTGGAGCGGGGCTGGGCAGAGGCAGGTGGACCCTTGAAGTTTAGTGGTGGGCCGTCCTAGCTGAACCCATCAAATTCGGGTTCAGTGAGAGGCCCTATCTCAAAAATGAGTGTGAATATCTCCCGTAGAGGAGCAATTTCAGATCCCAGCACCCACGTGGGACGGCTCGCAGCTACTTGTCACGCCAGATCCAGAGGAGCCAGAGTATACTTCAGGCTTCCTCTGGCACCAGCACACAGGGCGCACACACATATACACATATGTTAAAAATAAATATAACTAATTAAAAACACATTAAGCCAGAGAATAATTGAAAAAAGACACCCTGTGTTGATGTCAGGTTTCCACATGCATGTGCACCTCTACACATGCATACATATACCACACTAATAAATACACAACACACACACACACACACCACCTCCACTCTCACCACCAATCAACACACACAAACAAGGGTGGGGGATGGGTAAGCACAGGTTCCATGCTACACCTGAGGTCTTTTGTCTAAGGCCACACAGATGAGGGACACTAGTTCTCTGCATCTACAGGCTCCATATCTGTAAGTTGCACTTTCCACAGACCAAAAATATCCCCACCCAATGCGCCCATAGACATATTTCTGTCATTCTGTCATTATTCTGTAAGCAAGACAGTCTGGCAGCAATTTGCGTGCGGTTCTAGTTCACCTACTGTTGCTGTGATAAACGCTGACAAAAAATGCAACTTATGGGGGAAAGGGCTAAATTTTTCTTACAACTCTCAGGTCACAATCTATCACCAAAGGAAGTCAGAGCAGGAACTTGAGGCAGGAACCTGGAGACAGGAACTCAAGGCAGGAATCTGGAGGCAGGAACTTGAGGCAGGAACCCGGAGGCAGGAACTCAAGACAGGAACCTGGAGGCAGGAACTCAAGGCAGGAACCTGGAGACAGGAACTCAAAGCAGGAACTCAAGCCAGGAGCCTGGAGGCAGGAACTCGAGGCAGGAATCTGGAGGCAGGACCTGATGCAGAGGCCATGGAAGAGTATTGCTTGCTGTCTTGCTTTTCATGGCTTGCTTCCTTATACAAACCAAGACCAATCTGTCCCAGCCTGGCAATGTCCACAGTGGGCTGGGCCTTCCCACATCAGTCATCAGTCAAGAAGAGGATGAAGAGTCACCCTCTTCACAGGTGACCTCAATTCATGTCACATTGACAAACACTACCTGGCACACGGGTATTGGATAAAACCAGGTCCAGCAGGTGACCTGAAGATGGTTTAACGTGTACAAAAGAATGTTCCGTGATTCTGCACAAACATAGCACTTGACCGGCAGACAGTCTCAGTTTTTCTGGGAGTTGTTTGAGGTGTTGACTTTTGACACATCTGTCCATAGAGAAGTCCCGGAGCTCACAGGACTTGTGTTTGCACTGTGTCATATATTTGATGCTGCCAGCCGAAGATGCTTCACAGCAGATACTACACGTTGCACTAGGGACTGGGCCAAGGCCACACAGAGATATAGCGTGAAGCCAGATGCCCAGCAAACCCATCAGCGTGGTGAAGAAACAAGACATCCCATGGGGAAGAGGCGGGAAGTGGGAGCCATCCGGCTGAGTGGCAGGCTGGGAGAAGGTTGGTGGGCAGGTAGTGACAGGTACGGAGGCAATGACAGGGAACACATGGGAAAAGTAAACCCAGAGCTGGGCCCTCTGGCTTTTTTGATCACCAAAAAGTGTTCGGCTTTTATCCAAACTTCAGTGAGACTGAGAGAAAGGCCGCCATGGCGACTGCACGAAGACTGAATGGGAGGAAGGCCAAAGGGAAGCCCGGACTCTGACTTTCCCTGAGCAAGGGCGAGATGGCGATGCAGAGACTGTGCCTCCTTCAAGGAGGATGGACACAGCAGCAGGTACAGTGGGGGCAAGGAGCCCCCAGAGAGCAGCCTGGGTGCAGATGCTGTGGCAGCTGCAGGCCCTCCCCTCGTGTGGAGATAAGTAAGAAATGATAAAGCCCGTTTTCCGCAGAATGAGCCGCTCCCGTCATAATGAAGGCTGAAGGCTGGATGGTGTTCTTCTCGAAGAGGACTTTTGTTTCTGTCAGTGTTTTTTTTTTTTTTTTTTTTTTTACTAATTACCATAAGTACCGTCCATTTAGGATTTTGCCATAACTCCAGTCCCTATTAGTGTGTAAGCAGTGCCTTATCTTTGCCGCAAGCTACTGTTTATTCATGGGACGAGACAGTACATCACGGGCATTGTCACATCAAATAAATGTTTTTTGTATTACATTGTATGCTGTAAGAATGGGCCAGAAGTGATTTGCCAAATAGGAAGTGCATTTGAAAGTGAATTTTGAATTTTAAAGAAAACTCACTTGCTCCTGCTTGGTGTGTATGACAGGGCGTCTCGTGTTCCAACTTCTGTCTTTTGAGTTTTTGCCTTATGGAAATGTGAGCTGACGGGTGAGGTGAGACATCAGAGAGGGAGGGGCTCATTCACAGCATTTCCGGGTCCCCCGGGACAGTGATGCCCACTGAGTCATTCAGCACTGGGTGGGCATCTCACTATCAGAGCCAGGGGCCTCCGTTTCTCCACATTTCGCTGTCAGCTACCAGGCCAGCCAAGTTGGAGCCATACGGAAATCAAGCTGACTTGTTTTGCAGAGCTTAACTGCCCAGGGGCCATTAGGATTCAGAGCAGGGCTTTTAGGAGCCACCAAATGGAGCATACATCTGTAGGGACCCAGGGAAGGATCACCTCTCCCCGCCTAGGAGAGACACATATGGACTCAGACAGATGTTTCGGATGGGGATGGCCAGACTAATGTGCAGTTCCTAAGTCTGCAGAGACACAATGTTCTGTCATTAAACATTCATCTAGGACCATCTTCATCGGAAACAATGTGACAGAGCCACGCGCCTAGATGACAAATGCTGCTATCTGGACATAAAATGTTAAAGTGGCAGGCTCCGGCTTTTCTCCATCTGACCCTTTGTGGAAGCACTTGGGTGGGTTAAAAAAAGATTTGACCTCTCAAAGCTGACTCCTGTAGAGTTTTACCAGGTGTTCGCCTTGTGTTGAACAACATGCCAGAGGCAAAAAGGAAGTGATGACCCTCAAGACACAGCACAGCCACCGGAGAAGCCACCAGGAAGATACCAGGAGCAGTTAAGTGTAAATTCACTAGGGGCTGGAGAGATGGCTCAGCAGTCCAGAGTGCTGGCTGCTCAATTCCCTGCAACCATGCCAGGAGGTCACAGCTGTCTGTAGTTCCTGCTCCAGAGGCTCTGACACCTCTGGTCTCCTTGAATGCCTGTATTCATGTGCACATACCTATGTTCACACGGGCACACACACATACATGCACGCACACACACACACATACACACACTCTCCCACTCATGCACACAGGCACATGCATGCGTTCACTCACACACACACACACACACACACACATACACACTTTCACATGCATGCACACACTTAAAAATAATAAATAATTATAAAAAATAAATTCAATTAATCAGGATGTGCCTTAATAAACCACAGCCCTCTTGCTTAGATTTGGTTTAAAATTAATTATATTTTAAACTTCCCCTGAATGTGGGGCATTTAATCTCCATGTTTTCATGCCTCTTGGAAGCTTTGTACATGCACTATACCCCATGAAATTCTTTTTTGTCCAAAGGCTTTATTGTGTGACACTATGCCCAGGGAAAAGGGAATATATGCCTGTTCATCTCAGATAAGGAAGCGACCACAGACCAAAGTAATGATTCTCCCTAAGTCCATCCCAGTGAAACAATTTGAGTTCTCCAGTGTTAGCTACAGGGGTGTGTGAGAGGGTGACATGAGGAGCTTCACTGATGCAGAGGCAGCCATGTAGTGGAAAGCTCACCCCAGCACTGGTGACGCCTCGCAAAGGCTAGACGCTTGGATCTTTCCGTATAGCTTGTGGGCAACTCAACAGGTTTGAGAGTCTCCTCTCTTCAGCGACACGGCGTATGTAACCTAGAGGGTATCTTGTTCATCTGGCATGTTTCAGGTGCTTCCTGGGACTCATAAGTTGTTGGCTTCTCAGTAGTATCTAGCCTCCCTACAGGATGAAATGTTTTGATTCAGGAAATTGCTAGGCAACATATTTAATTAAAAAACCAGCTCAATGACACCCACGTTCATTATTCTTGGCTTACAGGCTCACAATGAACCTGTTTTTACATTTTGCACCTTGAGTTCCCTGCAATCGTTTTTGGAAACCTGCCTGTCTTTCAAAATAGCTCAGAGGTTTTGTGTAAGTTATAGTGCTTTTATAAACAAAACTCTAAGTAAGTAGGAAATTAAGGGATGTGCTCTAATTCATCCACCTTAGTGAGGCCAGCTGTCTATATTGTAACAGGGTCAGGACTTTGAACATCAAGAGGGTCTGCATCTTATCAGGCCAAGTCTTAAGACACACGTCTGTGTCTACTACACGCATCTTCCCGCCCAGCACAGTGAGGGCCCATAGTCATTGAGCTGAAGGAAAGCAAAAAGTCCTTATTTGACAAATAACTTGCAGAAAGAATCTCCTGGATACAGAGCAAAGAACCTACAAGAGCTGATCGAGCCTCCTCAGAAGGGTCAGAGTGAGCGGCCTCCAAACACCAGCCAGACACTGCCCTGGTGCCCTGCGCCAAAACCTTGGTCACCTTTGAGAGTCCCCAGAGACTCAGTCAAATGCCACTGACTGCAGCCCCTTGAATGAGTCTGTTCAGCTGCCACCAGGAATGCCACAGCAGGTGGCTTCAAGCACAGGCAATCTTTCCTCAGAGCTCTAGGTAGAGACGCTCCGGTCAGGCAGAGCTCACCTGCTTCCTAGTGATGCTAGTCTCTCCGGCTTGCTGGGCGTGTCTTCTGACTGCACCCCACCTGGCCCTTCCCATATGTGAACACACCTCTGGCTGATCTTCTCCTAATAGGAGCAGAGCTGTATGGTACCAGGACCCCGCTTTAATACTTAGCCAAACTTTGATCTTCTAAAACATCAAACACAGTCATGTGGGGATATGGGCTTCAATATGTGACTATTTGGAGGACCCTGAATGGGGCCTTTGACAAGTAAAATTAAAAACTACAGAATTAACAGACGATGTTTGAATAACTTCATGTGCAACTCTTAACTTCTGCATAGCCAATGTTTAACAAAATGCGTGGAGACTTGAGGTGTGCATTTGAGGCATTTTGACCTATAGATGGATTACAAGAATATTGTTGACCAAGAAAGAGAGCACACAAGCCACCTTGGGAGCCTCAGCATGCCCCTGCCCCTCAGCGTCCCTCACCCTCAGGTAGCCAATAGATCTCCGTGCTGTAGCTTATTAGGTCTAATAGAATTTTACCTGATACACTTGCTCCTGGTCTGGCTTCTCCTTGTGTTGGGGCTCACCAGTCCTGTGCTGCCACACATGCCACTGGCCCATTCCCTGAAGGCCTGAGTACAGTTTCACTGCCTGGTCTGTGTTAGCATGCTATAAGCCTTGCTACTGTGGCACATTTAGATTGTCTGTGCTGTTATATTTAAAGTGGGTTTTCTAGCCTGCCTTTGTTGGGTCTTGATCCTCATTATCTACTCTGAGTCAGTTGTTGCCATAATAAAATGCCCTAAACTGTAAGGCTTATGAACGACAAAAATAAATAAACAAACAAACAAACAAACAAAACAAAACCATGCCTCTTACATGGGGTCCTACTGGGGTAGGCACAGTGAGGCCTGTCACAGCTTTCTTGAATGTGTCGCAGGCCACTGGTTTCTTCTTTGTTCTACATACAATAGAGGGCTCTCCAGTTCTGTTCATGAAGGCTTCCCCCTCAGTATCTGAATTGTCTCCTCAAGACCCTCAACTGTTTATGCAATGTTAGCTCAGATGCCTTTAGCGGCCACACAGGGGCATCTGATACACTGGAGCAAGAGTTACAGGCAGTTGCGAGGCATCCAACACGGGTGCTGGGAACTGAACTTAGGCCCTCTGTAAGAGCAACACATGATGTTAGCTGCTGAGCTATCTCTCCATGCCCTCAACATACGGAAACACAAACACTCCATTCTTCTTTGCTGTTTATTATTTAAGTTTTTATTGATTCTTTGTGGATTTCACATCATGCACCCCAATCCCACTCATCTCCCCCTCCCTTTGTGCCTGCCCTCCACCCTTGCAGTGCCTCCCCTAAAAGAAAAAAAAATCTCATTGTGGAAGCTGCAGTGTGTCACAGTATGTCACACATTATACCCCCCCCCCACTTTGCCCATCCTTCTTTTCTTGCAATGAGCCATTAGTCTGGCCCGGGGCCTCTGGCTTCTGCTACATTATAAGTAACGGATCCTCACTGGGACTCCTCTCAGATACCCAGTTGTTGCCCCATGTCATGGAGATTCTGCAGCTTTGGATCTGTAAGGCTGACCCCTTCACAGGCTCCACCAGTTCACAGTAGAGCAGCTGTTGGAGTGGGCCAACTCAAAGCTCTTGATCTAGGCCTGGGTGGTGTCTGACCTGGTCAGCCCACCAGCTTTCCTGCACCCACACCAGCAGACTCTCCAGACTGCCCAAGATAGCGTGTCTGGCAAAGGACAAAGCCTGCTCTCCCACTCTCATGCCCTTGGGGCTGGCTCACCCACACCTCTGCCACCGGGGTCAGCTCCACTGTGCTGCCCAGGTAAGGGGCAGGGCCCATTCTCCTGCATGTTGCAGCCTGTGAGGGACAGGGCCAGCTCACCCAATCTCATGACCCTGTGTCCAGCTCTCTTTCCTGCTTCAGGTGGCAATGGGTGGGAGGCTTCTCTACCTTGCCCATGCTATCACACAGCAGATGAGTGGCAGGGTGGGGGTAGGGATGCTCTCCTGAGTACTTAGGCTGGCAGCAGTAGGGGCAGATCTCCCTTGATGCCCATGTAAGGGGTGGGGCCAGTTCTTCACAGCCCTCAGATGTCAACATGACCCCAGGAAGTGAACCAGACCAGTGACATCCACAAAGCCTTTGGTTTTAAAAGGCCCATGATGCTGCAGGGCTGTGGACCCAGACATGGCCCTCAGTAGTGGCACAGGCCAGGACCTCACTATGGTCAGCTGGTAGGCTGACCACGTTACCCCCATCAGGCTGTTCCTTACTACCCTCAAGTCTCCAGGTCTGCCTCTCTTCACTGCACACACATCCTTCTTCTCCTTCTCTTCCATATTACCAACAATTACTTGTTTATCTTAGTGGCCCCTAAGTGTCTGAGGTCATCTCAGGAGTGTTTTCAGGGTGATATGCCCTGCCCATGCCTTGTGGCATCAGATATGGGAAGTCTCAGGCATGTTCTGCCCACCTGGGCCTGAGTGGCACCAGCAGGGGTTGTCTCAGGCTTTTCTCCCCACCTGTAGCTCTGGGATGGGGGTGGTCTCAAGTGTGGTGTGCCCCCAGGACTGGACGGCACAAGACTAGTGGTCATCTCAGGTTAAGCAGTCCATTCTTAGCAGTGAAATCTCTGCCTTTTAATTTGTGTGTGTAGGCCATTTACATTTAATGTGATTATTGGTATGCTTAAGTCTGAGTCCATCCAATTCGCTACTTGTGTTTTATTTGTGACAACTTTATTGTAAAGAGGTGTAATAAAAGTTTCTGGTAGTGTTATCTTTTAGTGTTTTCCACCCTTTGTATTCCTTTTCTTCTTCCCAACCCAATCCCTTTATCATATTTTTTTGTGCTGTTTTTGTTTTCCCTATCCTGATCTATTGTGTCTTTGTATAAATCCATTTTATCCTTAACTCGTTTTTTTATGCACCTAAGTGTTTCATCTTCTCTTTTTTTTGCTCTTGGGAGTTTTGGGGTTTTGTTTGTTTGTTTGTTTTTTGTTTTGTTTTGTTTTGAGTAGGAGCTTCTGAACATCTTGCTCATAATGTGTCTTTATTTAATTACTTTGGTTAACATGAATTGCCTGTGTTTCATTTTTTCACTTACTTGTCTGAACCTTATCATCTAAAGGTTTAGAATTCTGACCAAATCAGAACAAGCCTTGTCCATTACTTCTTTATTGGCTCTCCTTCTTCTCTTGGGTACCGTTATACATCTATAAGGCAACTGAAAATTCACAGATTGTCTTTTTTATGGTTTATGTTTCATCTGGATATTTCATTTTTAATGTTTGATGGCTAGTCCCAATTGTCAGCCTGGAAAAGTGTCTGATGGGGGATTGTCTAGATCAAGGTGGCCTGTGGGCCGTGTACATGAAAGACTATTCTGATGGCATTAATTGATATGGGGAGCCTCCTCCCACTGTGGGCGATCCCACTGTGGGTGTCACCATTCCCCAGGTAAGAGTGAGGAATATAAGCTGAGTGGTAGGCATGCATGCTAGGTGCCTCGCCTTCCCGCCTTGACTTTGCTGCTGTAGTGTACTGGAATTGTAAGTTAGCATAAACCCTTTCTCCCCAGAGTTGCTTTTTGCTCAAGCATGTCATCACAGCAACAGAAGTAAAACTAAAGCAGAAATCCTGCATTAAATTTTCAAATTCCCAAATTGTTTCATCTGCAAATTCTAATGGACTCTTTAAGATTGTAAGGTACGTTTTGGCTCCACTCCACCTTAGAAATTATGTCTTTTAAAACACATCTCCCATGTCTTGATATTTTGGTCCTAGAATAGTATATGATTATTTTATGAACTTTATCATTTCTATAAGCTCTGGGTCAGTTTTAATTATAGTTTTCCCTCCCAGCATGCCACATTTTTGTCCTTATTAAATTTTGGAGATATTGGGCCACACGTGGTGGCATACACCTGTAATCCCAGCACTCAGGAGACAGAGGCAGGTGGATCATTGTGAGTTCAAGACCAGCCCGGTCTACAAAAGGTCCAGGATAGCCAAGGCTAAACAGAGAAACCCTGTGTCGAAAAACCAAAATAAATATATATTTTTGGAGATATTGAGTCTTACATGTTGGGAGATGGATGTTTAGTTAGAAACAGTCCAGACCTTCCCAGTACCTGTCTCACAGCGCCTGTGTAAGCACTGAGTGCTCACTCTCTCACAGCGCCTGTGTAAGCTCTGGGTGCTCACTCTCTCACAGCGCCTGTGTAAGCGTTGGGTGCTCACTCTCTCATAGTGCCTGTGTAAGCTCTGGGTGCTCACTCTCTCACAGTGCCTGTGTGTTTCATAGATAAAGACTGGCATGGTTGGTAGGAAGTGAAGTTTCCCGCTGCAGATTCACCTTTCATGAGGATGTGCAGAGCTGTCCTTCTAGTAGATTCCCAGCCTGCACATCCAGTCTCCTGGATTTCCATGAAACACCAATGAGGCCTAAAACTTTAAGCCACCACTGGAGTCAAATAAAAACAAGGAGTAGCTTGCTGAGTGTCCCCGTCTGTCCTATGTTATGCCTGAGCAGGGCAACTTAGGCGAGGAAGGCTTTGTTGGGGGTCACTGTAGGATGACACAGTTTATCATGACAGGGGAGGCATGCTGCCAGGAACACCAGGCAGCTGATCACATTTTATATACAGTCAGGAAGCAGAGAGAGAGAGAGAGAGAGAGATGAATGCTAGTTTTCAACTTGCTTTCTACCTTTCATTCAGCCTGGGACACCAACCCATGGAATGGTGATGTCCACACTTAAAGTGGATCTTCCTGCTTTAGTCTCTCACAGACAAGCCCGGGGCATCTCTCCTTGGTGATTCAGGTATCCTCACGCTCACAGTTGGTGTGAAACACCACACAGCCTGCGTTCAATGCAAGAAAGTGTCTTGCCAATGACGTGGCAATGTTGAGGAGACACACACACACATACACACACACACACACACACACACACACACACACACACGTGTATCCCCATCCTGTAGTGAGCCAGGGCCCTGCTGATGACAGCTCTGAATGACAGAAGCCAGCAATTTGAGATTTCCCCCAGGGTGCTTAAGCTGCAATACCTTCTACAGAGTTGAGGCCTGACATAACAGAGACGGGACACAAAAGCCTAAGTTGCCTGGTGACTTGGGACACTCAATACGGCCAAGCTTCCCGATGCCTCCTCACAGATCAGACGTGCCTTTGTAACAAACACCTTCCATCTACAGATGGTCCTGTTCTCTCAAGGTGCCCGAAGTGGCTGCCTTTGGTTAATGGAAAGTGGGGGCCCTTGTCATCTTAACAGAGTGGCACTCACTTCTCTGCGCCTCATTTCAGGAGACATTTGTCAGTGGCCTTTCTAAAGATGCAGTATTGATTTCTTTACCAATCAAAGTGGACCAAGTACCTACAGAGTGTGCTGGGTGTTTTGCAAGACCAGAGTTGGAACAACAATCTTTTCCCAAAGCACACTCCCAGTCTTTCAGGCAGCAGGAGGCACAGGCGTGAGGAAGACGCAGCATCACATACTTGCCGTGCAGGTCCCTAGCCGGCCTCTGCTTCCTGTCAGACCCTGGTGTACAAGGCTGGGCTCAGTGTCCACAAAGGTGACTTTCAGGCCCCACCTTGTTCTTGGCCTTCAGTCTAATAATGCATTTGTTTTGTACTATCTGGAATTCCTTTTCCACTCCTGGGAGTTTATGCTCACATCACAGGAGACGGAGGGAACATGACAAGGACTTCTCAGGGAAATGGCGCCTTGACACAGTGCTGATAACAAGCGTCCTCCAAAGACGTGAGCTGCAGGATGGAAGACGCACGGCTGAAGTCCCGTTCAGCCTTGCGTGAAATATTCAAATGCTTTGCGTCTGTAACCTCGAAGAGAGGAGCGGAGTGGAATGCTAAATACTCATCTGTATCTGAGTCTTTGCTGCTAATCATGTCAGATAATGAACGGAGAGAGTGGGAATATCAGAATAGTTGACCTTTTGTGGCAAACAGTGACTTGAAGAGCAGCAGAGAGCTGTGTAGCAACCACTAGCCGCTCACACCACCCCTCTGATTAATTTAATTGTAGGAAATAATGATGACTAATTTAGCTGATGGATTTTTACAGGCTTAATTGACTTCAGTGTTCTTTTGTCTGGTTTGTTACATTGTATCAACTGTCTGGTATACAGAGGACAGAGTAGAAATAACATATATGTACTGCCCTTAAAATGTTTTAGGCATTGGTGGCCAACTCCTGTAATCCCTCCACTCCAGAGGCTGAGTCCAGAAGGATTGAGTTCCAGACTTGATCTATATATAAAGAGACTCTGTCTCAAAGACAATGCTTATAAGCAATCAGGATGTAAAAAGCAAAGTAGATACAGGTTCAATCCCCCAGCAAGTGCTCTACGAATTGTATGTGAAACTCTGGGAATTCCCAATAGCTCTTGTAGGCAAGGGTCTGGCATACGGAAGATGCACAGTAGACACTTGTTATATGAGCAAACACAGGAGTGAGTGAGCGAGCGTGCAAATGTATTTGGAACTAGAAGAATCACTATGGGGATTTTTACTATCAGTGTTTTCAAGAGGTGTTGAAAAGTGAAGACTTGATGTGAGGTAAATGATGGAGGGGGCTGCCCTGGAGTCTGAGGATGTGCCTGGATGTGTAAACCTAAGTATGGTTGAGGTGAGAGCATCTCACAGAAGAACAAGGGGAAATGACACAAAAGCGTGGACACTTCCTGGGAGAGGAGAGAGTGGGCACTTCCTGAGAGAGGAGAGAGTGGGCACTTCCTGAAACAGCAAAATGTGGGCACTTTTCCTAAATATAAGAGTTTGGGCACTTTCTGAGTTCCTGAGAACTTGCTGGTTCCTGAGAACTCGGCCCATTCAGAGAAAAACTTGTAAGCTGATTTTCTCGTCGTTGTTGAAGCTTTTATCCATGTTCAACACCCAGTGTCCAAGAGGCAGACACAGCACCCTGCTGGGTGACCTCATCTCCTACTCCGAGAGGCTGCTGTTGGCTCTGGGAAGCTATAGAGGGTTTTGCCTAAGGAGTTGTGAGGCTGTTCTGGTCCCTTCAGTTCAGAAGGAGCCCTTTGGCTCCTGTCCAACCACAATCCAATTCTGTGAACAGAACTCCTCTCTAACTAGACAGCGTGACCACAGTGTAATCATCCTTTGCAGGCAAGAGAAACCAGTCTCACCACAGTGACGTGGCCCAGGCTACTGAAAGGGAGATAAACGGCCAATGCGCCATCTCCTGATGAAGCTGCCTGTGGCAGGTGCAGGGATGTTGGTAGTGTCTTGTGTCCTCATGATGCAGTGCTATCTTTCTCTGGTAACTTCCACCATCCTGCCCCTTGTGCCTATAATTTCTTTATAGATTGTGACTCTAGTGTTGCAGATTGATCTTTACAAGGCTTCTCCGTCACAACTTGGGAAGCCCTACCTTCTAGGATTTTTTTCCCCCTTGATAGTCTTCTGGGTAAAAGGTTTGAAAAAGAGAGATGCATTCTTCACCCACTAATTGTGTAGAGGTCAGGGCACACTCCCAGACAGCTGGTGAGCTGGAAGCCCCAAGGACATTGATGTGAGATTTGTGCTGTTGGGCTGTTAGCTGGAGAGAGCTAGTCAGAGGCCAGCCAGGCACATCTCTTGTGCTGCCAGCTTCCCAGGCTGAGGGACAAGCAGCGTGATGGCATCCACACCTTTGTTATGCCGGGATGCCTGGGATGGCGCTGCTGGAGATGGCCACAGAGTCTTGCTTTGGCTCCCAGGTCACTAACTCAGCGACACTCCACAGGAAAAGTAACATCTCTGTGGAACTAGGTGGAATCAGGACTCATCACAGACTCCCCTGGTGAGCAAGCACACGAGCCCCCCCAGATCACAGTGTAGGTAAGGAGATAACTGGGAAGTGGTTGACACCTTGGCCCACAGAGGAGCTCCCCAAACTTTGCCCCAGCAAGGCCGCTCTCAATGGCCACCCACTCTCTGGAGAAGTCACGTAGAGCTCGCACGTGCACTCTGCCTCCTTGCTTTGAGCTTCACTTCCTGCTATTTCGTGCCAGGCTTCCCCTTCATTCCCCTCTGGCAGCTTCCACTTCCTGCATCTTCTCTTCTTGTTGCTCGAGAGAAAACCTACTAATGGGAGTAACTCCATCATCATTGTCCTTCAGGACACTGACAAAGAGACGGAAATCTGCCTGGGGAAGTGGGGAAGGAAAGAGCAGAGGGAAGAGAAAGTGAGAGATAAAGACTGGGAGATAGAAAAAGGAGGGGAAAGGATGAGTGGAGGGGGGACATGATGTGAAAGGTGGAGACAGGAAACATATAGGGGGGTAGGCTGTTTCCGTTAGACCCTCAGAGGAGCCCCAGCTGGAGGAGGGGGATGTTTCCTGACTCATTCAGCCTCTGATGCAGGTCCTTTTATTGACGGTTATTTTTATATAAGTGGATGTGTTTCCTCTAACTTCCTCTTTCAACCCAGCTCTCACACAAATAATTGAGACTTTTATTATTTTCCTTAACAATAAGCTTCACAGCACAAGAACTGAGCAGTTATTAACCTATGCTTAACCCTCTAAGGTAATTTGGCGTCCTCCCAGGGTGCATCCCAGCGATACTTGCACTTTGTAGCTTTCCTCGGGCCGGCCCCTTCCTGATGATCCTTGGACCTCTGCAGCGGCTGAATCCCTTCCTTCCTTCCTCTCCCTCCCCTGGCTGGCGGGATGCCCAGCCCTGTTCTCTCCCGTGCTCAGGGATTGGCTATAAGCTGCATTATTGGCATATCAGGGGACAACTGGGGAGCAGTGTATTCACACAACACTGAGACAGAGATTCTCAGAACAAGGCTCGCAACCAGATATGGGGGCTACAGAAATCAGTATCTGATTTACACAATAAGCTTACATCTTCATCCTTCCTTTCCTCTTCCTTTTTTCCCTTACACCCCCCCCCATTCTCTCCTTCCCTCCCCTTCCCTCCCCTTTTCTACCCTCTGCTAGCTCCTTTACTCTAATGCTGCTCATGGCTCAGTGGTGGTCTGGACTCACAGAAGCCTCCAGACAGAGTCTCCTGCATCCATGTTGTAGAACTTCCATGTCTCCCCACTCTTCATATGGATCAACATGCCCCGCTGTGCAAGAATGTCCACTCCGCACCCTCTCCGGCCTGTTTCTGAAGTCCGTGATTTCCCATTTTCTTGGAAAAGGAGCTCTCCCAAGCCAATCCTTTAACAACAGAACCCTAGTCTCACAGGCCCGTGGGCTCCCTTCCTGCCTACACTCAGAAGAGCTGCACCTCCAGACCTCCCCCAGTCTCTCATGCAATCCTTCCCCTCAGCCTTTCCAACCGGATCCTGCCCAGGCTCTCTTCCCTTTGATGCCCATTAAAGCCACCGAGAGGCTGGGAGGCTCTGCCCATCTCCTTTCCTGTCCCACAGCTCAGTGCATCCCAGGGATCTGTCCCTCCTGCTCTGCCCAGGCCCTCGCTTTGGTGCAAACACCACTTGTTTCCTCTGCTACTCAGACCCACAGTCGCTGTCACTGTCATAGAACCCCCTGCTGTAACGTCCTTGAAAGACTGTTCTTCCGGATATACGTCTGTGCTCACCAGACGAAGGGAGGTATCCCAGGAGCTGGGGACACATGGTCCCAGACCCTGTGAATGGCTCCCGAGTCCAAGAAAAACACGGTCCCCTGGCACCTTCTGTCTACCTGAACATGGCTCCCAAGTGCAGAGCACTCAGGGCTCAAGCCTCCAGGCACCAGACTTCTCTCATTTCACAGAGGACAGTGCAGCTTCCAGCTGGCCAGCCTCTGGCCCACAGTCCTGCCCGTCTCCCTGTGGGGACGTCCCAGACAACAGGTATTTACAATGTCTGGTTACAAGATGGCAGAGCAGGAACTGTGAGCAAGTGAATGGATGCTCTGCTGATTCTGAAATGCCAGCATCCCTTCATGTTTCCCCAGGGAGGAGAGGAGCTCCCGGCAGCTGGACACATGGTTCCAGCCTCAGACATGCAGGCTGACCCCACCACCTCAGGCATGACTCCAGATTCCAGAGACCTTTGGAACCAGCCTATAGTTCACAGCTCTTCCAGGTGTCCTGGACTTCAGGTCCTTGACTTCAGGTACACACTTGGCAATCAACCCTATCCTAATCTAATCCCCCTGCCTTTAGGACCAACTGGGACACAACCAAAAGAGAAAAGCTGAAGGCTTCTTGCAGAGATCCAGCCCTGAGTACACAATGCAGGCAGGGCTTCTCCTGCACGCTCAAATTCCCAGCTGGCTTCAGGAACAAACAGCCAGTGCCAGTGACAAACAGATGGCTAAAGGCCAGCATAAGAACACAATCAACAAAAACCATGGCAAGATGGCTCCACCAGAACCCCCAGCAAACACTGGATAGCTGAAATACAGAAAAATGACCTTAAGTCTATGCTTATGAAGATGCTGGAGGCTTTTTAAAGAGGAAACAAATAAATCCCTCTAAGAAATACAGCAAAATATAATAAAAAATAAATTCCTTCAAAGACATACAGGGAAATACAATCAGAGCAAAGAAAATATATGAAAAGCTACAAGGGGAAAAAGGCAAGTAACATCTGAAGGCAGGCTGATCAGAATCATACCTGATTTTTCAACAGAGACTATGAAAACTAGAGGGTATGGACAGATGACACGCAGACCCCAAGAGAATGGAGATGAGATGTCAGCACAGATTATTATATCCAGCAAAATTGTCAATCACCACAGAGGGAGAAAACAAGATATTCCATGACAAATCAAAATTTAAACACTGTTTATGCACAAACCCAACCCTCTAGAAGAAAAACTACAACCCAAGGAGGTTAACTACACCCAAGAAAAATACAAGGTATAAATAACTTTGTCACAACAAAACCAAAAGAAGATAAGCACACAAACAACAACATTAAAATAGAAGAAACTAACAGTCATTAATATCTCTCAACATCAATGGACTCAACTTTCCAATAAAAAGACACAGACTAATAGAACGGATACATAAACAGGGCCCAACATTCTACTGCATACAAGAGACATACCTCAATACCAAAGACAGACTTACCTCAAAAGGGTTTGAAAAAGGTTTTCTAAACAAACAGACCCAAGAAGCAAGCTGGAGTAGCCATTTTAACATTTAATAAAATGTTTCAACCAACATTAATCAAAAGAGATGAGGAAGGTCATTTCATTCTCATGAAAGGAAAATCCACCGAGAGGACATCTCAGTTCTGAACTTCTGTGCCCCAAATACAAATACACTCACATTTGTAAAAGAAACATTATTAAAGCTTAAATCACACATCGAACCTCACACACTAATAGTGAGAGACTTCAACATCCCTCTCTCACCAATGTACAGATCATTGAGACAGAATTAAATAGAGAAATAATGGAACTAACGGAGGTCATGAATCAAATAGACCTAACAGATATGTACAGAATATTCCACCCCAAAACAAATATACTCTTTTCTCAGAACCTCATGGAATCTTCTCCAAAATTGACCATATAATCAGTCACAAAGCAAAAATACCTACACAATCATAAAAACTGAACAACTCCATATTCAATGACCACTGGGATGGGGAAGAAATAAATAAGTTAAAGACCTCCTAAAATTTAATGAAAATAAAAGCATAACATACCCAAATTTATGGGACACAATGAAAGTAGAGATAAGAGGAAAGTTCATAGTACTAATTGCCTTCATAAAGAAATTGGAGACGGCTCATACTAACAACTTAACAGCTCACCTAAAAGCTCTAGAAAAAAAGAAAACAAGCTTAACCAAGGAGTAGATGGCAGGAAATAACCAAATTCAGGGCTGAAATAAATAAATAAATTAGAAAGAAAAAGAACAATACAAAGAATCAATGAAACCAAGAGCTGGTTCTTTGAGAAAATCAACAGGCTAGACAAACCCTTAGCCAAACTAAAAGTCAGAGAGACACTATCCGAAACAACAAAACCAGAAATGAAAAGGGAGACATAACAGTAGACGTCAAGGAAATCCAAAGAATAATTAGGTCTTAATTCAGAAGCCACTACACAAAATAGGATAATCTAAATGAAATGGAAATTTTCCTGGTATATTCTACTTACCAAAGTTAAATCAAGATCAGGTAAACAAGTTAAATATTCCTATAGTGCCCAAGCATATAGAGCAAACATAACAAAACAAAAAAACTCAGGTCGGGATGGTTTCAGCACAGAATTCTACCAGACGTTCAAAGAAGAGCTAACACCAATACTCTTCAAACTATCCCACAAGACAAAAAGGGAAGGAACATTGCCAAACTCATTCTGTGGAGCCACAGTCACCCTGATATCTGAATCACACAAAGACCCAACAAAGACCAATTTACCTTATCAACATTGATGCAAAAATACTCAAACTAAATCCAAGAACACATCAAAAAAGCATCCGCCATGATGAAGTAGGCTTCATCCCAGGCATGCAGAGGTGGTTCAATATATGAAAATCCATCACTATAATCCACCATATAGACAAACTGAAAGAAAAAACACACATGATCATCTCATTAGATGCTGAAAACGTATTTGTCAAAAAAAATCCATCCATGATAAAAGTCTTGGATAGATCAGGGATACAAGGCCCATACATAAAAATAATAAAGGCAATATATGGCAAGCCTTTCTCAACATCAACTTAAATGGAGAGAAACTTAAAGCAATTCTACTGAAATCAGGGACAAGACAAGGCTGCCCACTCTCTCTGCATCTCTCCAGTATAGTACTTGAAGTCCTAGTCAGAGCAATAAGACAACTAAAGGAGATCAAGGGGATACAAGTCTAAGTCTAAGTATCGCTATTTACAGATGATATGATAGTATACATAAGTGACCCCAAAAATTCTACTAGAGAAATTCCATAACTGATAAACACCTTCAGCATAGTGGCTAGATACAAAATTAACTCAAATATCAGTAGCCCTCTTGTATTCAAACAACACGTGGGCTGAGAAAGAAGTTAAGGAAACAACACCCTTCACAGTAGCCACAAATAATACGAGGTATCTTGATTTAACTCTAACCAAGCAAGTCAAAGACCTGTATGACAAGAGTTTCAAGTCTCTGAAAAGAAACTAAAGAAGATATCAGAAGATGGAAATATCTCCCATGTTCATGGATTGGTAGGATTAACATAGTAAAAATGGTCATCTTACCAAAAGCAGTCTACATATTCAATGCAGTTCTCATCAAAATACTTACACAATTTTATAGACCTTGAAATAATCATTCTCAACTTCATATGGAAAAACAAAAAAACCATAATAGTTAAAACTATCCTATGCAATAAAGGAATATCTGGAAGTATCTCTAGCCCTGACTTCAAGCTATACTATAGAGCAATAATAATAAAAACAACCTGGTACTGGCATAGAAACATACTGGTTGATTAATGGAATAGAATCAAAGACTCAGAAAGAAACCCACACATCTACAGACACATAATTTTTTTGACAAAGAAGCCAAAACCACATAACTGAAAAAAATGTCTTTGGCAAATAGTGCTAATCTAACTAGTTGTCTATATGTAGAAGACTGCAAATAGATCCATATCTATCACTCTGTACAAAACTCAAATCCAAGTGATTCAAAGACCTCAACCTAAAACCATAAACATTAAATCTATCAGAAGAGACAGTAGGATAGAGCTTTGAACTCATTGGCACAGGACACAATTTCCTGAACAGAAAACCAACACCGCAGGCTGTAAGATCAACAATTAATAAATGGATCCTCATGAAACTAAAAAGCTTCTGCAAGCCAAAGGACACTATCAATAGAACAATATGGAAGCATACAGATTGGGAAAAGATTTTTTTTTACCAGCCCTACATCTAACAAAGGGCTCATATCCAAAATATATAAAGAACTCGAGAAATTAAACACCAGCAAACCAAACAATCCAATTAAAGAATGGGGCACAGAGCTAAACAGAATTGTCAACAGAGGAATATCTAATAGCTGAGAAGCACCTGAAGAAATGTGCAAATCAAAATGTCTCTGAGATTCCAACTTACACCCATCAGAATGGCTGAGAGCAAAAACTCAAGTGACAACACATGCTGGCGAGGATGTGGAGGAAGGAGAACACTCCTCCATTGCTGGTGGGAGTGCAAATTTGTACAACCATCCTGGAAATCAATCTGGTGCTTTCTCTGGAAATTGGAACTATTTTTACCTCAAGACCCAGCTATACCACTCCTGGGCATATACCCAAAAGATGCTCCATCATACCACAAGGACCCTTGCTCAACTATGTTCATAGCAGCTTTATTTGTAATAGCCAGAAACTAGAAACAACCCATATGTCTCTCAACCAAAGAATGGATAATGAAACTGTGGTACATTTACACTACACCTCACCTATTAAAAACAAGAAAATCATTCAGTTTTAGGCAAATGGATGGAACTAGAAAAGATCATGCTGAGTGAGGTAACCCAAAACCATAAAAACACACATGATATATATATATATATGATAACCATACTACAATTCACAGATCCAAAGAAGATAAGTAATAAGGAGGATTAAATCTCACTCAGAAGTGGAGTAGAACAGACAGAAGTGTTAAAGAGAGGGAACAGGGTAAGAGAGGGAGCACAGAGGAAAATGAGGGTCGTTATCAAACTTGGGGAGAGAGGGAGTGGAAGAACGGAGGACTGGAAGAGAGAGACGAAGCCATGGGCGGAGCCTCTCTGTGACAAGCTGGAGACCCTCGGACAAGGTAGGCTCCTGGGAGGATCTGGAGCATGACTCTGGCTTAAACTCCTAATGGCAGGGGTCACCGAGACTGAAGAGGTCACACGCTAACTACACACGACTCCTAGTGAAAAGAAGGGAACACCGACCTACTCACAAAAACTTCAACCCAAAACTTTCCCTGCCTACAAGATGTGCAGGGACAAAAAGAAATGAAGAGGTTGAGGAAATGTCCAACCAATGCCTGGCCCAACCTAAGACCCACTCCTGGGACAGCCAACTCCTGACAGGATACTCCACCATGCTTGCAGACAGGAGCCTAGCATAGCTGTCCTCTGAGGGGCTCCACCCAGCAGCTGATGGAAACAGATAAGGAGACCCACAGCTAAACATTGGGTGGAGCGCAGAGAGTCTTGTAGAAGAGTTGGGGAAAGGACAGAAAGGCTCAGAGGGGACAGGAGCTCCACAAGAAGAGTGTCGGAGCCAACTAACCAGGGCCCAGGGGGCACCTGTGCAGACTGAAGCCCCGCCCTGTTGCAGTTAATTTATCTGTATGGCCTATAAAGTCAATAACTGACACAATGAGACTGAATGTAAATCACAGCTGCAAGCACTGCGCTGGGCAGAATCTAAACTGCTGCTAATGTACTAGCAAACTAAAAGAAACCACTCTAATCCTCATGGCCTACTGTATCCCAAGCACGCGCCAATCTGATCCTCCTAAGGCAGCTTTTTCTCTCCATCAAGTCCCTCTGTCAACTGAACCCTCTCAACTGTCAATTCCCAGCTCCTCCTCCTCCTCCTTCTCCTCTTCCTGTCTTGGAAGCCCCGCCTTCCACTTCCTGTCCTTCGGCCCAGCTGATTGGCTAAACAGCACTTTATTGATAACTGCTTCATCCACTCAAGGCGGTCCTCCACACCAACCAAGGACCATGCATAGACTGGACCTAGGCTCCCTACACAGATGTAACCGATGGGCTGCTCAGTCTTTATATGGGTCCCTTAGTCAGGGGGATGGCGCTGACTATAATATGGGCTCCGCTACATGCTTTGCAATCACTTTCCCCTGTCAGGACCACCTTGCCAGGCCACAGGGTAGAAGGATGCACTCCTTCCTGATGTGACTTGATATTCTGCGGGGTGGGGGGCTCCCCTTTTCTGAGGAGTAGGGGAAGGGGGGTAGGGGAACAAGGAGGGAGGAGAGGAAAGGAGGGGGCTAGGACCAGGATGCAAAGTGAATAAATAATAAAGTAGAATAAATTTTAAAAGAGAAATAAAAAAAAAGATTTACTAGATGAGTTACTAATACCACAGACAGACAGACAGACAGACAGACAACAGTATGGTAAGGCTCTGAGGAGAGTCTAGGCACATGAGGCCAAATGGGATCCCTTTCTTACAGGTCTCTGAGAAGCTGGGGTTTCTCCTGCCCTATGGCTGTGGTGTAGATCACAGCCCAGGAGGCTGGTTTTGACTCCTAAGCATCATGGGAAGGGAAGGAATATAGGCTCCAAGGGCATGAGTGACATGAGGGGAGAGACATGGATTGTCCTTCTTTCCCACATGACCAAATTAAATAAGTCCTTTTTGCTTTTCTCTATTAATTTTGTGTGTTTTTTTTTTAATTGGCTAATAAGGACAAGCTGTCCAGTTTGGCTTGCCACAGCCCAGGCTCCAGCCCCAATAACTTCAGTAACACATCTGCTTGCATCGCTCTGCCCAGTCCAAGGCGGTTTTCAGCGTGACCACAAGTCCTTGAGTGTCTCCCTCAATGCAGCAATGATACTGCACTGCACTTGCCACAGTTGTCCCCAGGGCCCATAAGGCTGTCTGTCCCCCACAGGCCCATCTTGACCCACACTCCTTTTCTGCTGTGAGTCCTTGGCCCTAGATGTTTCCAAAGTTTTACAGAGGCCTCTTTCCATCCTGCTGCAGGCTTTCGCCTCAGTTTCTCCAGGCTGAGCTTCCTCCCTGCCTCTCCCATGTCAGCTGTGGCTCTGTTACTCTGATGACTTCAACCACCACAGGCTGTTCTACACTTTCTTCAGAGTTCCTTCACTGCCTCTGTTGTGCATTCAGTGTGGTGATGTGATTACTGACTGCTCTGAGGAGAGTCAAGGGTTAGGGCAAATAGTAGATGGCCACTCACTGAGATTGCATCCACCTACTGAGATCGCATCCAGTCCCTGAGATCATGTCCACTCTCTAAGATCATGTCCACTTACTGAGATTGCATCCACCCCCTAAGATCGCGTCCACCCACTGAGATTGCATCCACTCACTGAGATCCTGTCCACTCACTGAGATCGCGTCCACCACTGAGATCACGTCCACCCACTGAGATCACAGCCAGTCACTGAGATTGCGTCCACCCACTGAGATCACAGCCACTCACTGGGATAGGTCATGACCACTCTCTGGGAGAGATCACATTCATCTGGAGAGACCATGTTCTACCCTGTAGGGAGATTACACCCACTCATGGGGAGATCATGTCCAGTCACTGAGAGAAATCATGTCTACTGGGTGGGGAAAACCACATCCTCTCATTGGGTGGGCAGCATGGCCACTTCTTGGGAGATGATGTACCCACTGGGTAGAAATTATTCCCACCACTGGGAAAACCCTGTCTGCACACTGAAAGAGCATACTATCTATTTGTTCGGTGGTGAGAGACCACGTGCACAGGAGACCACGACCATGGAAGGAGAGCACAACCACGGAAGGAGACCACGACCACCAAAGGAGA
>OU015754.1:82992725-83022739 GCA_907169655.1 Acomys percivali | reverse complement strand
CCTGAGTTCCTGTGCACTCTCTGTGTGTGCAGACAGTGTGGCTGACAGCTGCCTGAGTTCCTGTGCACTCTCTGTGTGTGCAGAATGTGTGGCTGATGACTGCCTGAGAGCCTGTGCACTCTCTGTGTGTGCAGACAGTGTGGCTGATGACTGCCTGAGTTCCTGTGCACTCTCTGTGTGTGCAGACGGTGTGACTGATGACTGCCTGAGTTTCTGTGCACTCTCTGTCTGTGCAGATGGTGTGGCTGACGACTGCCTGAGTTCCTGACTTGACTTCCTCTCTATGATTTATTGTGACCTAGAAGCCAAGTAAATACCCCTTTTCCTCTCCTAAGTTGCTTTTGGTCAGGGTATATTTGTCACAGCCACAGACATGGGTCAAGATAGAAAGCTGCTGTGTGTAATAGGTCTGGGAAGGAAGTTCAATGGTCTCCGCTTGTCCCAGCCCTGACATTCCAGACAATGCTTGGGTGACCTTAGGGCACCTTGGGTTCCCTGCAGAGAACCATAGTGGTTAGAGAGGTGGGAAGATCTGCCCTTCCTTCTGATCCATGCTCAGACATGAGGCTGATGATATAAATGTGAAAGCCACATCTCAGTAAAACCACCCTTAGCCTCTGTGGGGGATCACCTAGCAATAGAGGTCATCACTGGACATAGCTCTGTGAGCCACTCATCACCAGATGAATGTGGACAGTGCTTCTGTGGACAGTGGCACCTTCCCTGACCCCTTCCTCTTGGGTTTTAGACCCCAAAAGGGGTGAAAGGACAGATGTGGCCGCCTGCTCCTCCACCTTACAGCCACACACATGCACACCCAAGTTCCTCAGGTGAGGGTCTGGCCCACAGATATTCAAAATTTTTCAAAAGATTTGCATAATTAAAAATGTCTTACACGAAATTGGAGCAATTTTAATAACCGGCAGTGACCAGAAAGCAATTAAAGCTGCCGGGACATCGTTAAATAATGGGAAAGGAGGGTTAATAGCACGGTTAATGAAAGATGGGGGAAAATATTCCCGAGGACTTGAGGCAGCTCAATAATAAGCCAGGTTCAGGTTCATGGTGGACAGCTTTTATTTTTTGCTTGCCCAGCGTTCTCTTCCTTTTAATTTTCCATGGGAGAAATATGTTTTTCTGCTTCTCTGTGGTGAGAAAGAGATTGTCTACTACCCACGTCTGTTTCAGTGGAATGTCTCTACCCTGAATGCAGAAGTAGACAAAGCCAAGACTCAGGCCATGTCACTCATAGCAAGATAGATCCACATTCAGAGCCAGAGTGGGGCATGGGCAAGGGAGCAGAGGTCACCGCAAGTCCTCACCCACCCAGCATCCTATGGCCTCTTCAGATTGGATGAAAGCCATCAGACCTGTGCCTCTGCCCCACTTGGTGCTCATGGTTTAATCAATCTTGCAGTGTTGGAGATGGGAATTTTATCACATTTCCTGCTGGCCATAGGAAGCATCGTGCCCTTTGTGAGACTTGACTTTGGGTCGCTGTCTTTATCCTCAGCACACAATAGATGCAGAAGTTCCCAGGAGAAGCTGGGCTTGTGTTACCAGAGTTCTGCAACAGCCTGCAAAGATGCCTCCCAGAGAAACTCTGATTCCCTCAGGAGCCCACATTCAAACCCAGAAGCACTTTCCCATTGCCTGGATGTGAGTGAGCAGGGTGCAGCTGGGGCTACCTGCACCCTGGAGAAATTTGCATTGCACCCCTCTCAGCTGTGGAGATGCTAATCCTGCTCCTGTGGCCTGCGTTGCACCCCCCTCCCCAGCTGCAGAGGTGCTAGCCCTGTTCCTGCGGCCAGGGGCTGGGTTAAATTCTCCAGGCACTCTGGTTTCTATACACTGAGTGCAAAGCTGCATTCTCAGGAATTGAACCTGGTTCCTTGTTCCTCGGGCCACTGATGTGCTAACAGGACAGTTAAAGAGAAGCTTGGTGACAGGCAGGGCTGCCTCAGACTGGACCCACAAAGAGCTGGGACAGGCTGCCCTGTCTAACGCATCTTATATTTTTATCTTCAAGTGCCTATTTCCTTATTTCCTGAAGCTGTGACTCAGAATAAGCCCGCCCTCCTTGTTTCCAAGAACGTCATAAACAATGTCAGCTCCCGAACAAAGAGACTTATTGGCAAGTTTGTGCTGATTTTGTAAACATTGTGTGTGTGTGTGTGTGTGTGTGTGTGTGTGTGTGTGTGTGTGTGTCCAGATGGCATCAAAGTGAGTGAAGCACCTACAAAGAATTTTTTTTTAATTAATTTATTTTTTTATTGTTTTTATTTTTTGGTTTTTTTGTTTGTTTGGTTGGTTGGTTGGTTGTTTTTTTTTCCTACGAAGAATTTTGATGATGAAATTGCCGTCTCACAGGCCCAGCTTCCGAACTCACGCAGAAGGGGGATCTCCTCAGAAGTCTTCTGTGCCCCCCGCGCCGTGCAATGCTATTTGGTGAACTCCCACCCACAGAGCTCACCTGCTGAGCTCACAGTCCAAGTGAGTCTCTGATGACAGACCTTTGTGTCTGCCAGTCTGGACCTCAAAGAGGAAGAATTCCTGATTTCCAGATGTCTTACTTTGTTTTCCGTTGCTGAGTCAAAGACTGACTATGGAAATAAGGGTATAATTAGCTGAGGCATCCATGTCACAATTTCACTGTTGATGGAAGTCGGGACAGGGGCTCAAGCAGGAACCGGAAGCAGAAACTGAGGAGGAACACCACTTGCTGGCTCAGCTCTCTCACTGGCTTCTGTGTTCCACCAGCTTTATTATACAACCTGGGAGCGCCTGCCTAGGGTTGGTGCCTCCCTCAGTGGGCAGAGCCCTGCTACCTCAGTTAGCTATCAAAACTATGCCCCTGGCCAATCTAGTGAAAGAGATTCTTCAACAGGGGCCCTCTCTTCCCAGGGGACTCCAGGTGCTGTCAAGTTGGCAGTAAGGACAAGTCAGGACAGCAGTCCTGACAGAAACTCCGAGAAAGAGATGAGCTCCTTCCCAGTCAGCACAGGCATGGTGCCTGGGGACCACGTGGCTCTGACTCTGGTGCGCACCATGCTGGGAAGACAGCTCTGCTGTGTTGGCTTCATCTCCTGCTCTCCCAGGGCCAAGCCTGGCTGCCTCTAGCTCCCCTGAGCTGGCTTCATTTTGCTTGTCTCCCCGGAGGGAGATTGCCCTTCTGCATCTGCCCCCAAATCTGGTTCTGTCAGGGCTCAATGGGGGCTCGAAGGACTGCCACTTAAAGAAATAATCAGGCCAAGTGCATGTGCTCTGTGGCCATCCCAAATCCACTTGATTGTGGGTAAACAGGCAAGCCAACAAACAGAAAGCCACCCTGCACTCCAGGCTTGCAGATCCAAGCACCCTCTGGCTTGCAGCCTAGTGTCAGAGGTGCGATGAGCTGTGAGCCCATTACAAGACCGGGCTCGAGCCAGTAAGATCACCAGCCATGAAAATCCCTTCTTCTCTATCCCATATCGGGGAGCTGAGAATGTGAGCACCCACCCCGGGCAGGACCCCCATATCACCCCAATTACATGCCACAACTGGAGCTCAGCCATGGCAACTCCTACTTCCCCAAGGTTTCCAGCCCGTCAGGCCTATGCAATTCAGCTCAGAGTGACTTGAGGGCTTCCATGTGTATGGAATCCTCAAGGAGCAGGCAGCATGAAAAAAGAGGCCAGCTGCCCTAGCCAGCCATACTGCTGGGCAAGGCAGGCAGTGGAAAATGAAATTTGTACTCTGCTTTCCCCCAGCTAGCTTCTGAGGGTGTGGACTGCCTTTAGGTGGCCAGCCAGAAGAGAGGAAGGTTCCTGAAGCAATCTGTGTGGTCTGTTGCCAGACACTGTAACAAAATGTCTGAGACTGGTTCATTAGAGAAAACGGAGGTTTGTGAGCTCACAGGGCTGGAGGCTCACAGGCTCTGCAGTCCTGTCAGCTTTTCTGGAGACCTGGCTGGAGGTGTCACATGATGACAAAGAGAAAGCATGACACCAAGACTAGGCTGTTTATAAGCTCCAGCTGTGACAGCTCTGTGTGACATTATTCCTGAGGTGACACAACCCAACATTTACTCACATCAGATAGAGAACTGACAACAGACACAAGTAAGGATGTTACCATAGTCCAACTTGGTGAATCAATGACTTCGGTGCAACTAATTATAGACATATGGCTGAGGCATTTTCTACAGAGGAGTGTTGACTCAAAGATGGCTGCATCCCTGAAAGTCTACCCCAGTGTGGGTAACAGCTCACAAAAGCTGAATCCCTGAAGCTCACTACTGCCTTGTGGGCAGTTCAACAGATTGGAGAATGTCTTCTTTGCAACATGGTTGGTCCAATCTCCTCGGCTGTGTTTACTTCTTATATAAGCTTGGGAAGGGCAGAGCCTATATAGCTTGTCAGTTTCAGGAACTTCCTGAGACTTTTGGGTTGTTTACTTCCTGAGTCTTAAGAATCCTTAGTGGAAATTGTTATACAACAAATGGCTGGGTCTTCCCAACTAACCAGCCCCCAGAGACCCAAATAGCATTAATGTGTGACTCTGGGGATTAGGATTCTGATACAATGGCACAAATTTCCAGATCATCCAATCTGTACATTGGATGAGTGGAATCATGTGACTTGAGTCTGTGCCACATCAGCCCTGAGAGGCAATGACCCCCAAGCACATAAGGATGCGTTGAGCTTCATGTGTGGACGAGTCATGCAGAGTTTCCTGTTGCCCAGTGACTAATTATTCCTCTCCGGTGGGTCAATAGTTCGCAGAGCGGGTTGGCTTTCTGCTCAATGGCGGCAATTTTGTTCTCACGCATAGCTCAGCTGGAAAAGGACCCTTAGGGTGGTTTAATTATGTAATCTCCCCAAGATGATAATTTGCTTGTTGGTCCCCAGGTGGTAGCAGTCCTTTGAGAGGTAGTAGAGAGTTTAGGAGCTCAGGCCCACCTGGAGGAAGTAGATCACTAGGGGTGAGACCCTGGGGGTCCAGGGCTCCTGGTCACTTCCTATCTTGTTTCCTGCTTCCTGGTCTGCGGTCTGCGGTGATGGGAGCAGCCTCCATGCCTCCTCCCCACCCCAACCCCACCCCCACACCACCCTACCTCTGTCTCCTTCATGCTTCTCCACACTGACAGACTGGACGCCTTCTGGTACAGTAAGCCAAAACAAATCTAAGCCCTTCCTCCATTAAGCTGTTTCTGTCACAGCTGCACAAAGGTGACACGTGCAGTCTACGTTCAAGCACCCCCCTCAATTGGGCTGCACCTTCCTTGATAACTTATTTACCAAAGCTCAAAACATAAAGGCATTGTCCCTGCTTGGGGCGTTAGGATTCCAGAAATCGGAGACCTTCTTTTTTATTTTATTTTATTTTATTTTTCGTTTTTCGAGACAGGGTTTCTCTGTCCTGGACTTGCTTTGTAGACCAGGTTGGCCTCAAAATCACAGCCATCTGCCTGCCTCTGCCCCCCAAGTGCTGGGATTATAGGCATGTGCTACCACCCCTGGCCCCCCTTTTTTCATTTTTTATTATGTTTCTTTTTTAACATATACATTTATATTATTACACATGAATAAAATAAACTACATACAGCAGGAAGGATCAGGAGACAATCAGGAATTATATAAATGTTACATTCATAATCATTTGGCTATTTGTATTTGGCAAACTTGAAGTAAACATCTTTCCTATCTTGTTAGGTCTAAATTTCTGAGTGAAAATCAATATCCATCATATCTCATCTCTATTAACTTAAAACATCTATCTTGATCTAAAAACATCTTGACCCCTCACCTACTAAGCTTAATTGTAAGACTAAACTATCTTGTCTTCAACCCCATCAGAGACTTGAGAAGAAATAAAACTTAAATTACCTGAGCAAACCGGAAGTGCAGGTTAGCAGCTTCCAAAACAAAAAAGTGACTGAGACAGTTTACTACCTGAAGAGTCACCCAACACTCTCTGTAACGTTGGAGCATCATCTTCAGCCTTCTGGCTCAGTATCTCTGACAGACATATTTGCAAGGCAGAAACTATTGAGGACTTACCTGTCTTGACAGAGTTCGGCCGCGGACTCTGCCTGCATCTAAGGCTTGCCCATTTTTAGGCAGAATTTTGTCTGTGGCAGAAGGTTGGTTTGCCCCATTTGAAGCCAGCTCCATACAGAGGTTCTTTGATGCTGACCATCTTCTTTGAGGTAGGCTGGGCGTTGCCAGGAGTTAACTTGTCTTGTTATCAAAGAATTTTTAAAATAATAAAAACATCTTCATATGCCATATTCTGTAGGTCTCTGAGGTTTTTGAAGGTCTTATTTAACTATTTTACCTTATAGACGCATATCTATCTGTTAGACCTAGGATATATATTCTTGTGATAAAATTAGGCTAGTATTTGACATGGCCATGATTTGCTCAAATAACAATTAGCTTGTATTACTTAATTATCCTAAATAGGCTGCAGCCCCACTTTCAAGGTATTGGAATTAAACCTTGTATTATAATTGAGTTGGATGGGTATAATACCTCATATTAGAGTAGAAATATATATGTATATACATATATAGATATGATGTGTGTGAAGAATAATCTTAGATTTGAATGTATTTGATTTTACCAATGTATCAGAATGACACTTATTTTGCATCGACATACAAAATTCTATACCGATGAATTAAAAATAACCTTATTTGTGAGTAACAATTAAGGCCTTGAGTTGAGGATTAGATTCAATAATCTACCTTTTGTTCTGTCCTCCCTCAATATTTCTATATCCCCCTTTCTTTCTTTTTAGCTCCTATCTCCTTACCTATGAAAGAAAGATAAAGGAAACCTAGTTTTCTCTCTGTATAAGACCAATAATAACTTATAACCAACTCCTCATGAAAATACGCATCTGTAGCCCAAGAGAGCAAAAAAAAAAAAAAAACCTACCCAACCCCCTTAGAGGAAATGGGACATCATTCTCTTAAGGTTTCTTCAAGTTGATTTAGGATGAATAATACTTTTGAAGGAGACCAGAAAAAAAAAAAACAAAAAACAAAAACACCAGCGGAGTGCGGGGAGGGGGGGGCACAGTAATAGTTAAGCAATCCGGGGATAGCATTTGTGGTCCATTTTCTAAGTGTTGAGAAACTCCAGGCTTAATAGGAGTCCTGTGTGGGACAATCTGAAATGCTGGACCAATTGGGATCAGAAGCTTTCTACAACACTGTCCTGGAAGCTGTTCTGTTGCAACTGAGGTTCCTGGGGCTGGAACATGGAGGGTATGGGATGCTAGTGTCCAGCATGCTGAGAGGGATAAATTCTGTCAGGTCTGATCCAGCATCCGTGTCCAGTTCTTTTGTTCTGAAAACATAATTTCTCACAAGCATCCGGGTGGGACAAAGCCCTGCCAGGAGGAGGCTGCGCGTGCCTGGGGAGAAGCACGGCACGGCTATGAAGAAGTCCATAAGCAGTCATTCAGATGTCATGTGTAGACAGTGAGGAAAGAGGTGACCTAAGGGCAGGCGTGATTAATTGCTAACTGAATTATTCAGACAGTAATGACAGGAGGCCACAGCGGAGAACGGTCGCTTCCACCCAGGGTCATCAAGGAAGGCTGTGTCACCACACAGTTAGACTATGCAGACAAGGCAGGGACCGGGAAGGAGTGAAGGGGCTGATTAGCCATCCCTTCAGAGCAGATACTGAAGCAAGGCTGGGGAGGAGGTGGTGCCCAGAGCACGAGGATATTATATACGCTCTCCTTGACCAACATGACTTTTCTGAGGCATCTCACCCCTCAGGCATCAGGCCCCGTCACAGGGAAGTGGGGAAGGCGTGGGACTCAGAGTCTCCTGTCAGATACAATCTGGCCTCGTGTGAACGGCTCCATAGCATGGTTCCTCTTGATTGCGTCACAGAAGGGACAAATCTCTGGTCTTGCCTGTGAGGAATTACCTGGACTAGGTTAACCGAGGCAGGAAGACCCACGCAGGATGAGGCAGCACCCACTCCGTGGGCCGAGGTTGTGATGGAGTAAGAGAGAGAGGATGGAAACTGAGCAGCATCCCTCATCTCTCTCTCTGCTTCCTGACTGTGCCCGCAGCGTGACCAGCCACCTTACGCCTGCCTGGTGCTGTCAGGCCTTCACCGCCACGAGCGACTGGGCCCTAAATTGCTAACCCAAATAAGTCCTTCCTCATCAAGTCGCTTTCGTCTGGTCTTCTGGCACAAGGACAGGAAAAGCAACTAACACGATGCAGGAGAGGGCTCTCGGCAAGATTTCCCAGGAAAGTCACAGCGGCCTCCAAAGCCCACAGTCCCCTAAGGGTCCTCCATAACGGTGAGCAGGTCTAAGTGGGCCAATTTGGTCCTGAGAGTTCTTGAATGTTCTGAAAGCAACGAGCAGGGAATGTGGCTGACCCTTCTATGCACCCGGTCCCCATACCTGGGATTGACAACCTGCTCCAAGCCAACCCCACCTCCCTTACAACTCGCACAGGAGACTCCCCATGTCGCTGCCTGTGTCCCTCTTCCCTTGCAGGGCCCAGTCCTCAGCCAGGCGTGAGGGTGAGTGACAGGTGCACTCTTGCCCTATAGCTTTCAATGCTTCCTGCCCTAGCCCAGCGGGCTCTGGGCTTCGTGCCATCATTTAAAAGCCTTTACAGATCTGGCCGCCGCTGCCTCTTGTTCCTGGTCACTGGCCTTCCCCTCGCAGGTTCTGCTCCTGTGACACTGGGCTCTTCCCTCTGCCAAGTCCTCGCCATCCGTGCTAAGAGCGCTGTGGCTTCACAACAGCAGAAGCCCAGCTACTCAGAACAACGGAGCCACGCCCTCCTTCCTCTCTGTCTCTCCGTCTCTCTCTCTCTGTCTCCGTGTCTCTCTGTCTCTCTCTCTCCATCTCTCCCTCCCCCTCCCTCTCCCTCTCTCTCCCTGTCTCTCTCTCCCTCTCTCCCCCCCCCCCGCCCCCCCCCCCCCCCCCCGTGTTCCGGAGCCACTCCCTCCTTCCTCCCTTTCCCCTGCTTTTCTCTGCGAACCATCTTCTTTTGCCTGGGTTCAGCAAGTAGACAGTGGGCAGGGCTAAGTCGGAAGGCACGGTTTTACGAAGGGAATGCCAGTAAAAGAAACTGGGAGGAGTCCCCAAAAGTCAGGGAGAGGTCAGACTTGATGTAAGTCCAACCCCCATGAAGAGGGGCAGGGGGGTCGTGGATGAAGGCCAAGGATGCCTATTGGTGAGCAGCCTGGGGCAGGAGGGAGGTTCTGGGGGCGGGGCCACAGGGCCAGACAGTTCTCAGTCCACTAGTCCTCTCCAAGGGAGCAACCCAGGGTAGCAATTCTGCTCATACTAATGCTAGCGCCTAGGCGGCGCCCTGGCTCACCACAAATGTTCCTTGCGTGAGGTGGGTGGGTAGATGTGCAGGCAGACGGAGCAAGGGGCGGATGCAAAGATGAATGAATAGACCCAGAAAGGCGTCGTCACCCCCCCCCCCCCCCTGGCTTTGCGTCCACGGATCTTCTTATATTCTCTCCTTCTCAGTGTAGAGTCTCACCATATTTTTTCCTACAATCAGTTCAGATGTGGGAAGGGAGATGGAGTCCTGGCCATCGCTTGGCTCCATCAAGAAACCAAGGGCCTCTCAGCCAGCCAGCCCCTGCAGGATAAATCTCTGTTGGTCTCTATCTGATCTTTAGGACACCTGTGTAAGGAAGGCGGGCGGAGGCTGCAAACACCAGCTGAGGATTTGCCTTCTAAATACCTACGCCCCTTATCTTAAGTGACTCTAGCGGGTCTTAATCTCCATCCGTCCCTCACCCCCACTCAACTGTGGAGCAAGCACAGGGTGATGTAAGTAAGCACAGGGCTCCCAGCCAGACCCCCTGACTCTGCCCCCACCTCGGCGGGCGGCCTGTATTGCGGTCCCCTTGGACCAGAGTCCTGCACCCACTTGGGCTGGAGGCAGGAAATTTAGGGAGGGCACAAGATCCACTCCCACACACCGAGGTCCCTGGAGGGCCTATGACTCACCCCCTCTTCTCACTTCACTTGAACTTTGGAACTACAAAGGCTCACTCGTGAAAAGGTTAATATTGTGACAGGACCTGGAGACGTGGATCTCAGGGCCGCGTGGGAAGCCTGGATGTCATTAGTCATCCTTATTAATAACGAGGTAGAAGGAATTGGCGTTGAAGTGCCGGCACCCGCACGGTTGATGGATCGCCACGTCCCTTTGCCATTGGTGACCGCCATTACCTTTACAGCTTAATCTTCCTGTAGCCATTTTTCAATAATCATGGGAGCTAAATTAAATTAATTTAATTAAATGCACCTCCTCAACTGAGCGCAGCATCTTGAGTCCCCTGCTCTTTCAGGACACGGGCTCGAACAGGCGCGCTCTGGGCAGCCTTGGGCGTCCGGTCTTCAGTTTCTGTTGTCTCCGCCCCCGCATTCCTCCTCCCAGCACACAAATTTGGACCAAATTGGATAATGCTCATAGGTTCTGAAATTTACAGTTCGTGCCACAAATCCTGTGTGTCTCAACGGAATCCTTACTTTAAGTTAATGCTGACAAAGTAAGAAATGGCAGAGGCCTCATAAATCATAGCCATGTCATAGCAAAAATTTCCAAACAGCACGGAGTTTCGCCAGACCGGAACAAAAGCCTGTTCTCTCGCTAGCGCCCAGCAGCTTATGGAAGTCTGGGCCACCAAGCACAGAGGCAGCCCTTCGAGTTTTACTGTGAAGGCTTTGGGTTGTTTTTGGTTTTATTTCTTATATAAAAGCTAGCCCAAAGTGGGATTTGTTTGGGATTAGTTTTCTTCTGTACAGTCCTTCATCGGCAGGAGGAAAAAGAAAGAAAAGATGGCCATAGCCCCTCGCACATCTGTGCCTGCCATAAGGGGTTTCTTTGTAAAGACAGCATCACACAAAGAGTGTAAAAATAAATTACCGAGGCTCATGAGAGACGAGCAGAGACGGGAGCACCATATGTTTTACGTAACATTTATTTTTTTTTTCTGAAGGAAAAATATGTTCTAAAACCGAATAATGTTCGTGTCGTCTAAATATTTGCTTTCTATAACATCCTGGGGATGGTAAGCAAACGTCCCAAAGATTCAGCCGGCGTCACTGGATCCTGCGGAGCAAAAGACGCACAGTCATTCCACCGCGCAGCGTTCAATTGCTATGCAAATGTGAGAGGCTTATTATTCCTTGCTTGCAGCTCCGACAGTGGAAAATATTGCAGACTCCGAAAGCATCTGTTGAGTGTGGAGCAAGTGCCTGCAAAGCTGTGATCGGGGTTGGAATCATGTTATTTCTGGACCCCTGGGTGCGGGCGTGAAGTCGCCATGAGAAACAAATTGCTCTGAGCTCTTTGCAGCCTTTTCCTTGGCGCGAGTTAAACACTCAGGGTGGGGGTGGGGGGCACTGCACATATCGTACACTCGATATGACTGGCTTGGGAGGCTCATCCCTGAGGCCTGACTCAGAGATTAGATCCTGCCAGCCGCTGAGATGGTGGCCTACAACACGGGTTGGAGAGGGCCAACAACTCCACAACTCTCTGGCTATGGAGCTTTAGACAATGTAAATTGGAAGCAATAGCCCTGTCCAGGTAGGATTTCTGAACTTATAGCGTGTGCTGCTCGGTGCTTTCTGTTGCTACAAGGTGGCGGTTGGTAGGCGTGGAAGCTCCGGTGCCAGGTGGGGAGATGGTTCCGTCCACAGGTAGGGTACTTGCCACACCGGCGTGAAGAGCTGAGCTTGATTCACAGCACCTATGTAAAAAAAATGTGGGCATGGTTGGGAGTGCTTGTCACCCCCATGCTTGGGGGATAGAGGTGCAGGAATCCCTGGGGCTCACTGGACTGCCAGCCTAGCTGAACCAGCGAATTCCAAACAAAGGAGAAAGCCTGTCTCAAAGAGAGAAAGAGAGAGAGAGAGAAGAAAGAAAAGTTGGATGACACTTGAGGTTGACTTCACATTCACACACACACACACTCACACATATATACACTGACTCATACGTGTGCACACACCAACTCACACATGTGCACACACACATTAGTAATAGGGTCCAGAAGAAGGTTAAATAAAACACCTGATGCCTCTAGGCTGGAACATTACAACTCTCACTGACTTGGGAAAAGGAGCAGTGACCAGGAGACAGCTCATAAACAGAGCTCCGTGCCTGAATTGTGTTTCACCGGATCTCGGGCACCATGGCCCCATTTCTTTCTTTCTTTCTTTCTTTCTTTCTTTCTTTCTTTCTCTTTCTTTCTTTCTTATTTCAAGTCTTCCAGGAGAATTTGCATAGAGCCCCAAAGACCTGTCTTTACCCTAGTGTTTTCAGGCATCTCACTCTTACCAACATCAGCCACCTGGGAAGCCACAGTGAGCACCACAAAGGTTCCCTAACACTCATCTGTAAAGGCAAGGTGTTCTTTCCAGTGATACCCCAAGAGTGGCCTTCCGTTCCCAGCATGCAAGAGATCCACTCTGCATCCCATTTTGACAAACCAGGATTCCTCCAGACAAATGTCTGTCTGTCTGCCTCAGCACCCAATCACACCTAGAAAGTGTGAACAACTGAAGGCATTGTGGAGTGTTGAGCGTGTGTGGCCCCCCACCATTAGTGATCCCCCCCCCATCACATGCCAGTGCAGCTCACAGGTTCCTCGAGGCCCTGGCTCCTGCAAAGAGCTTGTGTTTTTGTGATTCCTTGGGTGACACAGAGAAGGTTTGTACAGGTGTGGGACGCCAGTGCACACCGCGTTTCCCCAACATGTCCCCTTCTGTCTCTGAAAATTGACATGCCTTCCTTGCCACAGACAGTGCTCCTTGGATCCAGCATCTGCTGCATCTGTGCCATTCTCTTTGTGCCTTCACAACCCCGTGTCCCTAGGCACTGGCCAGTCTCTCACTGGCCCCTGCTCTTTCTGTAATGGCAACTTTCTCCAGACATTTTCCAGAGCTCCTTAGTGTAGTGGTGACATCTCCTCTGCTGTGGAGGCGGCCCCCAGTGTGTGCACCCCACCCCACCAGCTACTGGGTGGGACGCAGGTGTGAACCTCCTGGGTCTTACCTGGGTTGCTCTTTAGACAACTCACACCACACCCCTTTCCTTTGCTTTCTTGACACAAACACACAGCCATGGCCGCTGGAACTGAGGAGCCTCTGTAGCAGTTAAGGCACTTCCAGTCTGGAGCAAAGGAAAATCAGGGAGGAGAGTGAGGTCTGTGCATTCCTAGGGGCGCTCTTCCCACTTCCTAGGGCGCTTGTTGGGGAAACGGGGTCTCAAAAGACAAGTAAGCAAAAGGAATGAGGCTGGGAACAGAAGGACAGAAGCAGAAACAGGTGCTGGAGGCAGGTAGGACCGACAGGCGGCAGCGGGGCGGGGCAGGGGCGGGGCGTGGGCGGGGCATGGCAAGGAAGGGAGACAGGGCGGAGCACAACCCTGACCGGTGACACAAGGGAGTGGGCTGTGAGCGGGGACTGCCCTTTCAAAGCTGGACCTTCTACACAAAGACAGTCAAGGCCAGATAGGATGACAACTGAAGAAGGGCTGTAAGAGCAGATCGATGGTGGGGACAAGCTGGCACTTACCTCGTGTCATCCTGCCAGGCTGGAGCATTGCTCTCCTCAGCCCTATGACCCTCTCTACAAATCCACTAGTTACAGAGCGTGCAGGAGGCCAGGCATCGAGTGCGGACTTCTGTACAAGGCTGCTTAAAGACGGATGGGCTCTGAGAAACGCGCCATCAGGCTGCACCTTTGCGCAAACAGCACAGAGTGCACTCACACTCACCTGGGTGTAGAACCCACAACAGGCCTGTGGTGTAGTAGCCTGTTGCGGCCAGGGACAAACACAACACAACCTGAAAGTCAAACAAAGGAAAAAATAGTGTGAGCAAGAAACACTGCCCTAGGGCAGAGTGACGCTCCTGCCACTTTAGCAGTCCACTTCACGGCGAGCAGTTTTGATAAGTAGTACTGAGCTCGGACATGCAGCACAGACATGAGCCAGCACCAGAGTTGTTGATGGTCACCGTCAAGTGTGGCTCACGCTGTTATGTGCCTGTGCTGACCTTGGCCGTGCAGCAAGTTAGGGAAGGAGTGAGCTGAATATGACATCGTCAAGTCACCTTGTCACTAAGTGATGGGACTTTTAAAGTGTGTGTGTGTGTGTGTGTGATGTGTGTGTATGTATATATATGTATGTGTGTATGTGTGTGTATGTATGTGTGTATGTATGTGTGTATGCGTGTGTATGTGTGCATGTGTACATAGCCAGTAAAGGTGAAGGCTCCAGGTTAACACAAGCTTGTATTTTCCATTTTCTACCACTCTTGTATGTATATTTTCAACAACAGGGTCTTACTGTCAAGTTTTGGAGGGTCACCAAAAGCACCGGCCATAGCCTATAATGTTTAGGGGTGTATGGGTTTATATAAAAATTTAAAAACCAGACAATAGCAAACTTGGGTGGGTGGGAAGAAGGTAGATCCGGGAGAAGTTGGAGGAACGGAAGAATATGACCAAAACGTGCACAAAATTTTCAAAGAACAAATAAAAATGAGAGGGAAGGTTGTAAAATACACTTAAGGTGAATCTTGACCACTTATCTAGCTATCATCTATGCCTGTCTGTCTGTCTGTCCATCCGTCTGTCTGTCTGTCCGTCTGTCTGTCCGTCTGTCTGTCTGTCTGTCCATCTGTCTGTCTGTCCATCTGTCTGTTCGTCTGTCTGTCCGTCTGTCTGTCTGCCTGTCCATACGTCTGTCTTTCAGTCCATCTGTCTGTCTGTCCATCTGTCCATCTGTCTGTCCATCCATTCATCCGTCCATCTGTCTGTCTCTCTGTACATCTGTCCGTCTGTCTGTCTGTCCGTCTGTCCATCTGTCTGTCCGTCTGTCCCTCTGTCTGTCTGTCCGCCCATCTGTCTGTATGTCCGTCTGTCTGCCTGTCCATATGTCTGTCTTTCTGTCCATCTGTCTGTCCATCCATCCATCTGTCCATCTGTCTATCTCTCTGTCCATCTGTCCGTATGTCTGTCCGTCTGTCTGTCTGTCTGTCCGTCTGTCTGTCTGTATGTCTATTTGTCTGTTTGTCCATCTGTCTGTCCATCTGTCCCTCTGTCTGTCTGCCTGTCCATATGTCTGTCTCTCTGTCCATCTGTCTGTCTCTCTGTCCATCTGTCTATATGTATGTCCATCTGTCTGTCTGTCTATCTGTCCATCTGTATGTCCGTCTGTCTGTCTGTCTGTCTGTCTGCCTGCCTGTCTGCCTGCCTGCCTGTCTGTCTGTCTGTCTTCCCATCTGTCTGTCCATCTGTCTGTTTGTCCATCTGTCTGTCTGTTCATCTATCTGTCTGCCTGTCCATCTGCCTGTCTCTCTGTCCATCTGTCTGTCTCTCTGTCTGTCCATCCATCCATCCCTCCATCTGCCTGTCTCTCTGTCTGTCCGTCCGTCTGTCTGTCCATCTATCTGTCTGTCCATCTGTCTGTCTCTCTGTCCATCTGTCTGTCTGTCTGTCTGTCTGTCCATCCATCTGTCTGTCTGTCCTGGAGTAATCAGGTCAATGGCATTTCACATGTGCACTCTTGTGTAACCATCACTATGTTTCACTCATGCAGAGGTTCCCAGGACAACTTCCTGGATGCCCCTAGGTAGGAGGCTTGGTGTCCTGGTGTCACCACAGACGTAGACCCTAGCTACATGAAGCTGTCTCTGACTACAGGATGAGCCTCTTCTGAAGAGGATTGCGAGAAGCACTGACTGACCTGTGGAAGAATTTTCTCTCGCTCCTGCACTGTTCCCAGATCCCTTTTGCTCCTCAGAATTTCTATAATGACACTATTATTTTGTAGGATTTTTTTTTCCCCCTTCCAAAAGTTTGGCATATTGACATCCTAATTCTAACAAAATAGTAACTGCTTTAAATTGAGGGCAAACGTGTGAGTTTATTGTGCTGTGACTTCTCAGCCCAGTCAGATCCCAAGCATGACCCCAGGGCCCGCCTTCTGTCTCTGATTCTGGGAGCCGGGCTGAGGCGTTTAGAATTTTACCTCCACACTGCTTACATTGCTCCACATCACAGCTCTTTGTATCCCTTACCATACGGCACGGTTCCCATTGCAGATAGGACCGTCCACAGTGCTGTGTGCGATTTCACTAAAACCCCCTTATGTGGTTCCACACTTCCTCCTCACTGGGATCAGGGTCTCGGGGTGCACATTCTTACAAGGATCTACAAGGATTGGGGCTCTTTCAGAAACATTTTGCAGGTCTGCCCCCTTTTTAAAAAATGTAACACTTAAACTTTAAACTCTCGCCCCTACAACTTTGGAGATGTTTTCCCTGTGGCCTTTCTTTCTCATTTTTGAGATTATAATTATAACATTTCTCCTTTCCCTTTCCTCCCTCCAAACACTTCCGTATGCCTCTCCTTTTCTCTTTCAAATTCACGGCCTCTTTTTCATTATTATTGCACGCGCGCACACACACACACACACACACACACACACACACACACACACACGTAACTTGTTCAGCTTTTGTAGCGTTACTTGTCCGTATGTTTCTAGGACTGGCCATTTGGTATTGGATTAAGATTTTATGATGAAAATTATAAATCTGCAATTGCTCTAAATTTTGCTATTTTTGAATATCTTCTGGTTTGCTTCAATACAGTTTGGGGGATAGACTTTTCTTTTCTCTAATTTGAATTTCTGAATTTAAGTTACATTTGGGGCTAAAAGTTTCAAATGCATATCTAAACTCCAGTCTCTTGTGCTCCTGCAAATAGCATTGCCCACAGGTGCAGCAGCATTTCCTGTTAAACACCATCATATCGTCACGTGACCTACACAATTCCCTATGCACCTCTGTCATCTCTGGATTTCCCAAATAACACCACACAGAACTGCAGAAGGCATTCTGCTGCACTGTCTCAGCGTGTCCAAGCTTCTGACACTGCAACTCACCGTTTCTGTCTACAGGGCTCATTGGGAACAGCACTATCAAGTGGCAAAAAAGAAAAGAAAAAGAAATCACAAATTTTTTCCCTGTTTAAGTAAGTAAATGACTTAGACTGTGTTCAGGCACTTGCGACCCACAAGTTCTATTCATCTGTAACCACAGGTGACTGTGGGCTGCAGGTTGCCACACCTGGTAAAGAATAAAAATTGTTTTAAAAAGAAGTGTTTGTGCTTAGCACAGACAGAAGAGTATTTCAAATATTTTTTTTCCCTACAGACATTTGAATCCAAGGATGTGGGATTTCTGAGTCTGGATATTTGTGGGGTTAGGGAGCCTCGGGGCTGGGGGAAGCCAGCCAGGAGTAAGAATGGAGTTGAGGCATGTCCAAACTGTGCCAGAAATCTCACCCTGAGAGCTGCAGGAGGAGGATTGCTCCCCACCTTCCTGTCTGTTCTGGAGCATGTAAGCCCTGTGCCCCCTGAGATCGTGTAACCAGGTTAAACTTCCTCTCTCCTTATAAGGTCATGTCCTGCATCAGTTGGAATTCCTCCTTATGCAAATGAGGCATCACACTGCCCTGCCCTGGCCAATGATGTACACTCACACCAAAAGCTCCTACCCACCTCCAAAGGTTTGAGTAGCCTTTGTTTCCTCCCCACCCTCACCCCCCACCCCCTTTAAAGGAAACTGTCTCAAGCCAAGTGTGTGGCACACGCCTTTAATCCCAGCACTTGGGAGGCAGAGGCAGGTGGATCACTGTGAGTTCGACGCCAGCCTGGTCTACAAAGTGAGTCCAGGACAGCCAAGGCTAACACAGAGAGACCCAGTCTTGAAAAACAAAACAAAACAACAAAACAAAATGAAAAGGGAGCTGTCTCTCTGAAGCTGCCTCGCCGCTGCCTGAGGTTCCTTCTGCTCAGGCTTCTTGCTTCCCTACTCAGGATCCCGCAGGTCATCGAGAGGCAGGCAGGGAAACAGAGCCTGAACAGGAAATGCTTGTTTGTTTAAAACCAGCATTAAAATGTAATGAGAGGCTGGAGAGGTGGTTCAGCTGTTAGGAGTGCTGGCTGCTCTTCCTGACAACCTAAGTTCAAATACCAGAACCGGCGTGGCAGCTCACAACTGTCTGTAACTCCAGTTCCAGGGCATCTGATGTCCTCTTTCAGTCCCTGTGGGCATCTGCATGCATCTGGTGCATGTGAACACACACACACACACAAATAGATAAAAATCTTTTTACAGTGTGATACATTGTGAGTTTAAGATGTATGTGGAAATTCAGAATGTGCATGAAGGTGCTTTTCTTTGGTATTCAGTTATCTCCTAGAGTGGAGTCTTCCCGCTATTAGCTAGTGTCTCCCATCACATCCCAGCCAGCATTCCCAGTCCCCTCAGTGACTCATCCTGAGGAAGCTGTCTTACTGCCATCTCCCTCCCTTCCTCCCTCCCTCCCTCCCTCCCTCCCCCCGCCTCCCTCCCTCCTTCCCTCCCTCCCCCCCCCCCCTCTCTCTCTCTCTCTCTCTCTCTCTCTCTCTCTCTCTCTCTCTCGTCAATCATTGCTACATAGCACCTGCCAATCCCTAGGCAGGAGGCAGGTGGTCCTGATCCACATAAGGAAGCTGGCTGAGCATGTGTCAGTAAATGAGAAAGCCAGCACGCATGCTCCTCCATGGCGCCTCCCCTTGAGTTCCTGCCCTATAACTTTGCTCAATGATCAACTACAGCTTGGAAGTATAAGAAGAAATAACCCTTTTTCCTCCTAGATTTCTTGCTGTGTTTATCACAGCAACAGGGTTCAGACCTAATGTGTTACTGTGCTTTTCACAGCAACAGTGTTCAGAGTCAACTTGACTGAATTTGGAATCTCCTAGGAGACACATGGTGGACATCAGCCCATGGGTTTGAGTCCCCAGTGAACAAAAAGAAAACTAAAAAAAAAAAAGTCGGTTACGTAGCAGCGTTCGTTCCTCTCTGGCTTCCTGATTGTGGAAGATGGGGGCCAACTCTCTCACTTCTGCCATGCCTCCCTCATCTTAATGCACTGTACTGTCAAACAAAAACCCTAAACAAACTCTTCCATCCTTGGATTACCTTCTTGTCAGATATTTGACGCAACAGTGAGACAAGCATCTAATTCAAGGAGATTTCCTCATTTGACTGCCAGATCATAAGATCTGGTTAAGCCACTTTCATTCTGCTGCCCTGCCTGTCTGTGGAATATTCCTATTAAAAGTCTTCCACAGAAGTGTTGTTATCTTCTACTCTTTCTTTGTAATAGATTCTTATTTTTGGATGCCACATGTCCATGCTCATAGCAGGAAAACCCGGTTTATAAAAGCTGTCAGTCTTCCCAAAATTGGTCTACAGATGCAACGATTTCTAATCCAAATTCTAATAAGAATTCTGTGGATCCTGACAAATTGATTCTAAAATCTCCATGGAAGTGTGAAAGAAGACCAAGAATAACGGAGGAGATGAAAGAATAGAATGAAAGATGAGCTCAGCCAACGTCTGAGGCTGTCCACCGTGGAGCCACCAGGAGGACAGCCCAACACTGCCACAGACACTGATGACCCAGCCCCATGTGGAGATGTGTAGAAAGCCCAGTGAGAGGCACACCTGCAGAGCACGTGGCCAGGTCAGAGGCTGGGCCATGCGACAGCTGATCCTGGCTGTCAATCTGACTTGCTTGGGAAGAGAAAACGTTGGTTGAAGAACTGACTCTGTCCGACTGGTGTGTGGATTCGCCAATGGAGCATTTGTTCCGAGTTGTATGAGGGAGGTAGCTGACCATGAGCCTTGGAGCAAGCCAGCGAATGATGTTCCTTTGTGGCCTCTGCTTCAGTTCCTGCATCCAGGCTCCTGCCGTGAGTCTTGCCTTGGCTTCCCTCTGTGATGACCTGTGACCTCAGAGCCAAACAAGCCCTTTCCTCCGCAGGTTGTTTTTTTGTTTTGTTTTGTTTTTATCACGGCAACAGGAGTGGGCACGGTAAGGAGGGACGTCTTGGTGATGGGCTCACACGGTTGCTTGGTTTGATGAGTACAGGAGGAAACAGCCCCCGGAGCCAATGTTGAACACCTGGCGCCTCACTGGTGGAGCCATTATGAGAATGGGCTAGACGGTTTCGGGGGTGGGACCTCAATGGGGAACGCTGAGGATGGGCTTCTGAAGGCTGTATGTGGTCCCCCCAGTCTCCCCCAACCCTGACTCTGCTCCCTGTCCACCAAGAAGCAACAAGCCTCTTCCACCCCATGCGCATGATGTTCGTCCCAAGCTCCTGGGGCCAAGCAAGTGGGACCACGTCCTCAGAGCCATGGACAAGACTGCCCTTCTGCCTTTAACTTGTCCCCTCTCTTATTTTGGTCGCAGCTTCCTCTAAGTAACTAACACGGTGAGTCCCACTTTAAAGGTAAAGTCGGTTGCCTACCACCCATTAAAATCCAGGCTGATTTCAGAAGCATCACAAGCTTTTTTTGTAAATTTTTTTAAAAATTTTACTTTAAAGGAAAGCTTAAGGTTATTTAAAACTAAACACTGAGGATATATATGATCCAAGATTAGGGGGAAGATCTTAAAATAGAATTCCTACATTCAATATTTTCAAAAAAGGTTGATCACTTTAGTGGCTTCGCAATCAAAACTTCTGCTTTTGAAAATACGCGATAAAGAAAGCTAAAAACGGAAATAAAATATTTTCAGCTTATGTAACTGAAAACGTGAGGTTTGCATGTTTAGAATCTGTGAAGTCCTTTACATCTAGGCAATAGATAAGAAAAAGAAAGGAAGGTAGGAAGGTAGGAAGGGAAAAAGGTTAGAAGGTATCACGAAAGAGGAGTGGACACGGACCACCCTCTCCCCAAAGTGGACAGAGACATCTGTGCAATAAACAGGCGGGAAGTGGCCACTTCAGAATTTAAAATGCCCATCAGGAGAGATGTTGGCCCACCTCACCCCGCAGCAGCAGCAGCAGCAGCAGCAGCAGCAGCAGCAGCAGCAGTGGCTGCTTAAGGAGCTAACCATACCGTGGGCCTGGGAATCTGCACAGCCACTTCAGTTTCACTGTGAGAATTTTTGTTTACGTGTCTTTGTGTGTGCATGCATGAGGGGCAGACACCCACGAAAGCCAAACGAAAGCATCAGATTCCGTGCAGCTGGAGCTACATATGACTGTGAAAAGCCTTGTGGGTGCTGGGAACGGAACCTGGGTCCTCTGAAGGTACAAGTGCTCTTAGCCACTGCAGCATCTCTCCAGTTCCAGGCAGAGCCACTTTGAAAGCCATTGTCCTTCAAACCTGACTGTTTCCAGTGTACGCCCTTTCAAATAGAAGACACTCATCCTGGGCTCTGCAAGTTCTCCAGCATTTTTACATGACTGCTGAAGATCCAAATTCAGTCCTTATATGCATGGGGACTCCTGCAGCCTCTTCCATGGCCCCTCTATGCTCAACTTCCTCACAGCCAGCCTTTGCATACTCCACTTAGGGTGTGCTGTGGGGACTGGTTCCCTTTTTGATGGACCTCACTGCTCATCTCAGCCTTTTCCTATAGCCACACAAAGGCAGAGGATGCTGCTGCTGCTGAGCTGTGGAGCCCCTGGCCTTGCAGAGATAGGGCTCTGTGTCTGGCACCACACATGCTCAACTGGCCCTCAGAACACCCTCTTGCGCCCAGATGACAAACACCATCCAGATGGTGTCCGTGCAGAACGGGAGCTGCTCCAGTTCCATTTGGATCCAACTAACACTGTCCGGAGTGTGGTGTCTAGAACCCTGAAATTCTTGATGGCAGACTTCCACTTGAAATATATTTAACAAGCTCTCTAGAGAAATCATCCGGGACCAGATAGCTAATCTTACCAAATAAACATATTGTCACAGTCTAAAATGGACACCCCCCCCTCCTGTTCAAACATTAAGGAATTGAATAATCTTATTTTTCTTCCAGCTTCAGACAGCACAAGTATTCATAAATATTCATTTTTTCCAACTGGAAGCATTAGGCCTTGTTACTTCAAGTGGAACTAACTGAAAATTAATGATGGTTTTCAGGGAAAAAAAAAAGCAAGATTATATACACAGAAGCAATTAAACACAAGCCTATTAATTATTTAGCAACATATTAATGAGCGTGGCTCCAGTGTTCGGGCTGCAGCCACTCCGGCTTGCCCTACCAAGTCACTTACAGATCATCGTGCCAAAGTTTGGCCTTGAGGAGCGAAGGAATTGGGGGCATTTTCACAGATTTGTAACTTGGAAAAAAAAAGAGTCTTAGATGCCAATTACAGAAAGATGGCAAAGAACTGAGCTCGAGACAGGGCAGGAGGCAGCATCTCAGATTCTCCCCCTAAGCCCAGGACAGGCTGAAGTTCAAGTTTAGATTCAAAGTCTTTGTTGTGAGAAAACCAACCAACCACGGTTCAGTTTTGTTCATATTTATGTGTGCATATCAAGAAGTTTGTGTCTGGTCCATTTTAAATGAATTGGGAATCATTTGAGCACTCTCCATGCAGAATCCATGCAGAGTAAAGCTAAAATTCACGTCTCTTCCAGGACCTCAAAGATTTGAAGTTAAAGGTGTGTGTGTGTGTGTGTGTGTGTGTGTGTGTGTGTGTGTGTGTGTGTGTGTGTGTGTGTGTGTGTAGTGGCCACAGAGGCCAGTAGAGGGCACCATATCTCCCATAGCTAGAGTTACAAGTGTTTGTGAGTTGCCTAAGGTGGGTTCCGGGAATTGAACTCAGGTCCTCTGATGGAGCAACAAGCTTTCTGAACTGCTGAGCCACTCCTCAAAGCTCAGCACTCAGCTGTGCCTGGGTGCCAAGCTGGCTCAGTCAGTGCAGCAGGGGACTCTTATTAAGTAGGTTCTATTGGTTAAATTGTATCCTGTTACTGTTTGGATAGTGAATGTTCCCAAAGGTCCCGGGTGTTCTAGTTTAATTTGTTTCTGTGAAAAAACCAAAAAACTAACTTAGGGATGGAAAAGGCTCCTTTGGCTTTCACTTCCAGGTCACGGTCCATCAGTAAAGAAAGCAGGGGCAGGAACAGGAAGCAGAGAGCCTGGGGCAACCCTGGTTGCTGGCTCTTGCTTAGCCTACTTTCCTATACAGGCCAGGAAGGACCACCTGCCTAGGGATGGTGCCACCCACAGTGGGCTGGGACAATCCCCCAAAGACGGGCCAATCTGACCCAGGCTTCTCTGTCAGATGACTCTTTCATCTGTTGTGTCAGGCTGGGACAGTATTTTAAGATTTGACCTCCAGTGTAGTGTTAAGGAGGGTAATGGTACCTTTAAAAGATAAGGTCTGGCTGGGCATGGTGACACACGCCTTTAATCCCAGCACTCAGGAAGCAGAGGCAGGTGGATCTCTGAGTTCAAGGCCAGCCTGGTCTACAAAGTGAGTTCAGGACAGCCACGGCTACACAGAGAAACCCTGTCTCGAAAAACAAACAAACAAACAAACAAACAAAAAAGACAAAGTCTGGATCTCTAAGTCACTTGGGGACATGTCCTAGAGGGGACGGTGGGACTTCAGTGTCTTCAACTTCTCTCTCTTTACTTCCTAGCAGTGAGGACATTTCTTCCTGCCGTGTGCTCTCTACATGACCTGCCATCTCGCCAGAGGCCTGAGGCAACAGAGAAAATCATCATGGACTGGCACCTCTGAGTCACTGAGGTAAAACCCACCTTTTCTCGTTCTAAGTCGATAATCTCAGACATGTTGTGGCATCGAAGGACAGGTGGCTATGACAGTCCACTGGTATGCAGGGCCAGGGACTGGAGTCCCCCACACCAGGTGACATGACCAACACATGCTGACGACTGAGTCACAAGGCTCACAGAAGGAAATGTGTCATCCTGTCCAAAGACTTCTATCTATGGCTGCACTTTCTTCTCTGTCCTGTCTGGGTTCTCCATGGACACCGCAGCACCCCAGCCTCTTTCTTGGACCTCTCTGGGGTTCATGATCTGAAGAACTCTCCCACGAAAGGAAGCCTTGACCCACAGAGTCCTTCAAGCTGAAGATCAGAAGGCCTCCAAAGCCAGGGGTTTCTGATGTTTGGCCACATTCTCATCTCTTCCCCACCTTTCTTCTCCAAAGTGAGTCCCATATCCCATAATTCCAAAGCAGGGGGGAGGAGCACCCAAGAGAAGAACATTATGGCGTCCTGGTTATATCAATACAACACGACACCCACCAAGTCTCCATCCTGTGCCTGCCCACCTTCACTCCAGCTCCACTCATGACACTTGGCTCCAGCCCAGTGCTCCCTTGCCTGCCCTCTCTCCTGTACCTGAGCCTCTCTGTCTCAGCAGGAGCCATACCAAGAAGGCCTGCCTTCCCTGGCCACCCTCTCCCCCACGACCCCAGAGCCCTCTCTTAGCATAGCGCTGACAGTTAATCTGCTTGCTGCCTGTGTGTTTTTATACAGACATGCCCATCAGTACACCGCACTCTTGCACATTACATATGGATCCTCGTGCTAACAGAGCAAAGGCTACCTTTTGTTTTGCGGCATGAATTCCGCATCAGAGCAGAGCTGGCCAGGGAGCAGGAACTTCATATAAATGCTCCTCAGACAGAACAAATGAAGACGGAGGACGTTACTAAGTTATTAATGGATGCATTATTACTTATTAACGAATGGGTTATCAATAAATGAATAAAGATTGATTGCATCGTGCTGTGGATGGAAGATAGTCTGGCATCACAGAGAGGAGTTAGAGGTTCAAAAACCCGATTTCCACGAGAGGTGTGGGGAAATGTCCGCTGAACAAGTCAGGGATGGCCCGCACCAGCCGCTGCTTCCACACGCCGCCGGCAGACATCGCCCTGTGTGCCCAGTGCTCCCGCCCAGCACCGTTGGGTCTCTCATCCACCTGCACAAGGACTCTGGCATCTCTGCTCACCCACATGATCAGGGTGGGGCACAACCAAGGCCTGCTGGGAAATGCAGACCTGAACTCCAGAAGGTCCTGGGACGGGAGGACTATAGATAAAGGGAGGGGTGGGGATCCAAAGCAGTGGCTGCTCTTTCTTAGAGCTTAGAAACCCAACCAGCCTGACAGCCTCTGCTAGGCAAACAGGACAGCGTCTCTTGGGACTCTGTGACACCCATCTTGTTCTTTCCCCACCCACGTGATCCAGTACTCAGGGGGAGAGAAGAGGCTAGTAATACTATCTTGTCACCTTTGGCAATCCCAGCCACTCACAGCTTCAGCACCCTTTGCTGGGGAGTGGGGAGGAGGAGGGGATCGCACTTGTTCCCCACTGTGATCCACCCTGGGAAAACACCAGGGCTCCCATTATCCCAAGGGAGGCAGACAGGTGTTCCCAGGACCCAGCCAGCAAGGGGATGGATCAGCAGTTACACCTGGTCTCCTCCTCGGGGCTTCCTTGTCCATCCATTGAGCTGAGCACTGACTAATCCAGAGCCACCCGGTTTAGCTTGAGCTCCTGGGGGTGGGCACTGAGATATTTGCTGGTAAGCTTGTGGGAGGAGGCATCGGTGAGCCTGGATCACAGCCCTGGGGAAGCTTCACATAGAACTCCCATCCCTAGGGGTGTAGAGAGATGGCTCAGCGGTTAAGAGAACTGGCCGTTCTTCCAGAGGACCCAGGTTCGGTTCCCAGCACCCACATGGCAACTCATAGCTGTCTGTGAGTCCAGTTCCAGAGGATCTGGTGCTCTCACACAGACATACACGCAGGCAAAACACGAGGAAATAACCCTCTGCTCCCCAAGCGGAAACTAAGATGGGGCTTCGGCTTTGCCCACCAGGCAGATGTGCTTGTCGCCCACACAGCAGACTCCCTGATGGCGAGGCAGAGGCAGCTGAAAGGCACACATGCCATTTCATAACAGCCAGCCTGTGCCAGACGAAACAGAAACTCACGGATCAGACAGCAAGAATCCAGAGTGAAAATTAAAAGAAAGATACATCCTCAGATTGAGAACTAGATACCAAAGCCACGCAGCAGGCTCACGCAAATACGGAAAGGAGTCAGGGAAGTGAATCAAGAAGCACTGATCCCAGGAGATGGATGGGATGTGCAGACACCAGCGGGGCCCAGGGGAGCTGGCTGGCCACGTGGGCCGCTAACCCAGAGGGCAAGAGAGGCTGAACAGAAAAGCGTAGTCCCAAGGCCTGATGGGAAATGCAGAGGCTGACCTCTGGGAGATCCATGGAGGCCAAGAGACATGTCAGCAATGTCTTGACAGAGTATCCCCACACGTGACAGACTAAAGGATCCCCACACACAGAAAGGGAGAAGTGGGTGTTTGAGAGGCAAGAGAAACCCCAGAACTTTCTTCAGTCTGAGAACAAAAGCATTCTCCACTGGAAAAGGCTCGTGGAAGACCTGCAGGATGGGTTAAAAATATAAATTAAAAAGCATACCCAGCTTAGACACATCAAAGGGCAATTTAAGTTGATCAAAGGAAAGAGAACAGCCTAAAATATTCAAAGGAAAAGCAGTGGGCTGGGAGTGATGCTTGGTTGGTAGAGGGCTGGCCTGGTGTGCAGGAGGCCCTGGCCTCAGTCCCAGCACTGTGTGCACAGCCCTGGTCGTAGGCGGCTGTCATCCCAGAGATAGACGTGCCAGGGTCAGAAGTTCACGGTCACTCTCAGCTACATAGAGAGCTTAGCTTGGGCTACAGGAAATCTTGTTTAAACAATAACAACAACGAGGTGGTGAAAAACGGGGCCAGCAAGATGCTGGTGCTGCACCACGACCTCCACCAAAGCCCATGTAAAGACAGGACAGAAGAAAAAATACTTTGGACAAATAAAATGGGAGTTACACTTAAAAAAAAAAAAAGATGTGTAAGCAGGTAACACCACCCAATTCCAAACCTGATGGCCTGAGTTTGACCCAAGAGACAAACATGGTGGACGGAGAGATGGACTCCAGTGAGTTGTCACTAGACCTCCACATGTTTGTTTTTGCACACATGTTGTGTGCACACCCGTTCACATCTACAAAAACACAGTCAGTAAAAATCGTACTGAAATTAGAAATGTGGGAGGACAGGTGACATGCGAAGGTTCATCATAAGCAAGGAGGAGAGTGACTTAAGGGCCTGGACTTCCTGCTAAGCACGGCTGTCTAAAGTTGAGAGGGAAGGAGTCACACCTCCAGAATGGGTACACCCACAGGGGATGCAGACTGCGCATGCGCAATACCCAGGCACACGGTACTCACTCGCCAGACCACACCAGAGATACCAGGTTGTAACGTGTGAAAAAAAAAAAAACACATTAAAAAAATAAAATAAAAGAGCAGCAGAAACGTTCTATTTGTGGAGTACAGCAGCCTAAGGAGTCTAAGAAGCGCTCGCTCTGAACACCTGGGAATGCTGGCTCCATGACAGCAGCGAGCGCTCCTGAGTGGAGGGCAGGGCGCACACAGAAAGCAAAGGCAGCTTGCCGAGGTGGGCGCCAATACAGGGCGTGGGCTGAAGAAGGCGAGGCCTGGACCTCCAAGAGTGAAGATCAAGATTGACGTGTCTGATAAACCAGGACGGCAGCCTCCCACAAGACAGCGTGATGGCCATTCTTACGTCAACCTGGCAGGATGCAGAGGACACCTCAATTGAGAAGATGGCGCTGTGGAGGCTGTGAGGCATTCCTCACCCAAAGGCCACAGGCAGCTAAGGCCAGCAGGATCTTAGGGTCTTATGCTGTCCTCCACTGAGCTGCTGGAGCAGGGAGGCGGGGGAGGAGGGGGCGGGTCAGGTGAGATTCAGCAGTGAGTGACATGAGCAAAGTCTGAACCAGATCACACTCGGGCAGGAGCAATGGAGTTGGCACGATGGCTCAGTGGATACAGCACACTGTGCTGTGTTACAACTCTCCCCTCACCAAATAAACAAATGTAAGAAAACAGAGTGGGGCCTCTCAGTACTCCATAATGCTGCCGCGCACGGATGCCCCGCTGTGCGCACCTGAGGCCCAAATCAGCAGCAAGGGGAACTGCAGTTCACTCATTTCTTTGTGTTCCGAATAACAGGAAACCAATCTGAGCTGGGACACTGCATTCCCCCACGCTCCTTTGTTCATAAGAATGTGGAGAGAACAGCCTTCCTGCCTCCATGGAGATTGAAGAGAGCCTCGCTGAAGGTCCACAGGTGCTGTAAGCCTCACCAAGACCTGACAGCAGCGTGGGGTCCAGGCCGGGGCCAGGCCGGGTCCAGCTGACTGCGTCCAGCACCTGTGCTCGCTGCCTGGTGCCACAACCCTGGTGCTGCTTTGTCGCGTTCCTTCCTGTGCCTGGGTAAAGTGGCTGATTGCGTCTCAATCAGCTGGATCAACCACAGAGCTATCTATGCAAACTAGCAGTTAAAATGCCATAAATAACTCAATTGGACACTTCACAGGAAGGTTATTTACATCCCGTACAAAAGGGCTTACGTAACTCCCACGCGAAGGGGGGAGGAAGCTGCGGAGCTCTTCTCTCTGGGTGGACTCCCTAGACGTGATCTGCCTCCAGGATCTGGAGGCAGCTCAGAGGAGTCTGAGCCTCACCCCACGCCCCTCCCCCACCAGTGTTCCTGCCCCCTCCCCACCGGGACTCCACCAGCTCCTGCTGGAAGGAACAAGCGGGCACAGAGCACTCAGATGTACACTGCCGCCTTCTGCCACCTCCAGTCTTCCTGTTGGACAGTTGGGATCAACTCTGGCCCTCAGTCCTCCACAGTATTATCTGCCTTCAGTCATCGTTAGCAGGGCTGCACCCGCAGATCCAATGGGGGTATTCTGATTGCCAGCCAGCTAGGGCACAGTCATCTCCTTGTCATCTTGGGGCAAGTCATTTCTTCCCCGCCAAGAGGGCTGAGCTTGAGGCTGAGTCCTGCTGAGGGTCGCTCCTGAAGGTCACACCTCCTGCTTCTCCTCTAGCCTCCCGCTTCTCCTCTAGCCTCCTGCTTCTCCTCTAGCCTTCTGCTTCTCCTCTGGCCTCCTGCTTCTCCTCTGGCTTCCTGCTTCTCCTCTAGCCTCCTGCTTCTCCTCTGGCCTCCTGCTTCTTCTTTAGCTTCCTGCTTCTCCTCTGGCCTCCTGCTTCTCCTCTGGCCTCCCGCTTCTCCTCTAGCTTCCTGCTTCTCCTCTCAATCCCATTGGGACATAACATGAGCCACCATGGACTTCTGGTTCCCCAAACTGTGAAGACCCATCTACTTTAACCCCCGTGTTTTCCAGACCTGGTGCAGAGGGCCCAGCCTTCCCTGGGCATTGCTTTTAGCAGACATACGGTGACTCAGCCTTCCCTGCCTACAGTGCCTTCGTTTCTTCCCGGCTCCTGGGATGTCATTTTCAGGCGTCTGCTTTTCGATGGCAATTCATCACTCTGGGTTTAAGGACTGTTTGCTTAAGGATTGCCTTTGTCACTCTTCCTGCGTTATTTGCCTTTCGTCCTGAAGTTATCAGCTAGGTTCCAGAGTCTGCCTCACGCCCTGCCTCCTTCAGAGACTTCCCCAGGCCCGGGCTGTCAGTTTTCATTAGTTTTACCCAGCCTGGGAAGTGTCTGCATGGAGAACATTACCAGGCTGACTCTTGGCCAGACATGTGCAAAACCTAAGATCCTCCCGAGGGTGGCTCGAGGTCAGAGCTGCTGCCATGCTGGGCGGCTGGGGATCAGGGCAGTGGCTGTTTCCTCCTCCCTCACACAGGCATCATCTAGAAATCTCATTAAATGCTCAGCATTTAACCTCTGACCCTTCTCACCTCAGAGAAAAGGCATTCAGGAGACACAGGGGCCCTGGCTGCTCATCTCTCACCACCTGATAGCTGGGGGCGGGAGCCTTAACTTCTGAAGCCAGCAGCTCCTTGGAAACTCTGTAGGTGGGACTTACAGACACTTCCGGGGTTCCCCTTACCACCTAGCCCAGGGATAGAAGCCACGGTACCCCCAATTCCCTGTCTTCTTTGTCCTATCCTGCTCACCTGGGAAACAAGACTTGGAATGGGCTAATGAGGCACTCAACACCTGCCAGCACCCAGCAGGCCACACCCAGCAAGCCCCCTGCACTGCCCTCCTCTCCCCCTGCACTGCCCTCCTCCCTCTGCCCC
>OU015754.1:82972479-82985201 GCA_907169655.1 Acomys percivali | reverse complement strand
ATATGTGTGTATGTGTGTGTATGTGTGTAATGTGTGGTGTGTGTGTGTGTTATGTGTATTTGTATGTGTGTGTGTGTGTGTGTGTGTGCACAGAAGTAGGATCTCTGGTGCTAGAGGCATGGAAGGCTCTATGCTGCTGCCCAGTGTGTGTGATGGGAACTGTCCTCAGGTCCTCTGGAAGAGCAGTAACTGTTCTTGACCATTAAGCCATCTCTAACCACACCCTGCCTCACCATAAGGGGGAGTGCTGTTAGGTTTCCTTAAACCTCACTTTATCCTTGATGCTTCTCAGCCATTTTCTATCCACTGACTCCTGCACCCTCAGCCCCACCCCCTCATTGGCTCTGATTCCCTCTGGCTCAGGCTTCACTGGCCCAACTTCTCCCTCCCACTGCAAAGGCCGCTGCACCCATCACTCCTCTGTCCTGAACACAGCCTCCCACAGCTGTCACGGACCCACTATTCCCCGATGCACATTCACACTTCCGCAGCTTTCCTTCTACTAACTCACTTTTGTATTGGGTTTTGAGAGCTCATTATAAATTCTGGAGGGAAGTCCTTTATCAAATATATGATTTTCAAATTTTTCCTTCCAGCCTGTGACTTATCTCTAATTCTTTCAGCATATCTTGTAAAGAGAAGAATTTTTTAATTTTAATGGAGGCCAACTTATCAACTCCTCTATTACCAAAGTCCTAGAAGTGACGTGTCTGAAATGCCTTTGTCTAACCTAGCTCCTCTGTGTTTTTAGCAGAAGTTTTACAGTTTGAAGGTTTGGGTTTAAAGCCCTCACCAACTTTTGGTTAATTCTTCCATTTGCTCTCAGGCATTATCCCAAATCCATTTTATTTCACAGCTCTAGCACACATTTGAAAAAGATTCCACTTTGCAATGAATTACCATTGCACCTTTACCAAGAGTTGGCCTTCCGGCCCAGGAAAGGCACCTGGTGGGTAAAGTGCCCTCTGCCAAGCGTGCCAACCTGAGTTCAGTCCCCCGTGCTCCACACACAAGCCAGGCAACATGTCTTCCAATTCCTTTCTTCCCAAAGGCATTTGGACTGTTTTTGTCCTTAGCATTTTTTTAATGTACATTATAGAAACAGTTTGCCAAGTTACCAAAAGAAGAAAAGTAGAGGCTCCCCAGGACTCGCCTGGTATCACACTGTAGCTGCAGGTCCACTCAGAGAAAACCGGTGTCTTAAAAACGCGTTTGCCCAAGAGGCAACAATCACGGAACCTGTAAGGGGCTGAGCTAGTCCTCTGCGTATATGTTACGGCTGTGTAGCTTAGTCTTCCTATACTGTGCTCCACTGTAAACCGAAAGCGAACACATGAAAATCGACGCCTTAAAATAGTAATTCCTGCCAGCACCGAGCAATGCCTGTCCACTCATTTGTATCTTTCTTCATTTCTGTCCACTTTTGCTTTGTTGTTTTCAGCTCATGACTTTAAAAACCTGGACTAATTTCTTCTTCTTAAGTATTGATACGTTTCATGCCTTTATCGGTGACGTTGTAATCTATTCCCAGCTTCAATTGTTTATTGATAGTGTAATGAAATACAACGAAATCTCCGACTGCTTTTGACTTTTGACGTTCGTGTACTTGAACACACTGCACTGTTGGCTACATGCAGCCTCCCCCACGGCCCCCTCCCCTCACCTTTCACACCAAACTCCTTTCCAACTCATCATCTGCCTTCCATCACAGTCCTTCCTTCCTCCCTGTCTCTCTGTCTCTGTCTCACAGTCACGCACGCATGTGCTCACACACACACACACACACACACACTTTTTCAGACCTCATTCGGACCCCAGTCAACAGCTATTGATTGAAAATGCCATGCCAGCCGGGCAGTGGTGGCTCACGCCTTTAATCCCAGCACTTGGGAGGCAGAGGCAGGCAGATCGCTGTGAGTTCGAGGCCAGCCTGGTCTACAAAGTGAGTCCAGGACAGTCAAGGCTACACAGAGAAACCCTGTCTCAAAAAATAAATAAATAAATAAATAAATAAATAAATAAATAAATAAATAAAAAGAAAGAAAAAGAAAAGAAAAGAAAAGAAAAAGGAAATGCTGTGCCGTTCAGGAGACAGTGTCCCATCACACCCTCCCCGCCTTTCAGCTCCTTTTTTCCTTCTGTCCTCTCTTTTATAATGTTTCCTGAGCCTCAGAGGAGCTGACGTGAATGTCTCATTTGACAAGTAATGAGTCCGTGCTTTGCCATTGCCCACGGAAGAAAGAATTTTCCTTGACCAAGGCTGAAAGCCACACTAATATATGGGTATAAGTATAAATATTTAGAAAGTAGTTTAGCTATCAGTCAGCTTGGCAAAATTTCAGTAGAGGAGGTCCCCCATAGGGCCTGTGGCCTTCCTGGCCATAGGCTTTTATGCAGTTCTACAGTGCCAGGCATGTATTTCCTCCCGTGCAGCCGACTTGAGAAAGCATTTGGTTACCCACAGACCATCATGCGACCATCACACCAGCGGGTCTGTCTTGCCGGGAAGTCCAGTACTGTAGCACCCAGAGTCTACAGGTGTTGTGATCACTGGGCACGTTGCTCCCCCACCCCACCCTGACAGCCTGTTCCTACATGGTGTCTGTGTGTCCTGCAGTCACCGTGTGTGGCGTCTTGAGCTTAGTGAGCATCGGGGAGCAATGACAGCAGCCTGGATTGTTTTAAGAGATCCTTGTAGGGACGCATCCCACACCTGGCGCTGGGACTTGGGCTTGAAAATCAATGGCTTCCTAGAGCAGTGTTAACCACCCATGAAGAGAATGTCTGCTTAATCTCCCTTCTTACTAATAGCATATGTTTTAGCTGGCCGATGAAGTAGGAGGCATCTTACGGCTGTGATCAACCCTCTCCCCCGCCCCACAGGAAATGAATGAAACTGGGGAAAATCATGTTGAGCGAGGCAAGCCAGGCTTAGGAAGATGAAAGCTGTTATGTTTTCTCTCTTATGAGGGTCCTAGACTTGACGTTTTAGATAGCTGTGTTTAAGTGTGAGTACAGGCCAGAGAAGGAGAAAAGAGCCCCGAGTGGCATGTCGGGGACGGCGGGGGGGGGGGGGGGGGCGGGAGGGGTGAGGGGGATGGGAGAGGGCGTGTGAAAGGTGACAGCAGAACAAAGGACAGTAAAGGGGAGGCTTGAAGGGAGTGGAAGCTGGAGGGAGGGGCGCGGGGGAGAGAGAAAGGCCTGCGTGACCATCCGGTTCTTATTGCGTCACTCGAATCATGTACTCACACCGCGTAGCTTCTGGCGGTGGATTCTACTGGGCGTCTGTGCAGGCGGCCAACAGACAAGCACAGGCTGACATCCCTGAAACCTGAGTTCTGTGATGTTTTGCTTGCCTTGTTGCAATGGCTACAACTTTGTCACCAACAGGCGGTGGCCAAGGCACCCTGGTCTTGTTGCCGAGGCAAGCGGCAGGCTTTGCTATTTCACCCTTCGACGCAAGGCCAGCTGTAAGTGTATTAAGGTGCTTTGGTTAGCCTAGAGTCATCTGATGAAAAAGTCTCAACTGAGGGACTTTCTGGAACATGTTGGCCTTTGAGAATGTGGCGGGGGCAGTCGGGGGGGGGGGGTGTTTTGATTATTGGTGATGCAGGAAAGCCCAGACCAAGTGTGGGATCGGAACATTCTCTTGAGAGAGCAGGTGATGTTAATTCACTAGAAGAACAACCACCTCGTGCAGGAGCTTAATTGCTGCCAGATGAAAAAGATCCCGTGAACAGACTCTGGGAGGAGATATATAAACGAGCCCAGAACTGCCGGCAGGGCCGATAGGAGACTTGGGATAGATTTGGCTGTTCATCTCTGCCCTTCAAGATGCTCCTAGAGAAAACCGCTCCAGGGAAGGCCTCAGAGCTCCGGCTCCTGCTGAGGCTCTGGGGTCTGGTTACCCCAGGTTCCAGTGGAAGAAATCCTGCGGCTCCCGACCGGAGAATCGTTCCTCGGGGACTGCTATCCTTAAGGTTTTGTTATTGTGTCCATTAATCCTCATTTCCTACTGTTTTGGTTAATCGGGTTATAATTGACGTAGGCTCAGTCAATAAGTTGTTGATAAAATATTTTGGATAAGAAAATTGAGTCTACACCACTGTGAGAGGCTCCCTCTTCTGTAGGTGGTCATGGACTACATAAAGGGCTAACTAACGCTGACCCTATGAGCAATCCAGGGAGGGAGGGAGGAAACAACACTCCTCAGTGGTTCCTTCTTCAGCCACATACTGAGTAAATTAAGTCACCGCCCTGACTTTCCTAGCGATGGGCTGTGACCTGGAAGTGTAATCTGAGTAAACCCCTTCGTGCTCCCCTCTGTGCTCCAGTAGCTTTAGTCAAGAGTGTTTTATCATAGCATCAGAAAGAGACTTGGGGTACATGAACACTGTTTTACGCTGTATTCCTGACCCTCATAAGTGATGATCCTGGGGGGGCTAACCTCACGTGTGTGTGTGTGTGTGTGTGTGTGTGTGTGTGTATGTCTCTGTGTGTGCCTGTGTGTGTATCTATATGTGTGTCTGTTTATGTGTCTGTGTGTAGACTGTATGTGTTTGTGTGTGTGTATGTGTCAGTGTGTCTGTCTGTCTGTGTGTGTCTGTATGTCTCTGTGTGTGCTTGTGTGTGTCTATGTGCTTTTCGTGTGTCTGTTTGTCTGTCTGTGTCTATGTTTCTGTGTGTTTCTCTGTGTATGTCTCTGTGTCTTTGTGTGTGTGTGTCTGTCTGTGTGCATTTGTGTGTGTTTGTGTCAGTCTGTCTGTGTCTGTCTGTGTGTGTGTTTCTGTATGTCTGTGTGTGTCTGTGTGTCTCTCTGTGTGCATCTGTCTGTGTCTGTCTGTCTGTGTGTGTGTGTCTGTCTGTGTGTCTGTCTGTGTGTCTGTCTGTCTGTGTGTCTGTCTGTGTGTCTGTCTGTCTGTGTGTGTATGCCTGTGTGAACAAGGCAATGCAGAGCACATGCCCGAGCAGCTCATTTAGGGTTCTCACTCTCTAACTCATTACTCTGTTACCCTAAAGCATCCAGGCCCAGACCCCAGCTACCAGCCTTAAGAATCTAATACAGTGTTTGATCAAACATCACGGGAGGTGCGTGTGAAAGCCGAGCGCTCTCCTACATCTGATGAGGGAGATCAGGAGAAGCCTTGGGCTTATGGTGGGTCCTCACATGGCTCTTTGCCAGGATCCAGGATCCCGGTCAAACAAAAGCAAAGCACAGGAGCTTCATTAGATTGGTAGGAACATGGGACCCTACACAGGACAGTGAAATCCAAGGAGTTGACTGAAGCACGGGCAAGTGGGGGGAGGGGCATAAAGCTTGTGAAGATGTGGGTCACGCAGAGAGCTTGTTCATCCAGGTCTGAAGCGGCCCCAGTTCCCAGGCTCTGGTGATGGGGGTGGTCCCCATTCCCTGGAGAGTCCTGACGGTTTTCTCTGCATATTGAAAAGCCGGGACAGTGTATCTCTAACTTCAACTCCCCGTGACGTCCTCCTGAGATGAACAATAAAGCAGTTGGGCCTTTTTTGACATGACAAGCTTTCAACTCCCTCAGACTGTCCCGCAGGTTTTGTCATTAGCTCCACCACGGATGAAGAGACTGAGGTGAGCTGGGACTATGCAGACACTTGTGACCACAAAAGCTGATATGAACCACTTATGGGAAAAGAGCCAGGTTTTAGCTCACAGATTCAGAGGTGTCATTGTGTCAGAGCAGCTTTCCCTGTGGTGGACAGGAAGCAGAGAGAGGGGACACAGAATAAGACACACCCTTAAGGACAACATTCCACCAGTGACCTGCTGTCTCTAGTCACACCTCACCTCACCCCATGCACCCTCTCCCAGTAAAATCATCTTATCAGGAATCAATGAAGGCTTACCCCATCCACTAGTCAGAGGCCCCAGATCTAATCATCTGTGGACACACCCCATGGACACAGCCAGCGTATCCTTGCGCAATTCTCTATGCAGTTCTGAATCCAACCAAACGGACAAATTAAACATCTTTCTACTCAGTGTCAGGGTTGGGACTTCAGCACCAGGCTTGCACACCCAGGCCACTAACCGCCACCTCTCTAGCAGGTTCCGAGCAGTAGCCACCATCACTCAGGCACACAGGCCGGCTAGCGTAGTCTTAGCACTTGTGGATTCAGTCTGTGGAAGGAGAGAGAAAGAGCTTTTGTTAGCTCGAGACTGGCCCTCTGGGATGCCATTGTGCCATGACCACGTCATCACCTCAGCTTTCCCCAAAGAGACATCAGTCTCCCCTCAGCCACCTGCTCCAGGAGCATCCTGCCCCATCCACAAGCTCTCACATGCAAGGCCCTGCTTCAGCACTGTAACTGATCACTGTTTGGGGAGTGTTCGTATTCACAGAACGGCAACTCTATTGTCAGAAAATTCCTAACCATTTAGACGCGTTAAAAAGTTGTATTTTCAGAGACTCCTATGGCTTTTAAATCATTATGTGCCAACCACTGGAAGGGTTTAATTGAGTTCTCAAGCATAGCCCTCCATAAATATCCACTAAGCAGATCCTCTCTAGTCAAGTCTTCCTTCTTGCTGACAATGTCATCATGTGCTGTTAGCTTTGGCATCTCTCTCAGCTGAGCACGATGGCCGTGCTTAGATGTGCCTCAGGGAGAAGAGGCTGCTGTGCCGTCTTGGGCAGCTAGTGTCTGCCTGGGTCACCTGAGTGTTCTTTCAGATTTGCGTGTGTATTTCCTGAATGTGGATAAAAACCCAAATCTTAACTGCAAGGGACTCACTAACACACACAAAATTCTGTGGGCACTTTTTCTAGGGATGGACTCACAAGAAGCCCCGCCATAAGGCTCTGAGGTCAAAGGTCAGGAGACTCCACCCGCCCAGTGTGAGCTCTTGCCTGAGGCTCCAACTCCACCAGTAGGATGTCTAAGGTGTGCCCAAGTCACCCCTGTGGAGTGTGTATGTGTGTGTGTGTATGTGTGTTTGTGTTTGAGTGTGTGTGTTTGAGTGTGTGTCACATGTTGCATATATGTTTGAGTGTGTATGTGTGCATGTGTGAGAATGTGTGTACATTAATGTGTGTGCTTATGTGCATGCATGTGTGTGCTTGGACACCTATGTATGGATGTCTATACAAATGTCTTAGGGGAATGTGTGTAGAAATGTGTGTATGTGGACACATCAAAGTCCACATGTGTGCGTATGAACATGTGTGTGTGGACGTGTGTATTGGAGTGTCTTAGGATGTCTATCAGTTTGATAAGACACCATGACTAAAAGCAACTTGAGGAAGAAAGGGTTTACTTCACCTTATTGCTCTAAGTCTGTCATCCAGAGAAGCCAGGCCCGGACAAGGACATGGAGGCAGAAACTGCAGTCTGGGGCCGTGGAGAGACACGTCTTACTGACGTGTTCACGCAGTCCACCTTCTTCCAGCACCCCGGACCACCAGTGTGGGGGGTGAGGGCACTGTGCACAGTGAGATGAGCTCTCCCGCATCAATAATCAATCGAAATAAACGCACCACAGGCTCACCCACACCCCAGTCTTATGGGTTCAGTTTCTTAATTATGAGTCTCTCTTCCCAAATGACTCTTGAGTCTAGTTGACCTAAAGCTAGCCAGGACAGGGGGTATGTGTGTGCATAGAAATTTGTGTGTGTGTGGTGTGCATGTGTGTGTGTGTGTGCTTGTGCACAACAGGCACATGTTTATGTGTATAGACATGTATATGCACACACACATTAGTATGTCAGAGGCATGTGTACATGGGCATTTGTGGGTGCACATGTATGTGTGGACACACTGTGTATAGACACATGGGACTATGTAGGCATGTGTGTACATGTGTGCATGAACACATGTGTAGAAATATATGTGTAAAATCAGAAGAATGCATATCGCGTGTGTGCGCGCACACACGTGCGCTAGTATTTACACCAGTGAGGTCAGTCACAGCCCAACTAAACCAGGCTGGAGTGCTCATGATTTCTGAAGAGCAGCCTGACCTTTGGATTCTATTTAGACTTTTTCACACACCATTTAGGTAATGATTTTGTCTCTTTTAATAAATGGCCAATAAAAGCAAAGTTGAGGAGCAAAATGAAATGCCTTTGATGATCCGGCAATTTCCAGCTGTCTATAAACAGCGACGACACCCCCAGATGAGAGCTGTTTGGGGAAAGGACCTCCATCAGATGACTCTTAGATGATTGTGGTGTCTGAGTACCATGACGTGCCTCCTGACGTCCCTTAAATGCCTGCGTTATGACTATGGCTGCTGTCATTCGGGCTATTAGCATTGTCTCGTCTGGAGAACCATCCCAAGGGAAGGCAGATTGTCACAAAGAAATTGTTCTGTGATGTCTCCCTGAGAATGGGACCTGGCAGCCCAGCAGTGAGAAACAGGGGGTGACTGGAATAGCTAGCTCCCCCCTGGTCGCCTTGGGAGGCCCATGCAGAGCTCAGGTAGACTGAGGTGAGGCCTAGGTGCCTGGTGAGAGGAAGCAGGGGCCGGGGGCCAGGAGAGCAACAGATCTCGTGCATGACTGAATTACCCGGCGTGCTTCTCCATTCCTGCTGGACTTGCCAGGTCACAACCCGTCGAGGCCGACCTTGCATCACTTGTACTGTTGGGTCTCAGATTCCTTCCCGTTGCTCTGACAAACTGCCTGACGAAAGCGCCTTGAGCTTGGGACCAAGGGTTTGTAGCCGAAGTCCAGAAGTCCATGGTACTCAAGGAAGACATGGCAGCTGGATCCCAAGGCCTCTGCTGTCCAGAAGCCGAATGTCACTAATGCTGGTGCTCAGCTCGCTGTTTGTTCAGTCTGGGACCCCAGCGGGTGGGACTGTGCCGCCCACATTCAGGGTGGATATTCCGTCTTCAGCTAAACATCTCTAGAAACCCCCTAGTGTGCACTGAGAGGTGTGTCTCCTGGGAGACGACATGAAATCTCATCACGTTGACGATAAAAATGAACCATCACTGGCCGCGGGATTGCCGCAGTGTTCTATAAAGCCCGTGAATAGAAGAAGGCATCGTGGTGAGGCACGCGGTGTGAGTACAGCTACTAACCCATAGTCTGAAGCTTGCCAGTTTGGAACACAGGCATATAATCCATGTATCAGTGGACCGTCCCTCGGTTCCCACAGGTTTTGGCCACCTGCTTGTGGGTTTCTCAGCCAGAGTGGATGAGTCCTGGGTCTTCTTACACAAGCCCGACCCAGCAGAGGCCATTAGCCGGGCTGGCTTCCCCTCATGCAGTAAACTTGCTTAGACTAAATGCTGTTCTGTTCAGGGCCACAGGTGGGATCTAGGCAGAACATTCTGCGCCTGAGCTACCAGTTCTTGGTTCTGAGCCAGGGCCTCTCTGCATTGACTCACAGGTTGTTTACCTATCCAGGAAAACCCATCCCAGGGCGTCAGACTCCAGGCACCAGGCAAAACGGTGCTGCTCCCAGATTGGCTTGGGTGGCAGTGGAGAACAACAGATTTGCTTACTCCCTGGAGCCACAGGGGACACGCACGGCAACTCCTGTGAGCACTTGTCTTCCTGTCACAGCTCAGCCAGCCTGTGCCCTGACAGCCTCATTTGCATATTGAGCCTAGTTCCTTCACAACCTCACATCACTCCAGGGCAGCTGTTGCAACTAGAGATTCTGAAGTGAACTCCTTGTGCCAATGGCAGGCAAGACCTAGACACCCATGTCCTCGCGGTGCCTGAGTCCTTAGCGATGACACCAATGGTGGGATAGAGACGCAGAGACTTCTGGAGGAGCGCCTCTGCCACTCTCCAGTGGCCTGCTGCCCCCTCTAATTTCACCAAGCTCGTTGGCAGACACAAAAGGGGCATCTGAGCTTTAGCAAACTCAAGTACAGGTGAGTAGCCCTGGGCTCCGCTCCTGCCCCACCCCACCCCACCCCCAGACACAGGCTGGCTCTGATTCCATGCACAAGAGTCCCTGCTCCCTCATGCAACTGTGCACTCCCTTTTCAGAAGTACCCCGAAGGTGACTCATGGGAGTGGTAGTTACTGGAGGTGTCACTTTCAAGTGAACTGGTGCTATTCGTGGGGACCCATATGGTCCCCACCAGTAAGGACCTGCTATCAGAACAGCAGCTCGTCCCTCTGCGATGCCTGGTTTGATGTCTCAACATGTAGTTCCACTCCCATGAGGCCATCCTCCACCCACCCCCCAGGCATATCACATGCCAGAGGCCAAACCAAGTGGACCAAGATCCCACACGTTCAGCCTTCTGAACTGTGAGCCAAGCATACCTTTTAGTCAGGAATATAAGTTCTCCGCTTCACGCAGATGAGTCTTTCCCTGAAAGTTGTCCCCACCCTCGTTTCTAACACCTGTAAGCACACAGTATAATATGGCAGAAGGGACTTTGCAGACGTCATTAAGGACCTTCACACAGGAGAGTGTCCCCAGTGCAGTACAAGGGTCCCTGCAAGAAGGAGAGATGGGAAGATACTACCACAGGAGCCAAAAACAAGTGCATTCTAGGAGGTACAGATAGCAAAATCCAGGGGCTCACATTGTAGTATGTCCATGATGCTATGGTGGGGTACCACAACAGCAGACTATAGACAGTTCTGGATCTCAGAAGTCCCTGATCCGGGCATCATCAGATCTGGTGTCTGGCAAGAGGCCTCTTCCCCAGAGCTGACATCTTCTTGCTGAATCTTTACACCTGAATGAAGATTCTCCCTGGATAAGAGCCCCGGGGTCCCCTGAGCAAGACCCCACTCTTAGAACTTCACACTCCTTAACACCAAGGTGTGAGGTCACCGAGGAGCAGGTCTCAGCATATGAATTTTGGGAGAACGGAAACATTCAGACCACAGTATCTTCCGGAGCCTCTGGAAAGAGGGAAGCTCTCCCGACTCCTGACTCTGCCCAGCAAGACCCTTTACAGACGGCTGGCCCCAGAACTACAAGGTGATCCCACGTCCGTTCCAGATGAAGGGAGGCAGGATGGAGGCGGGTTGTTTCAATGGCCATGAGAAGTTTTAATACTGAGAGTGCATCCTCAGAGGGATGGGACCTGGGCTCTTCCTAGACACGAGTCCATGGACAGGTGCGATGGGCTTAACCGAAGGTGGCGATGTACCACCAACACCGTTTGAGTGAAGGGTTAGATGTGCAGTAACCATGGAAACCGCAGCAGGACCTGGCAGCTGTGTCCCTGGTGGGTCACAATGCCCGGTTGTGGTGGAACAACCTTGAAGCTGCAGAAAGATTGCTCCCAAGATCAGAAACTCAGGCCCTGGGGCATTCTCTCACATGTGTGTTAACAAAACGGCTACATTCTCAAAAGACCCGATGTCATTAAAGCATCTGACACCGTGGTGGTTTTGATTCCCCTTGTGGGCTTTTCTAGGAGACCATGGGAAGATAAAGCCCCAGAGGAAGATCTGGTCCACTCTGGTTTGGGAGGGGGAAGGAGTCACCTTACCTCATAATAAACACCCTTAAAATCTCCTTTAAACCCCGCCCCCCCCCACACACCCTGGCTTTTTCCTTCCATCTCTGTTGGGTGTATATGTTTCACTTTGCTAGGCAGACTCTGTTTAAACTGCCTGTTTCTCAGCAGAATTCTCCCCCTTTGAAGACAGAAATGAAGAGACGCGTCCTCTAGCTCTTCCAGTAGTAACACCTGGGGCTGTCAGCAACCAAGTCTGTCATCTATTCCAGTGACTGTCCTGACTCAAGCCTGGCCAGGAGGAAGCAGAGGCCCTGCCCTGGACCCCAGGGGATGTCACAGCAGGAGGTGAGCAAGGCAAAAGGCCTGGACACAAAAGGGCAGCAAAGGGGCTTCCTGGGGATGAAGCTGTCTCAGGCTCAGGATGGAACAATGGGAGCCCTGGAATGGAAAGAGGCCTGAGAGGACCATACTGCTATGGAGGAGGGAGGAAGAGGGCGGGGGGGGGCAGTGGGGGGACCATGGGGGGGCCGAACTGTCCTCGAAAGGTCAAGCGTTTCCTCCCACTTTGCGAGCCCAAGGTTTTTGATTTCTCGGTGGGCAGCTAATTCACTTCCCGGCAGCCTTCTACGTGCTGAATTCCCACCAAGAGACCTGAACGGTGATTTCAATTTGTGTTCGCATTAATGCCAGGCCCAGGAGACTCTCAGGTCTGTGCAATCCAAGCAGGAGAGCTAATGTCCCTTAGCTGGCTCCATAGACAGGCTATCTCAAGTGGAGTAAAAGTCCTGCTGTCTCCAGAGGGGCAAAGAAGCTTCCAAAATCCACACTCACTCTAGGGGCCACAGGACAGGCTCTTTGGGGGAAAGTCAAATTTGTGCAAACATGTGGAGTTTAATTCTGTTCCTGTGAAGCAAGGGTCTGCGTGGACCAGAAAGGAACAGTTAGTAGGTGTGGGGTCTCTGGTGTCCACCCAGAAACCTAACCTAGAGTAGCACAAGTGGGGTGAGACAGGAAGCCCACGGGAGGTCTGGAAGGGTTCCAAGAAGTCCAGGGCTCACCTTGTCACTGTAGAAGAAAGCACTTTGCTGGAAAGCCACCCATCTGAAGCCTGGATCACTGTGTCCTTACTTAGCTTTTGAGCTCACTTTGATTCCCCTGTTCCTCTGGAACTGGATTCTCAGACTGCAAACCTCTGGGCTAGAGGTGGTGGTGGCACGTCTGCGGTGGTCTCCTCTGCCTCCCAGGTGGCATCCACAGTCACAGCCTCCACAGTCAGTCACAGCCTCCACAGTCACAGCCTCCA
>OU015754.1:82955954-82966246 GCA_907169655.1 Acomys percivali | reverse complement strand
TGGCACCTGGGGTCTGATGTGTGTACAGCAATTGAGCTTAACAGGATTCACAGCACAGAATGCAGGGGGCTGCTTGACAAACAGAGATGCAGGCAGCCAGAGGTGGGGAGGGGGCTAACCAGGAGTTCCACAGCCATGGAACCTTCCACTCTCACAGCAGGATGCGCAGCACACCGCAGATAAAAGCCACCTAGCTCCTCCCTTTCTTCCAACAAGAAAGCATCTTTTATGCCCCCTCATCCCACCCGGGGACAGTTCCTTGGCTGACCCTCCCTTACAGAGCCCCTACCCCCTACGTGACATCGCTCTACAGACTACCCCCGCTCATCAGCCTGTAGCACCTCCCAGACAACTTTAAGCATGATGTAACCTATTATTCCCAGGGCATCTGGGGACAGCGAGCTTCTCCAGCAATAACACCTTTGTCACCAAGGAGAGGACATCAAGGAGAAATCCGGCGGAGCAGCCTTCCCAGGCCAAGAACGTGTTTGTGTCTGTTCCGAATGGAATAAACACACAGCGTGCATCTTGCCAAATGCCAGCACCTTCATTTTCTGATAACAAATGGCTGGTTAGAATCAATAACAGCGCCCTGCCGCTGCGCCGCACGCCGCATGAGTTCTGGGCAGCAGCCTGGCTCCTGGCAGAACAGCTGCTCTGCCCAAGTCCCCAGCAGCCTGGAGCTGACTGACGCTTTAGCCAGCACGGACACTACTGCTGGCTTCGTGCACAGATTCTCTTCCTGATGTCCAGTGTCTCGAACAACCACAAAGCCTGCTGCTCAAAATCAGATCTATTAAACCTGTGCTTCCCACTTGGCGCATGCATTCAGCGCATACAAAGTCAGGAAGAAGGGACTCTGTTGTCTGCAACAAGTATAGGCCTTATCTTCCCTGTGAACCTCAGCCTGGAGCTGAGGCTGGCATGCTGCAGCAGAGGGACAAATAGGCTACAAGTGACGTAGTCGACCCATGGAGTTCTGGTCCTGGGTTTCAGCTGTGCTGTGGCTTTTGCCAGGTGTGTGATGTCAGGAAGATTACTTGGTCCCTTTGTGACTCGTGCTCTTAGCCATAAACTGTGAATTATAATACAGCTGCTCTGTGGTGCTTTCCATTTACCCATGCACCTAGTGTGGGAGAGATGGGAAGATTAAAGGATGGATGGGTGGATGGAAAAATAGAAGGTTAGGGATGGATAGGTGAATGGGTAAGTGGGTGGATGGGTGCATGGATGGGTGGATGGGTGGATGGATGGGTGGGTGGATGGATGGATGGATGGATGGGTGGATGGATGGGTGGATGGGTGGATGGATGGATGGGTGGGTGGATAGGTGGATGGATGGATGGGTGGGTGGATGGGTGGATGGGTGGATGGATAGATGGATGGATGGATGGGTGGGTGGATGGGTGGATGGATGGATAGATGGATAAGTGGGTGGATGGATGGATAGATGGATGGGTGGGTGGATGGATGGATAGATGGATGGGTGGGTGGATGGATGGATAGATGGATGGGTGGATGGATGGATGGATGGATGGATGGATGGGTGGGTGGATGGATGGATGGGTGGGTGGGTGGATGGATAGATGGATGGATGGATGGATGGATGGATGGATGGATGAATGGATGGATGGAAAATAGAAGGTTAGGGATGGATAAGTGAATGAGTAAGTAGGTGGATGGGTGGTGGATGGATATATGGTAAATGAATAGGTGATAAATGGAAGGCTGGGCTAGGAGAATGGGTAGGTATATGGGTGGATGGGTGGGTGGCTGAAGGATAGCTGAGCAGAAGGATGGGGTGCTGGATGGACAGTAGATGGAAGTTTGAGTGGTTGGTGGGTGGATGAGTGGGTAGCTGGGTAGATGGATGTAGACATAGTTTGGAGGTGGATGAACAGATAGTTAGGTGGATTGAAAATGGATAGACAAGTAGAGGGGTGGATGGGTGAGTGAGTGAGTGAGTGAGTGAGTGAGTGAGTGAGTGAGTGGATGAAGAGAGGGATATGGAAGGATGGATGTGTGAGTGGATGGGGAGTGACAGGTAGAAGGATGGATACACAGATGGATAGATGGATGGATGGATAGATGGATGGATGGATGGATGGATGGATGGAGGACTGGATGGGTGGGTGGATTGGTTGTGGCTTGGTGGGTAGGTGGTGGATTGGTGGGTAGGTGGTGGATTGGTGGGTAGGTGGTGGATTGGCAGGTAGATGGGTGCTGGATGGAGGAATGGATAGTGGGTGGATTGGTGGGTAGATTGTGGATTGGTTGGTAGGTGATGGATTGGTGGGTAGGTGGTAGATTAGCTGGTAGGTTGTGGATTGGTGGGTAGGTGGGTAGATTGGTGGGTGGGTGATAGATGGCAAATGATTGATTTTGAACTTCATGAGATCTAGAATGGCATAGAATACAAGCTTCAGGTGTCTACGAGAATGTTTCCGAGAGATTTCACTGAGATGAGGAAGGATCACTGGGTGAGCAGGGACATCACATGGACTAGGACCCTGGGCAACAGCCGAGAACCAACATTCGCCTCCTTCTGCCTCCCTACTGTGGGAGCAATGACCGGCCACCCATGATCCTGCTACTGTGCCACCGTGACAGAACATACCCTCAAACTGTGACCCAAAGTAAACTCTTCCTTTCTTCAATTGCCTGTACCAGGCATTCTTGTCACGGCAGTGAGGAGAGTAGCCAGCACCAACACATTGTCAAATGTCTAGACTGTGTCACACACACACACACACACACACACACACACACACACATCCTCAACCATGGTGCCAAGGGGCAGAGAGACATCCAGAACGCACATCCTCAACCATGGTACTAAGGGGCAGAGAGACATCCAGAGCACGCTGGCATGCAGAAAATGGCTGATATAATATAAAGGTTGCACCAGAATTAGAGTCTAGAGCTCTACAAATGTAGAACTGCTGTTTTTAGAGGTCCTGGTCTATGTGTCCAAATAGACAGGAAGAGAAATCGCCAGGGAAGGAGGATATGCTAGAGGCAGGAGAGCCTGTGGCCTTCTGCCTGGACACACACGTCTTTGGTGAAGACATGCGTGCACAAGAGCTGCCAGCTTGGAGCCTCCTCGTGGGCATGTTCAGAGTGTGCGCATCTCTTCCTGCTGAAAAGCTGGTGTTAGCCCAGGAAGTGGCAATGATTAACAGCTCCCTTCTCAACCAGCCTATTAGAAGCAATCATGCTGGCCATGGTGGGCCATCAATCTGTGTCAGAACCCAACCCTGACGGGTGGACGGGCGGCTGAGATCTGCAGAGGTAGGTGCACAGGGCTGGATGTTCTATGAGCCTAAAACATGGTTATGACACCAAAGAATGGGACCGGACTGTGCCCAGGCAGGATATGACGTGTAGGTGACACAGATGCCCAAACTCTGGGGTTTCTCCTCAAAGTCTGAGGATGTGTTGGACATGGCTGCCAAGCTTTGTGTGTGGGGGGGGATGTGTTCAAAAGCCCATGCTAAACTATAGCTTCTGTCATGGGTGATGTTGGAGAGTCAAAGATGCAATGGCCCGTGTGTGTGTGTGTGTGTGTGTGTGTGTGTGTGTGTGTGTGTGTGTGTGTAGGTCAAAAGCCAGGTGTCTTCCTTGTCCATTCTCCACTTTATTTCTTTACTTTATTTTCGAGGCAGCGTCTCTCTCCCACTGAATCCAGAACTCATCGGTTTGGTGGAGTGTTTGTCCTGGTTTCTCCTATCTGCATTTCCCCACTGCTGCTGCACGTAGCCATACCTTGTTTTGATGTTGGTACAAGGGATCTGAACATGGATCCTTGTGCTTATGGCAAACATTCCTCTGATGGGGCCCCCACACCTCCTAATCCGCGCACTTCTTGATTTCCTGAAGGGGCTAGACTTTCACCAAGAAGTAAGTGAGGCTTAGATGTCACCTGGCAAGAGTGACTATTCATCACAGAAGCAGTGGCTGCCAGCCTCTGCAGAGGCTCATCCTGGATTCCTAAACTCATCCCAGTGGCTGGATTTCCACATACACGATCCTTCGAGGTGCCCCTTTGGGTGGCTCAGACGCCATCACCTGCAGGCAGATATAGGAAGAAGTAACCCATACAATGCCTTCCAGCATATTCCAGCTGCTCAGCCTCATCTCGCACAGCACAGCAGCCACATCTCCCTCCCACCCTCTTTCCAATTAGTGCACTAATGCTCATTAATAACTGGGTAAGCGGCAGCAGCAGTGTCTGCCGTGGACATCCCTGGGGTCCCAGACTCCTTTTCCCACACCCACCTTCTGCCTCCCTTCCCACACATGACATGGGGGGCTGTCCCTTGTCATCGAGCCTCTGTGCCTCCACAGTCAGCTGTCTATAACATCCCTGCGGCCCCTGTTAAGGTAAATGGGAAATACTATCTGATAATAAATATTTATTTGGGAGACTCGAGGAAAACAGCCCAGGAAACAGGCTAGATTTGGGTTGTATCTGCTAAAACCCAAACAAAAGAGCTGGGGGAGACTCTCAGTTCTTCTTCCTGTGCCGAGAGCGTGTTGTCAAAGCCTGTTCCTCCCATCCTTCCGTTATGATTCCTCCTCCTCCACCCTCCATCTCCTGGGGCAAGGGGAGGAGATGACGGTGGGTTATGTGAGAAAGGGGCAGCCTGGTAGGCAGGAAGGTGGGTAGAAAGTTGATGATGACACGTACGTCCCGTGAGACATGCCTCCCATCCGGCAGAAGACTCTTAGATGGCGAGAGAGGCCTCCCATCCTTCCGGGGACCCAGAGATAGTGGGGCATGGCTTCTATCCTTCAATGTACAACGAGATAGAGAGATGTGCCTCCCGTTCCGCAGGAAATCCAGAGACAGTGGGCTATGTCTCCCCTCCTACAGAGGACCCACAAACAGTGGGACATGCCTCCCATCCCTCAGAGGACACAGGGACAGTGTGACATGCCACTCATCCTGCAGAGGACCAGGGACAACAGTGGGCCAGATTAGGAAAGGTTACTTTTATTCTTCTTGAGGTTGCTTTGTGGCCTTTCTCATTAGAAAAGAATGACGTCTTGCCCCTTTTGCATAAAGTGGGGGACAAACATGGTTTTTTTTTTCCTGTGATTTTTATTTTTATTTTTTAAGACTAGGGGAAAAAATCCACTGGGAGAAAAAAAAAATATCCAACCTCCAGTGGCTCCCTCTGTAGGTAATAAATCCGCTACCTATCGGATCCTGTTTTCCTAAAGTCAAAGAGACTACAGCAAGAGATTTTTATTATTGCTCATATATTGTTTAAATATTTCAGCTGGGAGATGCTGTGAAAAGAGAGACAATAGCCCGCCTGACACAAGATTTATTAGAGAAAGTTGGCACAAATATATTTGTAGGGAACAAAATATGTTTGTAGAGATTATTCCAGATTTACAGTGATTAATAATGGATTGGACTTAGAGGACGTCAAGGAGCCGCCTGCTGCCTCCCAGGCAATCTCTGCGCTAGGCTGAGGCCGACTAGCACGTCAGCTCTGGGGCGCCTGCAACCTTTAGCTGGAAGAATGGAGTTTTCCAAACAGAAGGAAATGGATGCTCTGAGCTGTTGTTGCACATGGTTTCAGGGTGCCTCCTCTAAAGTAAGCACCAAAAGAGGTTTTCAAACCTGATCTGCAAGGACTGCAAGGGCTGGTCACTGCAGGGCCTTCCAGAGCCTGCCACCACCCACCCACCCCCAATTAATTATATACCATTGGGTGTGTCTTGCTCCCTCTGGAGTATCCAAAATGCTACTTTTAGGGATATATCTCTGAGACCTTCCCCCAACCTTAAGTGTACTGTCTTGAGCTGCGGGAGCCTCAGCCAGCCTCACTCAACCTCAGCCAGCCTCAGCCAGCCTCAGCCAGCCTCAGCCAGCCTCAGCCAGCCTCAACCAGTCTCAGCCAGCCTCAGCCAGCCTCAACCAGCCTCAGCCAGCCTCAGCCCGGGTGGGCATCTGGTTTATCTGTTGAGCTTCAGAGAACTCCATTAATCAGACAGAGGCTGCCCAAGCCTCTTCACATCTCTGGGCAGACCCACAGCACTGCCAGAATACGACTGGAATAACACTTCCTCCCATGGTCACAACTCCCTCCCAGCTGGGCAGCTGGCCTCTCCATATTGCCCATCTCCTGTCACTGGAGTGGGCTGGAAACACTTAGTCTCATTAATAAAACTTGCGAGTAGACCCAAAGCTCAATGCTAGCAGGCTCACAACAAACAGACAATAGATTGCATCTTATCGCCCAGGAAGAGCAAGAGGGCCTTGTTGAGGGACGACAGCTGGACGCATCTGCCTTACCCTGTGACAAATGGTTTGCCATTCATCAGCTATGACTATGAGCCTTGGCTGGAAGGCATGAAGGTCCTGGTGAAGACGCCCCAAGCCCACCACTCCTGTGTGTGCTGGTGGGAGTGTGGCAGCAGGGCTCCCATCCTCCTCACTCGTTGCCATGGAGAAAGGAGCCTGATGGCTTTAATACAGCTGTGCCTATGGCTCCCCTGAGACGCGCCATGACAACTCGGACTGGAAGTGGCGAGTGAGCGGCTATAATCTTCAAGCTGTGTGAATAAGTGATTGATTGAGCATGGGGCTGTAAGCAGCACTGTGCTCTGGCGGCTGGGGCCCAGAAAGATGAGATAATCACTCAGGAAGACACAAACACTGTAGCCTCCAGCTCGCAGAACTCTCAGTGCCCGCATCCCAGCCCGAGAATCTGCCCAGAGCTAAGGGCTAGCTCCTGCAGGCCCTGCACCGCGCAATGCCACCCAGAGGCCCCCAGCTCATTCCAGACCCGCTGATCCATCTCACAATGCACGGGGCAGGCCCCTTTTTGTTGGAAAGATTTGCATCTGCTTTCTCTAGTCCTTGACCAAGGAATTGGGGCCTCAGAGGAAGCTGGCTGGGTTTGGGGAGAAGTCCGAATCCACCAAGATGTGACTCTCTGTTGCCTGGAGAGCTGTCCACCCGCTATCCAGGTCTGACAGGTCCTACAAAAAGACGCCAGAGTGTTGAGTGCTGTGGTGAGGAGAGGGAAGTGGAGCCACATGGCATCTTCTCTCAAAATTCTGAACTGAGACACCTCCAGATTGGGGTGGGGGGGTTAGGAGAGGAGCTGAAACCAAAGACTGAACCAGCAGGGAGGCAGCGGCCTTAGGGGACAATGAAAAGGGATCACTAAGAGTGCCACAGACTCGGGGTCAGGAGCTACCCTGATTCCTGGCCTGCACCCTCACCTCCTTCCAGCTGTGACCCCCTAGCTGGGCGTAAGCTACTTGCAGTCAGGTGGGGTGGATCAGTGGGTGGACATCGTCTCACAGCTGGGCACAGTCCCTAGCTGGCCAGTTTCTCTGTCACTAGACTGGGGTGCCCTCCCACATACTGCATTCTTGGCAGAGACCAAAGGGACCTTGTGAACGCCCAGGCACAGCAGACAACTACTGTGGACACAGACCTTGGCTGTGCAGAGCCACTGACCTGACATTGTAGCTGCACCTTACCCCAGGGTGCCCCAGATGTGTGTGAAAGTTTAGTCCCCGCATTGACAGTAAGTCACTTGTCACCTGAGCTGGCTCACACGGACACCTGTTCCTTGCATTCAAGTGTGCCTGCTTCTAACTCAGCATTGAGTAGGTTACTGTGTGACACAGACCTTTAAAGAACAGCCCTGGCCTTGGAGCCTTAGCTGGGTCCTGATCCCACCAAGCAAGGGTGAGCGATAGAGGGTTCCTAAGGACAGTTCCCTTTGCTTGATGGGTGGTTAGTCAGTTGTCTTCTGGTACTGGCAACAGTCAACATCAGCACATCTGGTGTCATCACAAGCACTCACTGCACAGGTGAGCTACAACAGATGGGGGGGGGGGCATGGCAAGGCGGTAGGGCCCTGGCTCTGCTTGGAAGAAGACAAGCTGTAGAGTGTGCTTTAGGAAGAGGCTCACAGACACCAGCTGCCCTGCACTCTGCGGTGCACCCGTCTCACAAGAAGCATTCTCTCATCGCCATCTGCTACACTTTGGAAGCCCAGCAGATCTTGTGTGATACCAATGGCAACAAAGATGCTGTCCCCTCCAGTTCCAAGTGTGATGCTTCTCTTCCTCTGTCCCCTGGCCAGGGAGCCTAGGAACAGCCGTGTGAGACATCTGGTCACCTTGAAGCCATCTAGGGCCGTGAAGAAACCACAGAAAGGCTCTGATCACCAGTTCCGGTCTTTGAGTCACCCCAGATAGACCCCTGATGTGTGTGTGAATAAAGATGCCACTGGATGGTCCAGAGTGACCTCAGCTTTGAGTGTTCCCATCTGAAGTCCTAGACACTGCAGAGTCCCCCGACTCCCTTGCCCATTGGACTCTATGCACACAGAGCTACTTACCTTTTCAATGCAGTGTATAGGGCAGGATGGCTTGGACTGGGGGTGGGGGTGGAGGGGTTATGGCATTCCTCCCCTTACTTGGTGGACATGGTGAGCCTGAGCTCAATGATTTGGCTAGAGCAGCTAGTCCGCAAGCCCCCGGGAACCTCCGGGCTCTCCCTATCCACCATAGAGACTACAGGCATGTGAAATATGTCCAGTATTTTACACATGTACTGGGACTCCAAAGCTCAGGGCCCCCATGCTTATGGCAAGGACTCGACCAGTGGATGCATCTCCCCAGCCCCTAGACTTAGGGTTTGATGACATCACGGGCCATCACCATCAGAGCATCAGTTCATTGAGCCCACGGGAAGGAGGAGGTCACTTGAGAAGCCGTGAGTGCTGAGTAAATAGCCAGTGTAAGTACAAGGACACGCTGGCCGGAGACAACACTGTGGCAGCCATGTGGTTCCCAGAAGCCCCGAGCTGGAAGAAAGCTTGGTCCAGCCTCCATGACGTAAGCAGACAAGCTGCAAGATGTTTGTGTCACTATGAAAATAATAACGATCTGTTTCCAATTTGAGCAACAAGGCAGGCCTCACAGTGGGGGCATCCCATCTACAGCTCCACACAGAAAAGGCCCATGATTCCTTGTTGTCTCTATGTGATGACAAAGCAGAGGAGGCTGGGAGACTGGCGTGCTGCTAGCGGCAGGGGAGCACAGGCACATGCAGGCTGTTGGCGCTAGTTGGGCGCTGTCTGCACAAGTGTATTTGTTGGTAAGATGCCATGGTCCCCAGCAACTGGCCCGCACACCACCTCAGGGTGACTTTTGGTGACCTCCCATCCCAGGACTATACTTTCTGCAGTGATTTTTTTTAAAGCCAGAGTCTTACTATAGAACTCAGTAGACCAGGCTAGCTTTTAACTCTCAGAGTCCACCCACCTCTGCTTTCCAACTGCTGGGATTAAAGGCACACACCACCGTATTCAGCTTGACTTTTTTGTTTTAAAGACTGATTTATTTGTGTCTAAGAGTGTTTTATATGTTTGCTCAGCACGTGCATGTCCGGTGCCCACGGAGATCACAAAAAGTCATCAGATCCCCTGGAACCAAAGTAACGAGTTGTTAGCCACCGTATGGATGCCAGGATCTGAGCCTGAGTTCTCTGAAGGAGCAGCAAGGGCTTATAACCACTTAGCCATCTTCAGCTCTCTTCCTAAAATTAACTAATTATTTAATTTTAACCATTTATCTTATTTTCAATTGTGTATATATGTCTGGGGAGAGGTTGGGCACTTGAGTGGAGGAGGCTGAAGAGCATAAAAGAGGGCAGGAGTTACAGGAGGCTCTAAGCTGCCCCTCATGGATGCTGGGGACTGAGCTTGGGTCTCTGGAAGAGCAGTAAACGCTCTTAACCTCTGAGCCATCTACACAGTCTTAAGACTCAGGTTCCTGATCAAGGAATGACTTCGCTATATTTCTTTGCCTATCTGAACTTCAAGGTAATGAGGTCCAAGACCCCATAAATAAAGGGCCTCTCCCTTTCACTGAGGGTGGCAATCTCCGCCATGTGTGCCTATAATAACATTGCTGATTAAAATTCACTCAACTGAGAATTAAATATAATTGCTGACGCACGGCTGGGTTTTCACAAAACGTTTTTCATTTGTATCAGTGCCCTCAGAATGATCAAAATAAGACATTCATTCGAGGGTTCTTAATTAGAATTTCAAGAAATGTATAATTGACTCTTTTTAATTGCTACATAACTTTGGCCAACCATCTTTATTGCATACCTCATTGTGGCATTGTGTAAGCTGCCCCAGTCCATGAGGATAAGGTTATGTTGACGAGAAAAGGGATACCAGCCAGGTCTTGAAGAGTAACTGACTTAAAAGGAGAAGGCAGGATGGGTTTCCGTGTGACAG
>OU015754.1:82936669-82955944 GCA_907169655.1 Acomys percivali | reverse complement strand
GTAGTACAGGAAAGGCAGAAGGTGGTTGCCTTAGTCCAGGGTTATACTGCTGTGATGAAAACACTATGACAAAAACAACTGGGTTAGGAAAGAGCTTGTTTTGCCTTAAGCTTGTACTCCATCATCCAGGGAATTGAAGACAGAAGCACAGAGGCAGGAACACGGAGGCAGGAGCATGGAGGCAGGAACACAGAGGCAGGAACACTGAAGCAGGAACACGGAGGCAGGAACACGGAGGCAGGAACATGGAGGCAGGAACATGGAGGCAGGAACATGGAGGCAGGAGCATGGAGGCAGGAACATGGAGGCAGGAACACGGAGGCAGGAACACGGAGGCAGGAACATGGAGGCAGGAGCATGGAGGCAGGAACACGGAGGCAGGAACATGGAGGCAGGGACACAGAGGCAGGAACACAGAGGCAGGAACACGGAGGCAGGAACATGGAGGCAGGAACATGGAGGCAGAAACACAGAGGCAGGAACACAGAGGCAGGAACACGGAGGCAGGAACACAGAGGCAGGAACTGAAGCAAGGGATTCTTACTTACTTCTTACTCACTTGCTCCCTGTGTTTGCTCAGTCTGCTTCCTCAAAGCACCCCTGACCACCTGCCCAGTGGTGGCTCCACATACAGTGCAAAGGGCCCTCCCAAAGAAGTCACCGTTTGAGAAAATGCACCGCCGGTTTGTTCACAGGCCGATCTGGTAGAGGCATTTTTTTCAATTGAGGTTCCCTCTCCCCTGATAACTCTCGCTTGCGTCAAGTTGACATTGAGGTAACCAGAGCACTGAGATATAAATGTGCATTTCTTCTAAGTGTCCGCAGGAGGCTGTGACTCTGGAAGGGTGGGTGACTCTGACTGTTGACTTTGGTGATCCCTGCTGGCCTGGCCCTAAGTGGTATCTCAAGATAAGCTAAGACTTCACATTCCTCTTCTAAAATCTGTGGTTCTACAGGCTACCAAACTCTTCCAACTCTTTCTAGTCCACTTGCTATTGTTACTCAAGAGCCGTCAAGGGCATTCAGGAGCATATTAAACACACACAGAACCAAGGCTACATGGATGGGGACATGACTGCCTCAGTTGTCTAGGTGTACCCGAAGTGTAAGTACAAGAATCCACATTAAAAAGTCGGATGTGGCACCGTGTTCTTGTAACCCCAGCAGCAGGAAGGATGAGACAGAAGGTCCCTTGGGTCCAGCCGGTCTAGTTGAATGGGGTGAACTCTGGGCTCTATGAGAGATTATGTCTCAACAAAATAAGATGCGGGGGTGGTGAGATGGCTCAGTAGGTGATGGGGGTGCAGCCTAAGCCTGAGAACCCAGGTTGATGATGTGTGGCACACACATGAAGGTGGAAGGAGAGAGACAGCTCCATGAAGTTGTTCTCAGACATCCACATATAGTCCACCAGACAAGCAGGCTCACAATGCATGCACGCACACACACAGACACACACACACACACACACACACACAGACACACACACAGTAATGAGCTTCACTGTGCCGTTTCCGTATGCATTTAAGTACATGTGACTGTACTGGCCTCACCTTTTGTTTCTTCTCAGCTGCTTTCTTGCCCTCCCCGACCCTAGCCCCCAATGTGGATTACACATCTTCCTAAGCCCGGCTTATTTCACTTAATGCCGTGACCTACAGACAGACTTTCATCTTTCTGTATGGTGAATACATTCCCACTGTGTATCTATTCCTTCATCCACGAGTGGTCACCTAGGCTGGTTCCAGGACTAGGCTGTTGTGGAGAACACTGTGGTGAGCAGGGTGAGCGGGCATCTCTGCGACGTCCTTGACTCCTGCCCTGCGTCTCCCACCATTGCTATCGCTGAGTTGTGTGGAAATGCTCCTTTAAGCTTTTTGGAGAATCTGCATGCCGTTTTCCATAAGATCACTGATGTACATTCCTGCCAATAGTGTGACAGGGCCTCCTTTCCCAGCATCCTCTCCTTTCCCAGCATCCTCTCCTTTCCCAGCATCCTCTCCTCTCCTTTCCCAGTGTTTTTTACTGTGGCCTTTCTGCCTGGGGCAGTGGAACCTCTGCTTGTGTTTTGACTCACCTTCAGGGTGTCAACACCATCTCCTGTATTGTTGACTATATAAGTTTCTTCTTTTGAGGAATACTCTTTTTTTCCCTAAGTTTTACATAAAGAAAACCTTGGGCTCTTGGGTGTGTCAGCCTCTTGGTGGAGGCTGGAGGCGCTGATGTTTGAGAAAACCTTAATTCTGTCTTCTCCCCTCCCCTCTCCTCCTTCCCCTCCCTTGTACTTCTGTGCGCATTTTCTGCAGCTTTTTCTGCAGCCAGAAACAGACGCGCTATCACGGGAAAAGAGGCAACCTTAGCTTTGAAGTTAATGCTAGGGGGCCTTCAAGTTACCCATGGGACCTAGCACTTTCAGAGATGGGGGCCACCTACGAGTGGTCAGAAGACACTGCCAGGGGACAACTCGGGCTTCTTGGTTCTCAGTTGGCCCCGTCACACCCTGACACACCACAGCCTCTCTCCGGGGGCTCCAGAAGACACATCTTTCCAAAGTTATCTCTTAGTTAAACAATACAGGAGCCTGGCAGGGACCCCAGAGGGAGGGCAGGGGGTGACTGACAGGCCTCCTCCAGGGAGGTGTGTGGATTGGCTCTTTTGTGGATAACTGAGGGATGGGGACCTTGCTCTTCCAGAAGGACAGTGGCATGCGGGCTCCTGGGAGGGCAGATGGTGTGGATACAGTGCAGGAGCCCTTCCAGGCCAGAGCTGTAATAATCCTTAGCTTTTTCTCTTTAAGAAGAAGAAAGGAAGCAGAGATCAGATCTGTCTGGAGCGATAGCTCATTTTCATCTAAAGTTCAGTGGTCCGCACCCTGCCATTCTCCCAACTACAAAAGATGCTTTCTCTCCTTCAAAGTCACATGCACCACGGCAGGCCAGAGCCATGGCTGGTGAGCGTTGATAACGTGTGGCATGTGGGGCCACCTGCGAGGAGCGTGAGCTGGTTAAATATGCTGCCAGAGATTACGATGGCTCTGACCACGGTCTAAGAGGCTTATTCCACGCTTCACCTCAACCCCTCAGCCATCCACTCGCGGGACTGAGATAAGATGTTGAGTGATGTCACGCCCACATGCCGCCGTCCTTCTCGGTCCCCTGGGAAGAAAGGAACAATTTCAGGGCAGAAGATTCAAAGTTGTTTTGGCCGTTGAAGATTTCATCCCATGTCTGTCTGGCCTGTAGTGTGTCTGAAAGCTTTCTGTTCGTCCTCAGGAAAGTCTGCCATTGGCCACGGGCCACACGGCTGGAACTATGAGAAGCAGGGCCTGGAAGGGACTTGGGGAACTTTCTTGGGATGTTGCTCTTGGGCACCTGCACACCCTGAACAGCGAGGCACTGCCCTCCTGGAGCGGGGACCGTGGCTCCCTGACCTGGACTTTAGTCACATAACATACTCTGTCTGATGGGATATTAGGAGAGATCTGGGCAGCCGAGCTGGACTGCTATGCCTTTCTATGTATTTCAAAAAGACAATGGGAAGGCATGGGCACGGGCTTGACGCAACATCCTTAGCCATGAAGGGCACAGAACCTCAGCTATGCAAGGTACAACACAGGGCCCAGCCCTTAAGAGCAAGCCAACCACCCTATTCCTGGTAGTAGTCAGAGTTCACCAGTGACCATAAACAATAGTGTGCATGTGTGCATGCGTGCATGTGTGTGCAGGTGTGTGCATGCATGCGCGTGTATGGTGTGTGCATGGTGTGTGTGTAGGTGTGCGTGTGTGTATGTGTACAGTGTGTTTGTGTGTGTGTGTGTGTGTGTGTGTTGTGCAAGTCACATCCAGTGTCTGCCTCAGTCTCCCACCACTTTATATTCTGAGACAAGATCTCTCGCTGAAACTGAAACAGCTGTCTGACTCCACATGTCTGTCTGGCCAGCAAGTTCCTGGGTCTCTATTTCCGTTTCCTCAGTGCTGAGGTTGCAGGTGACGGCTGCTTCACCTATGTCAGCATGGGCGCTGAGAGATGGAAGTCAGGCCCTCTTGCTTACAACTCCCCAGCCCAGGTCTGTCTCTAAACACTGTTGGAGATCCCAGCCATACTCATAAAGTCACTTAGTAAGACAAAAACCAGACAAAACAACAGCAACCCCACAGGGCTTCCTATTCATGGCGCCCCTTCGCCAAGAACTCTGCTGCCCTAACACTGCTGTTTTAAGTTATTCTGTGAGAAGAGAGAGCAGGTACATGGCGAACCTGATGGTTTCACAGAGGTGTGGGCCTCTGAACGCCAAGCCCAGATATGTTTGTCTTGGCTTAGAGTGGGAGTCATGCTGTGGTAAATGGCTGATGTCCTCTTCGCTGCCCCAAATGACATCCAATAATGACATACAGCTACAGACCCTGTGCCTCCCAGAGGGGCCCAGGATGTGTGACCCCACAGCGGAGGGCAAGGGCTTCTGGAAGGAGAAGTTGTAAGGGCATGTGGTATGGGGCGGGGGTGGTGTGATCCCCACCCCAGGAACCATGAAGAAGAGAGACCCAGAGCAAGAAACAACCCACCGACAGAAGTCTCGGTTGGTACCTAACAGCTTCCCACCACCTGCATCCTCTCTCTCCATCTCTCCCTCTTGGAATCAAGGCCTTTCTTCCCCTGTTGGGTGACCTGTTTATGCACTGCATAAATGCTGCCTTTGTATTATTCAAATGCTGAGCTCTGTGCCAGCAGAGAGCTGAGGGCAGACCTACAGACCGAACTGAACTTTGGTCTTGTTAAGCCTCCATTGCCCGGTCTCAATGTTCTGTAAACACTCCCTGCAGCACCTTCCAATTCCTTCAATAAAGAGCCGAATGGCCAACGGCAAAGGCAGAAAGGGAAGCAGGACTTCTGGGAGAGATGGGAACTCAGGGACAGAATGAAGAGGGAAGAGTTGCCAGCAGGAAATGGCGGGAGAGCAAGTGTCAGGACTAAAGCTGAGGGGTGATAGGAGGGACGTAGGCCAGGCCAGGGTTATTGAGTGAGAATAGCTGAGAATCTGCCCAGCTACAGTGCCTGAGTCTATAACAAATGCAACAAGTTTCTGTGTCATTATTCAGGAGCCGGTGGTCCAAAGAAAGTCCTGCTTCATTCTGGCGCCCTGGCTATGGAGCCCCAAGGAGGCTCCAGCTCACGCCTTTGAGAAAGTATCATGATTGATCTCCATGGTCAAGTTGACCAGACCTTGGGTAAGCTAGGAGACAAACCTTGGGGCACTCCTAGATGAGTCGGTTGATGTGGTGTGGGGGACACCACTCCACGACAGGAGGTCCTAGACTGAGGTCCTAGGAGAAAGTGAGCTGAGGTCCAGCATCCATCTCCCTCTGCCCCTGGCTGCGGATACGTGTGAGCAGCCGCCTCACGCTCCCGATGCCATGGCTTGCCCACCATGAGAGACTGCACCCTTGACGTGTGAGCCAAGATGCACTCCTCCTTCCTCATGCCGCTTTCCGGAGCTGTGTTTCTCCCAGCACTGCAACTCCCTACAGCAAGGAGTGAGAAAACCAGAACGCGGTGAGTGCAGCAGCCTGTTCCCTCCTGGGTGTTGTGATATTTTCAATTTTCACCTTTTAAACCATTGAAGAGGCTTTCAAAAGTACCCTTTCCATAAGTCACTTAGTAATACTGCCTCAATGCACAAGTGCTAGGCAATGTATGTAAAAAGGAATTTTGATTAATGGTTGAGAAAGGAGGGGGCGGTCACCAGGGCCTGATGGGTGTGGGGAGAGGGGCTAACAAACTCCCTAGGAGGACAGCTTCTCCAGAGACACAAACCAGAGCTGCATCTGAGAGCAGGTCAGGGCTTAATGAAATTCACTCTCAATGTGCTGTCCAGACTGCTGTAAACTGTGTTCACGGGAAATGGAGGCTTCTGCAATGGAGTGAATGGACAAAGGTCTGCCTTCCAGACAGTCCTGTGGAAACTCCGTGTCAGCCAAGTTTGCACCATAGAAACTACAAGAAGATAGCAAGCCCTTCATATGGCTGGACCCAGGCAGGTCTGCGCTTCCAGAAATGAAAATATTCAAAATGTTTCTATCTCTCCCGCTTCTTCAACCTTCCCCTACCTACTGTAGAAAGTCCAGTGGTGGGTAAGCCTGGCCAAGGGTCTCCAGAGCAGCAACACTGACATCCAGCAAAGAGACAGGGGTCAGCCAAGAGCAAGGAGGAGGACAGGCCTCTCACACTGCCGAGATGAGATAGATGACTGGGGGGAATCCCAGCACCCCATAACTATTTCAGGCTTACCTGAGCATGGGTGATAAGAACATTTTGGGACCCATCATGCCAACTATGTGTGGCCACTGTTCTGTGATAAGCCCTGACAGAAGCCAACTTAGTGGCTGCAATCTAAAACCGTGGGACAGTCACAACAGTGAGAGCTTAAAGGCAACTGGTCATAATGCAACCTTCATCAAGAGCAGAGAGACAGATGCATGCACACACACTTGCTTGCTCGCGTTCAGTTCCATTTCACCTCTCTTACATGGGTTGGAGCCACCCCCACCCCACCCCCCCACCTAGGGAATGGTGCCACCCCTGGTGGGCTTGGTCTTGCCATAGTGGACATTCTCTCACAAGGCATGCCCACAGACCAACTCAATCTCGAATGGAGTCTCTCTTCTCAGGTACTTCCATGTTGTGTCAAGTTGACAATTAAAGCTGGCACTGTAGCCGCTGATGACAGAGAGACAGGGATTCCAGCATTGCTCTCTGGAATCCCCAGACCTCCACAGAGTTCTGTAGGACACCAGGAGGCCTGGGAAGAGCTTCATGCAGTAGAGCTGTCTGTTCACCTCTGCTCAGAATCTTTTCACTCCCCTATTCCAGCCCATCTCTGTGGGTTTGGCTCTAAACTCCAGGAAACTTCAACCAGGCTTCCTCAGGGGCCTTCACGCTGAGCCCAGCTGATAGCTGAGGTTAGCCAGGGCAGATGATGAACACTGACCCGGAACCAACACAGAGGGGAGCACAGGGGGACGGCTGGGCCTTGGCTAGGAAAAAGCCTTTTGGGGTCCTCCAAGGATAAAGGCCACTAAGGACATGGCAACCACAGAGAAGCCTTGTCAGTATCCAACCCTTGCATCCACCTTGCCATGGAGCAATACGGAGGAGACTTCATGACCAAATCCTGAGAGCTCTCTCAAAGGAGATTGCCTATGCAGAGGAAACTTCTCAGCATGACCTTGGGTGGATTTATTTCTATAAATGTGTCATGTGACTATATTTATATTCAGCTTAAGGTGCCTGACACATTGTAACTCCTATCTATACACCGTTCCTCCAATTTAAGGTTTGACATCTGCTTCCTGCTCATATAACAGGTGGGAAGATGGGGAGGAGCTGAGGGTCCTGTCAGCTGTGTGTGTGTGTGTGTGTGTGTGTGTGCGCGCGCGCGCGGGCGCCTCAGAGGGAGAAGACAATCAGGGCCAAAGGAGCTTAGAACAAATGTACACTTCTACTAACAACCAAAAGAACAGGTGTGAAACCAGCAGACACTTCTTAAAAACTGGCCAAGACTCAATAAAAATCATTTACAGAACAGCCCCTGGGATCTGAAAGTCATCGGCTCTGGGTGGAAACGCACCTCCATCGTTCACATGTGGGCACCGTGACTCCATGACTCTGATTCTGGGCTTTCATGACAGTCACGGAGGATCGTCACTCACACACAGGAACATAGCACACACATAAATAAGCAAACACAAATACACACAAATATACACACAAATGCCCACATACAAATACCCACACAAATATACACACAAATACACAGATATATACACACACACACACACAGTTTGCAAACACACATACAACATGCACATGCATACAGGGCCTTTAAAAAGCCACGTGTGGGAACGCTGAGGCGGGCCATCATAATTTGACAGCTTTGTGGGATGCAAGTTGGTGCTATGTGTTGGGTAGTTCTTAATGCTTTTTACATTTGTTTACTTATTTTGCTTGTATCTACGTGTGTGCGTGGAGGTCAGAGGGTAGCCTGTGGGAACCGGTTCTCTCCCTTCGGTCACGTGAGCGCCCAGATCAAATGCAGGTCCTCAGGCGTGGCAACTCTACCTGCTGAGCCACCCCACTGGCCCCATACTAGGCACCATTAAAAAGGTAAAACCTCAAATAAACACCTGTCCCAAGAAAGCAACAGCAAGATCAGAAATTGCAGCCCTAGCCTCTGCGATTCCTCCAGTGCTGACAGGGAACTAGGTGTGGAGTCCACGTGAGTGGCAAGCGTATGTTGAACGCATGTAGGAAGATTCCCATAGGGAGAAGCTCAAGGTAAGGCAGAGAGAATCCTCTCGATGGGTGTTATAAACTGTGGCAGTCGGTGTGACGGGATATCGTGCAGCCACTAAGATGCCGTTTGTGACGGATGTTTAATACAAGTGGCATCCCAGTAAGCCAACAACTAGGAGATTATATGTGGGGCGTCATTCAAAGCTTATGATACAGACCTATAAACACATCACCGGGGCCTGGAGAGATGGCTCAGAGGTTAAGAACACTGGTTGTTCTTCCAGAGGTCCTGAGTTCAATTCCCAGCAACCACATGGTGGCTCACAACCGTCTATAATGAGATCTGGTGCCCTCTTCTGGTGAGTAGGTGTACATGAAGTCCGAGCATTGAATAATAACTAAATAAATCTTTAACACACACACACACACACACACACACACACACACACACACACACACACACACACAATCATTACCAGAAGGCAAGAGGACCACCCAGCCTTCACGGGTCTTCATGCTCGGCCTTCAGCAGCGGGCATCCGTTCCCTCCCTCGGCAATGACTGTTTAGTGGGAAAAGAAATGTTATTTAAACACAAATGCGGGTGTGGAGTGGGGCAGGGGGAGGCTCATGTGGTTGTTAATAAAACAATTAGTAATCAGCAACCAATAAACGCATCCTTCAGAACCGGTCAGAAAGGGGATAAGAATGGCTGATGCCTTAGAGATTAGAGCAGGAACTCTAGGCTCTGGTGTGTGCACAGCACACGGCACATGGTGTGAGCATCCTTGGAGAGACTGTGAGCCATCAAATGAGGCAGAGACATGAATCACCCTCGGAACGGCCTCTTGAATAGTCTGCTGCACACTGGCTTTACTGTACAAACCAGGGAGTTTGCGGCCTCATTTTAATTCAAATGCGCCCGGGTGTTCATGCCCGGTTGTTTGTCTATTTAAAACCCATTAGTACAGATGAAGAAATCAGCTCCTATTTTGTGTACCAAGTTCTGTATTATTTTTTGTTCGTTTCTGACTGGCCTCTGGAGCCCGCCCCCGCCTGACTCCATGAGCGAGCACTGTTAGTCTCACAGATATTTGTTGAGAAGGAGATGGGGACCAGACTGCATGTTAATGTGACAATTCTCCTCCAATCTAATCAACAGTCCTGAAGAAGGGTCATCTGACCTTGGCCCAGCTGCAGCTCTGGAAAGGGGTTTTACAGGTTGCCAAGGGGAATGACAGTTCCCAAATCAGACGGGATCCAGTAAGGTGGGCACAGCCTGCAACCAGCGACTGATTTAGAGTGAGGTTGAATCAGGCGTGCTGGAAATGCTGTGGGAGACAGATGGACTCACTCACAGCACTCACCAGGTTCAAGCCGTGGATAGGAAGGGGTGGGGCTTCTGCAAGAAGTCCAGACCCTGGAGGACTCCCCTCAGCCCTCAGAGCAGAGAACAGGAAGAGCCTCCACTCCCCACTCCGCACACCTTAACACTTTTCTCCCTGTGCTCTCTCCCCTGTATTTCCTCCCCCCAACACTCCCTCCTCTCAAACACCCTCCCCCAGCAGACCCTTCACACTCACTCAAGTGCACCCCCCCCAGAGGCTGCTTATGTCAAGCCAGGCAGAGAGATGTTCTCAAGGAAGTGATTTAGCTTGTAATCAGGTCTGTCTTCCATTTTGGTTGTTCTTCATGAGTCACCAGGGAAGAGGTCAGTCCCAGGGTGGCAAGGGCACCTCCATGCCTGCTGCACGGACATGACCCAACACTCAAGGTAGCCAGAGAGACTAGTTCACTCCCTTGGACACAGTGAGCAAATCAAAGGCGGGCATGAAACCACAATGCGATCAGAGGTCCAAGAATTCCAGAGACATTGCCCAGTGCTGTCCTCCCACTGGGTCAGGAATAAGGAAAACTTGAGTCTGGCAAAGCCTGGCTTCCATGTTTTCAGAAGTATGGGCTCAGGTGCACCCTTTCCTCCTGGGGCCCTCACCTCTGAAAGGACATTCCTTCCAGGAGCACGCCATGCAGATTCTCTGACCCTGGGCCTGGGATGTGTGAGGTGTGAGGTGTGAGGTGTGAGGTGTGACATCACTGTCTTACCTCTACTGTTACACAGGGAGAAGTGGGGAGGGGGAGTGAGGACCAGCAGAGCTGAGGAATGGCTGCAGTGCAGACCATAGGCAGCCAGCGTCCCTGGAAGTCTGCCTCCTGTCCAGCAAACAAGAACAAGGCTGTTCTCTGTTCTCTCTCTTGGGAGTTCTCTGTACCCCAGGAGCTCTGACCACCATCACCCAATGCACCTCCCAAAGCCAGAAAGGTTTTTGTTTCAAGTGATTAAATTGCTTTTAGTGCCTTGAAAGAGAATCCTGTTTGAAGGATTTCTGAGAGGGAAGTGTGGGGTTGAATTCTTTCGGAGTCAAGGCTCCAGCCCCACCACGAATCCGTGGAATTTTATGCAGCTGGCCGGCTGGAGCCTTTTTTCTCTCTCTCTCCCTCTCTCTGGAATATATTGTCCTGTTAACAGCAAGAACTATTTGTGTTTGCTGCAACTGGGATTTCGATTAGTCTTTTGACATCCAGATCACTCACGGCTTTTTATTACACTCTGGATTTAGAAAGAAATATGCTCCTGACAGCAACTGGATTTGAATTCTTCTGCTTAGGTTAATAGCAAATAAAAGCTGAGACCAGCGCGTGGGATCCAGACCAGCAAGGCCTGCCTTGCTGTGGGGAGGGGGAGGATTAGGGTTAGGGCTAGGGGGAGGAGGAGAGGGTGGGGAGGGGGAGGAGGAGGGGGAGCTATTTAAGAGGCTGATTTCTTCCTATCAGTCCTCTACTCAGAGTCCACACAACTGAATGTTGTTAGCTTTTCTGCAGATGTTTCCTGTCTGTCCTTGTGACCAAGGGTAGCACACAGCCCACAGTGGAATCCTCACCAGGACCCAGCTGATGCCTCCCCACCAGGGCAGATGGAAGCAGATGTGCAGGCAAGCATTGAGGCTCAGAGAGTGAGTGTGACAAGCCCAAGGGCAGGGCAGAGGAGCAGGGAATGGGCTGTGACTGTCACCTCCACTGCCACAGATTGCCCAGAACAGGATCCCCCGGGTTCCACATGAACACCTAGCAGTTTGCATGCCTCCTCCCAGGGGCAGTACCTCCCAAACTTCCCTGCCTTCTCTATGGAAAAGCCAGCACTGTGTGGGTGGGAGAGTGCAGGGCATCACTGAGCCCAGGGTTCTCATGGGAGGTGACTGTGAGGGGCTGAGGCTAGCTCAGAAGGTGAGCCTCTCTCCAGATCCCATGCCACCTGCTTCCTCTGATTCTCAGGGTAGCCGCCAGCGCTTCCAGCACTCAGATCTGACTGCACACAGCTGCTCTGCAAACAACTCTTCCCTCTTCTTCCCCTGCCTTCTCCTCCCTTCTTCCTCCTCCTCCCTCTCTTCCCTTCTTCCTCCTCCTTCCCAAGTTAATCCAATTGCCCACTGAGCTCTGCAAGGTTTGGCACAGCACCCTCAGGGCGCGGCCTTTCTAGTCTGTCCCAAGGCCAATTGTCTACCTGCTTAACACTGGATGTCACCATAGCCCTCTAGAAGCCCTGCAGTGTCTTTAAGTGGGCCAGAGACAGCATGGCTCACAGACACGGGAGAGGGAGAGCTCCAGATGTGCTCTCGGCAGCTCCACACTCAGAGCCATCAGTTCTCCGTGAAGCTTCAAGTCCGAAGCCTCCATAGAAGCCCTGCAGGTGGCCGTGCCGGAGCCGGAGCCGGAGCCTGGTGGCTTTGCAGTCAAGGTAAATGTCTGTTATTCATAATTGGGGGTACACAGACCCCAGTCAGGAGCCCAAAAGAGGTAGCCAGGGGCAACACAAGCTTCAGCTGCCTACCTAGCCCAGCCTAGAATCACCTGGCGGGAGTAGCCATGTCTGTGAGAGACTGTCTTGACTGATGGCTGGCATGGGAGGCACCATCCCTAAGCGGGTAGGTAGGCCTGGGCTGTGTTAGGAGGCTTGGTGAGCATAAGCCTGGGAACGAGTGGTGAAGCAACATCCTCCATACTTTCTGTTCTCGCCCTGACCTCCGCAGTGACAGGTTGTGACCTGAAAGTGTATGTATGACAAATAAACCCTTTCACTTTTGGTCAGAGTGGCTTGTGAGTGCAGTAGAGGAGCAGAGCGCAGGGGAGTAACCAAAAGCCGAGTGCAGTAGAGAAGCAGAGTGCAGGGGAGTAACCAAAAGCCAAGTGCAGTAGAGAAGCAGAGCGCAGGGGAGTAACCAAAAGCCAAGTGCAGTAGAGAAGCAGAGTGCAGGGGAGTAACCAAAAGCCATGCAAACAGTGGGGACTTAGTGCGCAGGGCTGGGGCAGAGTGCCCCCCCCCAAACCACTCTCACTCTGCCACAATCTGCACAGCGTTCAAACCCAGCCTCATGGCTGTAGATATGTTAAGGCCTTCGAATGCATTCTGAGCCGCTGTGGCTCCTTACTGGGACGCGGTGCAATTCTAATGAGCCAGAGGACGCCAGAGGACAGTCCGCCATGGACAAGGTCTGGGAGCACTGTAGTTTGAGTGAGAAGTGTCTCCCATAGGCCCCCACATTTGGCACTTGGTCCCCATTGGTTTTGAGGAGGTAACAGAAACTTTAGGAGGTGGGACCTCCTTAGAGGAAGTATGTCACTAGGGGGAGGGCTTTGAGTGTTTATGGGCTAAACCTATCTCCTGTTTTTTTTTTTTTTTTTTCCCTCTGTGTTTCCTGTGCATGTAATAGCCAGCTTCCTGCCCTGGCCACCATTACATGTCTGTTGTTTGTTTGTTTGTTTTGGGAGTTTTAGGGGGTTTTTTGTTTTGTTTTGTTGTGGTTTTTTTTGTTTTTTGTTTTGTTTTGTTTTTTTGTTTGTTTGTTTGTTTGTTTGTTTTTTGCCATGATTGACTCTGACCCCTTTAAAAATTGCTTTTGGTCATCGTATTTTATCACAGTAATATAAAAAGGAATGGACACCAGAAGGCTTCCCAACATGAAGCTACAGTTGTCACTGCCCTTGACATCAGGACTTGTCACTCCTCTTGTTGTGTGACAACATGTATGGAGCTTTGCCAGTCAGGAGGGTCAACTGAACAGCTGTGTCCACAGTTCCTCTTAGGGCTTAGTTATGTGAACCTGGTGGTTGATCAGCCACCTGCACAGTTACCTCTGTCTCCAGAGCCACCAATGCCACAAGGCCAGCCACCTGACACTGAGCCCCCGCGCTGGCATGCTGGTACTGTCACGGGGACTTAGAAGCTGCCTTTTGTAAAAAGCTCTGGCTCCTCATGTGGGGCCCACAGGAAGCAAGGTAGGAGCTGCGGCCTCAGCCTCCATTCTGCCTGCACCTCCACTTTGTTAAGCCACAGCCTGTCCGTCCCCTCAGGACTCTGGTCACTCTGAGAGGCCAGACCCCCAGTGTGAAGAAACCAGGAGGCCCCGCCGTCCTGCAGCTCTCTCCCTCCTACACAGAGCTGAGTAATCTAACAGCAGCCCCAACTCGTGCTCCTAACCAGCACCTGGCTCCTCCACACTATTCATCAGGTATGTTATATAGGACTAAATCACGTGGCATAAAACTTCCCACCACCCCCCGGAAGGATGTCAAAGTCAGACATTTTTGTTTTGTTCGGGGTGGGGGGGATTTCTCTGATGTCCCCTCTTCCTTCACCCCTGTGATCCTGTCTCTTACTCATATTTAAAGGAAACTCCTTCCCAAGTGCTCAAGCGAAGCCTCTCTCTTCCTTCACGGATTTGTTATGCTAGTTTTAACGTTAACTTTATCTTTTGAAACAATTTGGAAATAAACATCGCACGGCACAACTGAGATGCCGCGTCTATGCACCTCGGTGCACTTCTGCGCAGTTACAGCAGCCTTTGTGCGGCTCGGGGGTCTCCCAGCGGATCTCACACTGTCACTGCTGAATGTGCTTCAAGCAGTTATCCACCGCAACAAAGTGCTGTGCGATTTTTCATTTTATTATTCGTACCGTTTTTTTCCCCACTCGAGGCTGATCTTGATCTCCAGGGCCTCTTTCCTAATAAACCTCACTCCGAAGGGTGATTACAGGTCAGCGTTCCCCCGAACCAATCAACATCCTCCGTTCTTACACCTGACATAGGCTACAACGATAATGAGCTACAGTGTGGAAGTGTAAGCCAAATAAATCCTCTCCTCCTCAACTTGTTTTTCGTTTGGTATTTCATTGCAACAATAAAAACGCCAGCTAAGACAGAGTCCCTGAACACCCAACCTTGCATCAGGCACAATGCTATCAGCTCCCAGAGGCCAAGGGCAAAGGTCAGTCCTATCACTGGGAAAGGTCAGACACTTTGCCTGGGGAAGGAGCTGTGTGGCTGGCAGGGCCCTGAGCTGACTGGACAAAGAACTTCCGCTTAGAATAAGTTATGCCAGGCTCCAAAGACTACATCCACAAGTAAGCCACTAAAATTCCGAGGTGGGGTTTGTGGCGACACTCAACAGGCAGTTACAGGAAGGATGGGGTCTGCAGCTAACACACAGGCCAACCATACAAGCCTCTAGAGTGTCAGGGAGATGTCAGGCTGCCAGAGCTGTTAATTGCAGCCTCTTATTGTTTCCCTTATGTGTGAACCCTGGGCCAGGGAAGGTCAGCCCAGCTTCTATTCCACCTCCCTTCCCTACAATCAAAGATAATGCATTCCTAAACAGAGCCACAAAGACCAACTAATTACACTGCAGTCGCTGCTCACCTTTTACTGTCTGTATTCTCTGCCTGTTGGGGTGAAGATTGTAGCCCTGTTATTAATTCATTAAGGATCATAATTCCATTCGAGGACTGTGCTTCCTCCCCTTTGCTTTCTGTTTAGGTGGTGTGATTAGGAGAGTGGAGCCGGGTGATGATGTCTGTGCTCCTAGGGGCTCACACAGGCAATTCTGTCGTCTCTAGTCAGCCGCACTGACTTTGTGGCATTTGTTTCTTGCTGTCTCTGTTCTGGAAGGTACCAGATGAGAACAAAAGAGCCCAAAGAAGTGCTGCTGACCAGTGTGCTGAGCGGTCTTGGCACAGTGGTGGGACGGTCCGTTTGTGTCCCACAGGCTCTTGGGAAAAGCAGAACCCAGGTGTGATGCTTCATGGAGGAGCCACAGTGCGAGGCTGAGCTGGGGATACTGTTCAGCTCAAGGGCGCTGACTGATCTCCCTGAGGACCTAGGTTCAGTTCGCAGACACAACCTCCTGTAACTTACTTCGAGGGAATCTGATACCCATTGGTGGCCTCTCTGAGCTCATGTGCACACACAGACACGTGCGCACACACTTAAAAATAAAACAAGAAAGAGAAGTAAACTTTACATAGACGCATGAGCCGTAGGGGAGTGCCAACAGGACAGTAACCTCCACAGTTGTCAGTGACGTCACCCCAGATGTCCCATTGCTGACTCCACACCCACACCTCCCCAAGAGAGAGTCTCACTGGAGCCCTCCAGCACCTCTCAGAGATGCTCCCTGAAGTCATCCCAAGCACTGGGGCTTTGAGAACCCTCCAGAACCCCAGGGCTCACTCATCTCTCACTTCCAATGGTCGGCAGATGCATCCATTTCAGGCCTTGGAAACAGCCAGAGGCTGGGCTGGTTACTTGGTGAGCTTCTGACATAAAATACTTATCCTGGAGCTGGGCATGGTGGTACATGCCTTTAATCCCAACAGAGGCAGAAGCAGGTGGATCTGAGTTCGAAGCCAGGCTGATCTACAGAGTCAGTTCTAGGACAGCCAGGGCAACACAGAGAAACCCTGTCTCAAAAATCAAAAAAACAAAAGGCAAATCAAAATAATACTTGCCCTGGAACTCGGTAATTTTAACTCCTGGAGTTGGGTGAAAGGCCTATTCTTAAACAACGAGGAAGACAAATGGGTCTTTGGAAAATAGCAGGAATGCTCCTGAAACAAAACAGCTGGTGGAAGAGAAATGGCTCTCCTTGTGAGTGCATAAACCTCCACAGATGCCAGGACAGAGAGGAAGCCAAGGGGAGAGAGAGAGAGAGAGAGAGAGAGAGAGAGAGAGAGAGAGAGAGAGAGAGAGAGAGAGAGAGAATAACTTTACAAATTGCACCAAAATAAAAATACTGCATTGAACACTGGTGGGTTGGGGCTGTTGCGAGAAAGACTTTATATTCTAGATTACTGTCCTCTGCCCTCTGTTCCTCTAATGACCTCTCTTGTTCGCTTTTGTGGGTACTTTCTTCAATATGTCCCATTTTGTTTTGTTTCCTGTTTGTGCCCATCCATAAGTCTTCCGCCTTTAATGGGCTGTCTGGCCTCGGAAGGCCCAGGACTCAAGATGCATGGTTGAGCAGAGATGCCGTCCTCCCTTGGATGCCTTGGGTCCTGGGACTGAAACACAAAGCGTCCGCGACCTCATTTGAATTTCGGTATCGATTATGTAGTCTGTTAGTCTGTTGCTGTAACAATCAGGGACTCAGCAGCTTAAATAGCACGTGTGCTGTGGTCACTTTAAACTCTCAACTGGCCACACTGAGAGAACCCTGAAGATAAGGTGTCCTCTGAGGGACCGCCCAGACCAGGCTGGCCTGTGGGCGCGTCTGCAGGGCTTGTCCTCGCGGTTAATTGATGTAGGAAGACCTGGCCTATTACGGGTAGCATCACATCACGGGCTGGGCCCTGAGTGGAAAAAGCTAGCCCAGATGAGCAGGAGGCAAGCAGACGGGCACAGACAGCACTGGCGCACTCACTTCTCTCAGCTCTTTACTGTGACACGACCACATGCTGTAAGCTCGGACTCTGTGGCTTCCCCTCAGTGGTGGACTGTACTGTGGAAGTATAAGCCGGATTAGTCGCTTTGGGTCTGGGTGCTTTCCTTCTTACGTTTCTGGAGCCGGGAATTCCAAGATTAAGGTTCCTGCCTCGCAGTGCCTTCCCCCAGGGAGTCGGGGGCGGGGGGGGGAGGGGGAGGGGAGGGGCTAGGGTTCCACCAGGTGTTCCGTCTACTGTGTTCAGTTTCTCTGGTAGAAGGGGGAGCATGAAGGATCCCCACAGGTGACATATTAGAGGCGGTTTTATGCGAAACCCGCTTGTAAAGTGGTTCTGCTTCAGCAGGTGCTGAGGTTGCGAATGGTGGTTTGAACGAGAGTTGCCTTGCAAGCCTTGTGCGTTTGAACACTTAGTCCCCCAGTAAGTGGAACTGTTTGAGGAGGATTAGGAGGCGTGGCCCTGATGGAGGAGGCATGTCACTGGGGAGGAGCTTTGAGATTTCGAAAGCTCATGCTAGCCCCAGTCTCCTTCCCCCTCCTTTCCTCCTGCTGCTTCACAATCAGGATGCAAATCTCTCAGGACTGCTCCAGTGACATGCTTGCCTGTCTGCCTCCTGCCATGGTGATCATAGACTGAGCCTCCACAGCTGTAAGAGAGCCTCCATTAAATGCTTCTTTGGTAAGTTTTGCAGTACAAAGTGTTGTAGGGTACCTGTGGGACTTGGTATCCTTTCCCTGCTATGACAGGCAGGTATGGATGTGTGCTGGTTAGCTTTAATGTCAATTTGACACAAGCTAAAGTTAATCATCAGAAAGGAATGGACCCCAAATGAGAAACCACCTCCCTAAGATCAGACAGCCATATACAGTGTTTTCTTAATTAGAGGTTGACACAGTTGATCCCATCCCATTGTGGGTGCCACCTGAACGCTGGTGGTTCTGGGTACTACAGAGGACAGGCGTAGCAACCCAGAAGGAGAAAACCAGCAAACAGCGCTCCTCCGTGGCCTCTGCATCTGCTCCTGCCTCCATGTTCCTGCCAGGTTTGAGTTCCTGCCTGATTTCCCTCAATAGACTGCAATTCGAGAAAAGCAAATCTTTTCCTCTCTAAGCTGCTTTTCAGCATAGTGTTCCATTACAGCAGTAGTGACCCTAACTAAGACAGGAGCTTGGGCAGAAAGCCAGGATGGCCTGTTTTGTGTTTGACTTACACACTAATGATGGGGAGACAGGAGTAACTCATGGTTCAATCTGCCTCACTAGCCATCCCTAGCAGGTCAGGTGCCACCTCCAGTGACATACTGAGCCACTCAGCAATTACAGCAAGTCGCACCCACAGAGACAGCTCATAGAGGCTGCCTCCTGCTCCGGCCCACTGGGGACCCTAGGTAACCTGCAGCTCTAGACACTCCTGTCTCCCCTCTGATTACCACAGGTTCACCTACTTCTGTGGCTGGACCGTGACTCGGCAGAATAAGACACGTGGCATGCAAAGGAACCCACGCTACACGAAAATCAGCCACCGCCTTCCTTCTGCCTCCAGCTATCTTACATAGGCCTCCACTGACTTACAAAACGATGCTCAAACAGGGCCCTTCTAAAGGCTGGAGTTTTTCCATTTGATTTGCAAAGGAAGCAGCCTTTGTCCCTATAGAAGTGAGGCCCATCATTAGAAGCTTATAGCCAATGACGAGAGCCCTTATTCATATAAACACGTAGCCCAGAACAGCCATTGTGGACATCGCTGGAAATTCTATCCTAACCCCAAACCAAGATTCGCTTAATGACATACGCTTAATGAGAGTCAAGTCAGCGCCTCAAAGATCACTTTTAAAAATTAGACACTCAAACCTGAACTGATCCAGACGCTGAGGAATGATGGTAGGGACATAAACTCCACCCTAGTGACCTCATCTTAACTTGACCATTAGGCCAAGTTTCCACATCAGGGCATATTTGCAGACTTCAGGGACACCAAGCAGCCACCAGTGCAGGGAGACCCTGTCCTACTATTCTGGGTGAGGCTGATACTTGAGACACCTGGGCCACTGCCCCTATGTCAGGAACAAGCCTTTGCAATTCTTTTCTCCTCAGGAGATGGGTTCTCTACCTGGGCATCCATTCCCCACTGCCTGATTTCAGAGGGGAAGTAATTACACACGTGTAACACACACACACACACACACACACACACACACACACACACACACACACACAC